>SPJY01015242.1:3362421-3759659 GCA_005191435.1 Raddia distichophylla | reverse complement strand
CAACAACAAGGCCGGTGGAGAGATCAATTGGCGTATGATTGTGGCTGAAATATGCTCAGTGCGTGTGAAGGCGTGCAGCGATTCTGACAGTTTGCATGGAATTAGTATTTCTTCAGTTGAACAAATCAGCCATCGACAGAGATGATTGGGTTCACAGAACCTCTGTTGGGATCACAGGAGAAGGTCATATTATGGTTCTATATTCTTTTCTATCTTTCCTCGTCGGGTAAGTTCCGACCCGTACGAAAGACATAACGATTTAGGCACGGTTTTGAGGAGATTCTTGGTGAAATAGACATGTCCTGTAGAATATTACTGTTCCTCGGGGGAAACGTTATTAGGATATATAAACCGTTGGAAAACAAGAATTTTTGGCTACACATCTACTGCCCAGAAGAACAAACGAAAAAGAGGAAGCTCCAGGATCTCCTCAATGGTTGGCTGGTGACTGGTGAGGAACAGGAGGATTGCAGGGGCCTCGTAGGCTGCCTGTTTGCTGTTCCAGCGTATTTTTTTTTTTTTTGAAAAAGGGGCAGAAGAACTGCTATCCTATTTCATTGCAGAAGAAGAAAATAAAAATAAAAACGCCGTGCAAAGCTCGCGAACAATGCTTTCTCGGCCAAGACCGAGCTCCGGCGGCCGAAGAAATGGCCACCCCAAAACCGACACTAGGAAGGAAACAAAGGGACAGGGAGGAAGAAGGAAAGCCGATCGCCACCAACCTCTTCGAGGTCTAGGGTCACAAACGACAGAACATCGCCGACCAACCAGCCCACGGGCTCGGAAGAGGCCGCCGGTGCTATCCGGTCCCTCACAGGGAGGGGAGGGACGTGGCAGCAAGGGCGTGACCAAGCACGAAGGAGATGGACGAATATGACGCCGAGAGGAGACACCAGACAACGGAGGAGAAGCCGCCGGCCTCGCACCCTGGAGCACACCGCTTTGGGCCTCCTGCCACAAGATCTGGCCGCGCCGAGAGCGGTCCCCCCGAGCGGACACTACCAGGCGAGCACAGGCGGAGGGGAGAAAGGGGAAGGAGGAGTTTGCCGATGCTCCCGTCATCTCGCGCCGGCCATCCGCGCCACCGACGCCTCGCGCCGGCCACCACGCGCCACCGGCGCCTCACGCCGGCCATCCGCGCCGCCACGCGTCGGCCATTCGCCGTCGCCCCGCGTGGCCTGGCCATGTGGTCGTCACCTCGCGCCAGCCAACCTGCACCACCGACACAACGCGCCGGCCGGGCCTCGCCGCCACCGCCACGCACCACCAGGCCTCGCCGCGTCCTCCACGCGCCGGCCTAGGCGGCGCCACAGCCGCCCCGCGCGCGCCCAGGCCGCGCCACTCTCGTCGCCGCCCCGCGTCGACCTAGGCCACGCCATCGCCCGAGCCATCGGATCCGGCCGTCTCGCCGCCGGATCCGGCCACCTAGCCAGCGAATCTGTCCTCCGCGCCGCCCGGCAGGCCGAGGACCCGCCGAGCCACACCTCGAGAGAACCGGCCACCGAAGGGAAACAAGAGGAAATTTGATATTGACATGCCAGATACCGAGATGCTCTTAGCAAATTTGCTTCCTACCCCCACCATATGCACAGTACTAAATGAAGCTCTACACTCCCCACTGGTAGATTTCTTTTATCAGAACCTTCGGGGTCTGTGTTCTCTTCTGAAGTTCTGATATGGATGCTTATTACAGGCGCGATAAATGTGTCCTAGGTTTGGTGAAGTTTGCAACAAAATTATACGTTTGCATTCTAAGCTTATAGCCAATTTCACTTAGCCACCTGAACTTCAATTTTATTTTTCTCGTCCCCCTAAACTTCTGTTTGTTTGTGTAGTTATTCTAAAACCGTTAGTGCTTTCATCACATGCTGAGGTGACATCTTAATTATCCGTTAAATGTTAAGATGGATGTCAAGTGGTCATTAACGGCTGAGATGGTTAGCCACACGTGTAATTAAGATAAGTTGGCATCCACCATCATATTGTTCTCTCCTATCTCTCTCCACTTCTCTTCCTAGGTTTGGAGCCAAAGCGCGACCCCCATAGGCTTCGGTGGCGGAAATTACACCGAGCCCGACATCCCAAAGCTCCTCCTCTCCATGGCAGCGTGGCGACGGGATCCTAACCTCCCTGAGCTCCTCCTTCTCTCCATGGCAGCACGGTAGCGAGGACCCGTCCTTCTTGAGCTCCTCCCCTCCATTGCGGTGTAACATTTGAATCCTGACCTCCTCGAGCTCCTGCTTTTTCGATATAATGGTGCATCTTATTGCTCACCTTGTTCGAGAAATCAAGTTTTACAGCTCGCTGTTTCTAAGTACATGTATTCGTTCAAGAGTTACATGGAGACTCTAAAGTCTTTCGTACGTGACCGACATCGATTCGAGCGAAACATCATCGAAGGTTAAGCAACATAGGAAGTTCTTGAATTATACATCGATTACATAGCTGAAGTTGATCCCATTGGTGTGCCCATATGCCGCCATCATCGCAGGTTGCACGGTAAGGGATCACCTGAAAGGAAGGCTATCACTTCCTACTGGGAATTGTATAATAAAGTCCACTTCATTGTCCTTGATTGTATAACTGAGGTGATCCCTTAGATCAATTAGCACAATAATACTCTATGCCGTCAGTATCCCAATAAAACGGAGATTTGGATCAAGATTGAGCATAATCGTCATTAAATGACTGGTTCAAGCTTCTACGATTCACAGATATTCCGTGTGCCAATCTTCTCCTATCACTGGCAAATGGTCCGGTATTTATGATTGTGACATAGAAAGGATATAACATAAACGAGTATACTCACAGTCTACACATTCTACACACACGGCAGAGGGCAAGAGACAGACCATAACGCATAACTTCTGCAGGATTGGGTGTTAAAACGCGCAGGAAATTAAGGGTGCACGATGTTCTTCAAAGCTCCCCGTGCTTAATCACTTTAAGATTGATTTTAATGGGAGTTTATTTACTTGTTACTCACAGCTGGGCAGGTGCTACTACCAAACGTAAAACAGCACGCGCAATCTATTACATGGATAAAAACTTCTAGCTACTATATAAAAATGGCGAGCGCCAGCGTCCGGACGTCCGTTCGGACGCCCGCGCGCCGGACCAACCGCGTGCGTCGGATCGCCGGCTACCACGCCAATCCAACACCCCTGAGTGCGTCCGCATTCCAGCCTTCCCAGCGTTGCTAGTCGTCCATTGATTAAATTCCCAAATAAACTTCTGATTTTTGTATAAAATTCAAACAGTGTTCAAAATGCGTGGAATAAATTTCATAATTCTTCTAAAATCGAGAGCAACCCATTTTAAATACTTTTTGAATTTTTAAATTTTTTTCACTTTTGAATTTTTTTTGATGTGAAACTAGGAGAAGACACTTATGAAACTTACATCTATACTAGAGAAACTTGGCCTTGTGTTGATGAAACTTGACCGTGTACTGATGAAATCTGATGAAACTTGGATGAAACTTCGATGTAACCTGATGAAACTTGGATGAAACTTGTTGAAACTTGATGAAACTTGAATTGACCTGATGAAACTTGAAAAAACTTGGATGAAATCTGATGAAACTTGATAGTTCGGCAAAGTTTTACGAGTATGAAACCCAAGTTTTACTAGGCGAAACCCAAGTTTCAGTAGGCGAATCCCAAGTTTCACCAGATAAGTTTGAAGAGTTATATGGCAACATATATCTTGTTTTGTTCGTAAAAATACGAGGAACACGTTGACGCAAACGGTTTGTGGATTGGAGCACCCAGTCAAAAATTATGGTCGCCGAAAGAAAAAAAATCATGTGGGCCCCACCCCTTCATGTGCACAGTGACTTAAATTTCTTTCGCGCATACAGCGCTCGCGTCCGCCCGCGCCGGCCTTTCGGACATAAGTGTTTTCGTATAAAAAAATAATAAAACAAAGCCATTATGTTAATTATAATATAATATAAACGAGTAAGGTGACCCGCGCGTTTGCGCGGCTATATTTATGTTAAGATATAGATAATATATGATATTAGATTTAGAGTTTATCTCTAATATATGGATCAATTTCAATAGTTTGTTATAAAGGGTTAATATTGACCGCTCGATTTACATAATAATATCCATATTAAACGATGTAGATTTTTTTCTATGATTAACGTGAGAATTTCTACTATTTTTCGATTAACGTGAGAATTTCTAGGATTTTAGGATTAATGTGGTGGCTAAGTTTAACTCTGCTTAATTTATATAGAGAGTATATTCCTTCTATTAAAAATTCTCATGTTAATAAAAAAAAATCTGCATCATCGATCGTAGTGGATCAGGATATTAAAGTTTAGATTTTAAAACAGATCACGCACCTACTAAAATGCATTGTTTTAAATAACCAGATATGATATTTAGCGGATACCTTCTCCAAACAGCTATAGCGGCCGCCATAGCCGGCGATTTAAAACCATGCTAAAATTATAAAATAAAAATAACAAGAATTAGAATAAAATAAAAGAAATAAAAGTCAGTGTCATATTAAAAGATAGTCTTCATATCAACTACAATAAAAGATCGTATATATATTTAGAATAAAAATATTGTTCATGCCTGGTTAAAGATTGATATAAATCTAGCTGCAAAAAAAGCGGGACACCACACTAATAATAAAATCTTAAAAATTCCAATGATAATCGGAAAAGAAGATCTACGCTGTTAATTGTTGTGTGCCCGGATTACAATGGATTAAATTAAAAAAATTTCATATGAACTACCAAAAAAATAAATCAAGATTAAAAAATGTATAAATATGAGTCCATGCTACGTTAAAAAAACGAGTTTGTATCAGTTACAAAACAATAATAGGAATTCAAATAAAAATGTTTTGCTAAATAGCATGTTACTGTTTTTTAGCTTTAGGTGGTGATTGATATATCATTGTTGTATTTACGTCTCGTTTACATCAATCTGATCAAGTAAAATAACATTTTTTATGAAAAAATAATTTTTTCGTACGAAATAAAACTAAAAAAAATGAAGAAAATACATTCTCTGTGCTCGTGGGAAGATTTTGAGTCTTGACCATCACATCGGGCTGACTGATAACGGCATGCGAGCGCATCTACGTATGCGAGCTCAGGAATTTGTGTTGCGTGCGTGCATGATAAAACACTGTGAATCAGAGTAGAAGTAGCCAGCCTACACACATGCCGATCAAGACAATCGATCACAAGATCGATTAATCATCTGGATATCAATGCAGATAGACCGACAAGGAAAGACGGTCAGAAAAAACCAGCAGCCTTGATTGTGTGGGGGTTAGAGGGGCAAATCCTCATGCAGTGCGCATCTAAGATTGTGGCCTGATTAATTCCATGCAACGCCGATCATCATTCCATTGGGCCATGCTCATCGACCCGCCGCGCGCGCCCTATATAGGCGACCCTCGAAGCTTGAGCACGACGCTGGAGCTGGATACATCGATCGGCCGGTGCAGTTAGCCAAGAACCAGCTGCTGCGCTGCCACGATGGCTAGCTCCGCGGTGGCGGTGGCGGCGGCTGCGGCTGCGGCCGCGTTGGTGGCGCTTCTGGTGGTGGCGGCGGCGCCGGCGGAGGGCGCGCGCGCCTTCTTCGTCTTCGGCGACTCGCTGGTGGACAACGGCAACAACAACTACCTGCTGACGACGGCGCGGGCCGACGCGCCGCCGTACGGGATCGACTACCCGACGCACCGCGCCACCGGCCGCTTCTCCAACGGCCTCAACATCCCGGACATCATCAGTACGTCGTCGCCGAGCATCAACCGAACTGTTCCTCGTTTGATTTTTTTTATTTGAAAACACGTCGAATTTTGCTTAAAAAACAAATATGTCGAATTTGAACCGGTCGTTCTGACCGGTTTTTTATGAAAACCGCTAACCGAGGATATACGGTTTGGATGAATTTTCCATGCTATACTGCCCTCTACCTTTGTGTCACTGACACGAGGATCCAACTTAGTTGTGGCTCACACGTTAGTTGGACAAAGGTAGAGAGGACAGTATGGCGGAGGATTTGATTCCGTACGGTTTAGAGAGATGGTTCAGTTAACGAAACCCTGGGACTGGGAGCATGCAGGCGAGCACCTGGGTGCGGAGGCGACGCTGCCGTACCTCAGCCCAGAGCTGCAGGGCGCGAAGCTGTTGGTGGGTGCGAACTTCGCGTCGGCGGGCGTGGGCATCCTGAACGACACGGGCATCCAGTTCGTGAACATCGTGCGGATGAGCCGGCAACTGCAGCACTTCGGGGAGTACCAGGGGCGGCTGCGTGCGCTGGTGGGCGCGGCCCAGGCGCGGCGGGTGGTGAACCGAGCTCTCGTGCTCATCACCCTCGGTGGCAACGACTTCGTGAACAACTACTACCTCATCCCCTTCTCCCTCCGCTCCCGCCAGTTCGCCCTCCCCGATTATGTCCGCTACCTCATCTCCGAGTACAAGAAGATCCTCGTGGTACGTACATGCATGCCAATTGCCGAACCGAGATCCTCGGTCGTTTTCCCCTCTATCGTGAGTCACTTGCATGTGAGTTTGACACGTTCAAGCTAGGGCGACATGTCAGTGAACCAACGACACTCTGCCGCAACGGCATACAGAGGATCCGTGGCCGCCAATTGCCATGGCTGGAGGTTGAAGAAGCCCGTATTTATGTACATATATATACACATGTTGATTGATGCATGGTCACGGGGTGTGGATGCAGAGGCTGTACGAGATGGGGGCGAGGAGGGTGTTGGTGACGGGGACGGGGCCGCTGGGGTGCGCGCCGGCGATCCTGGCGCTGAGGAGTCGGAACGGGGAGTGCGCGTCGGAGCTGATGCGAGCGGCGGAGCTCTTCAACCCGCAGCTGTCGCGCGTGCTGGACCAGCTCAACGCGCGCTTCGGTGCTGGCACCTTCATCGCGGCCAACGCCTTCCGCGTCCACTTCGACTTCGTCTCCAACCCCGCCGCCTTCGGTACGTACGTACGATATATGATCGACCGGCTCGCCGGAATACTCCATGCATGGATCGAGCTCTAGACTCTCACGGTGTGGTGGCGTGTGCGTGGTGGCAGGGTTCAGGACGGCGAAGGTGGCATGCTGTGGGCAGGGGCCGCACAACGGGCTGGGTTTGTGCACGACGGCATCCAACGTGTGCGCGGACAGGAGCAAGTACGTGTTCTGGGACGCGTACCACCCCACCGAGCGCGCCAACCGCTTCATCGTCAGCCAGTTCATGACCGGCTCCCTCGACTACGTCAGCCCGCTCAACCTCAGCACTGTCATCGAGATGGACGCCAGGTTAATGGACTGACCCGTCCAGCAACCTACCGTCGCTGCCGCAAAACAAATATGTAGAATGCATCCTTTTTTATGTCGGTTCATGACACATAAATTTATGGGCGTATATCACATATATCGTTGAAATTGGTGCTGCAATTTGCCATGGCTTGATCGGGCGTAGTCACATAGGAACGTGTGATTTCGTGTGTGTGTGCTCAGGAGGATTAAATGCTGCTGGTAGTCTGATGCTATTCTCTGGGTATTAATAATTTTGTAACATATATAGAGTTAACGGCACAATTGCAGTTTGAACAGAGTTGTTGATCGGTCGGCCTCACTATTAGTTTTGTACACATGCGCGACATATTTAGGCCATGAGTGATGGATCACAAACACAAGTGTGATGAGGCACTCGAGTTGGTGCTCGAGCATGTCACTTAGCACCAAATATTAGTCCGTATGGTAATACATGAAGACCACAGTCCCACAATCCAAACAAAAAAAAAAAAAAACCTTGGCATCGCAGCCTCGCCTTTCGATCCCACTTCGTATCTCCATGTGTCCTAGAGATCTGCTCCGCCCCTGTCAACATCCACATGTTGCCCCTTCCTCTCCCTCGACTACGTCAGCCCACACAACCTTAATTAGCACCGTCAGCCAGATGGACGCCACGTTGCTTGGCTAATGTAATCTGCAGCAAAACAGCACATAGGATGCACCATATTTGTGCCAATTTATCTAAAACCGATACAAATACTTATATGTGTTATCACATCGTTGATCAGTGTTGCCGATTGCCATGAATTGGTAGCACGTGTGTGTTCGCGGTCTCTTTTTTATTAATATAGCGTGCGTCTGTATGCACGCGTGCGTGGGTACATGGTGTGCTGCTATTATTTGGGTATTAGTAATAATATTGTAAGATAGATGGAACGATCGATAGAGCTGTAGTTTGAAGTTTTGACAAGCTTATTGGTCCACCGACCTCGCTATTAATTAACTTTATCTGGTGACTACCCCTAGCACAATTATAACCACACATATATTTGTACACAGGGTGTGGTCGTAAGACTGCAAAAACTAGGGCTCGACAAGGTATTCGAGCTGGAGCTTGAGCATCTCGTTTAGCACCAAATATTGGTCTAGATGGGAACGAATGCATATCGTCCTGGCCCCACAATCCAACAATATACTTTAGCCTCCCCTCGTTACTCCTTTTTTTGAAAATCTTTCCATGCCTTTGAAAGGACTTTCAAGTACAATCCTAGTGGACCCTTTCATGCATCTAGATTTGAGGCTAGCCCTTGTTCGTATTTGCAAAAATACCCTCCCCTTTCTCTGAAATCATACGCAAGTATCCGCTTCCCTTTCTCTCTCCCTTCTCCTTCCCCTCCCCCTTCCTTCCTCCACTCAGGTTAGATTCTTATCCGCGACCAACAGCTAACCCGATCACTTAGACTAATGGTGCCACACCTCCTTACCTTAGCACCACAGGACGATGTGGTCACCGACATCAGCGCCGCAGTGAGCGGTGGCCCCCAACCTTAGTGACAAAAGGGCCAACGACGAGCAGAGACGGGGCATCGTTGGTTAGTTGTCGGGGCTCCATTTGGTGCCAGCAATAGCCCAAGCCAATACTATCCATGGCACAATGACCAAGGGCTGCTATTGGTCGGGGGAAGCATAGGTGCGGGGCAGTGGTGGGAAGCGATGGGGTGGAGGCCGGTGTCCTGGATGGCATAGGTCGCCGGGGACGGGAAGGGGTCACCAGAGTGGGGGAAGACATAAATAGGCGAAGAGATAGTGAGTAAGGGGAGGAGTAGGGTCTGTTTGTTTTGTGGCTAACGGCTAATCTTGCCATAATTTGGCAGAACTAATTTACCGAATTTGCCTAAGCTTATTCATGAATTTCCTAGCCACACTTTTGGCAAGCTTGGTAAAGATATATTTCCACACTTATTTGAATACTCCCTCCATCCCAAAAAATAAGGCATATAATTTTTTTGTGCGGTCTTTAAAGCAGAGCTTTGACCATCAATTTGAGCCCCCGACATTGATCTGTCGGCGGCGTTTAGCCGCCGACACTGAACTTTCCGGCCGCCCACACTGAGGACGTTTCCTGTAGTGACTAATTTACCAAAATTGCCTAAGCTTATTCATGAATTTTCTAGCCACACTTTTGGCAAGCTTGGTAAAGATATATTTCCACACTTTTTTGAATATATGATATGTGGCACCCTTATGCTAGAAAAAGGAATCTTAAATAACTTAACTTATGAACCAAACACCTAAGTTGGTCAAACATGATTAGTCTAAGGCGTGGCAAATTGAGTTAGCCTACAACCAAACAGACGATAAATCAACGAGGTGAAGGGGCCTCTGTAAAAATGGGTGGGACTGTCCGGCACACATCGACAAACACGATCAACGACCAGGATAGTGGTAGGAAATCATGTTACAAGCCTAGTAGTTGCCCTCTCCCTTCTCTAATCCCATCGCATACCTCCACTAGCCGTCTGACACTGATCCGACGGCCAGGAAGCACAGTGCAACGCGAGAGATCCGAATCCAACCCTCGCGCGCGCGCCCGTGCGTTGGCCGCCACAGGAAACAGTTTCCGCATGCATGCACGCGTATGTACGTGCACACCTCACCCATCCCAAACTTGGCAAACGCGCCAGACCTTGCGCCCATTAAGCTTAGCCAGGCCGGCGAGGCCGCATGCATGCGGCGACGTCGGCCGGCAGCATGGCCCTGTTCGACCTCGGGCGCGGCCGCGGCGGGGCGGCCGGGCCATCGGCGCCGAAGAAGCGGCGGGTGATGATCGTCGCCGATCCCGGCCTCGAGTCCACGTCGGCGATGGAGTGGGCGCTCTCCCACGCCGTCGTCGACGGCGACGACATCCTGCTCCTCCACGTGAACATGCCCCCGAACGGCGGCCCCGCGGGTGCCGGGCCCTCCCGCACCGGCTCCGGCGGCGGCGCCGCGGGCTCCCCGCTCGCCGTCCTCCTCGCCGGCGGGGCCTGGCTGGGCGCCGCCGGCGACGGCGACTTCATGGAGGCGATGCGCGCGGCGTGCAAGGCGCGGCACCCGCGCGCGCGGGTGCGCGCCGAGCGCGTCGAGCCGGCCACCGAGGGCCGCGAGGCCAAGGCGCAGACCATCCTCGCCGAGTCCCAGCGCCTCGGCGTCGAGCTCCTCGTCATCGGCCATCGCCGCGTCTCCTCCTTCCTCGGGTAAATCCAATTAACCAACCAAATCTCGCCGCTAATTCACCTCCCTCTTGCCACAAATCAATACGATGTAGTGTGTACTCTCCTCTAATTCTCCTTGATTGATCAGGCTAAGGAGCCCGAGCGGGTCAAGCCGAGGGCACGACAGCACGGCGGAGTTCTTGATCGAGCACAGCAAGTGCCTGTGCGTGAGCGTGCAGAAGAAGGGCCAGAACGCGGGATACCTGCTCAACACCAAGACCCACAAGAACTTCTGGCTCCTCGCTTGAATCAATATTGACATCAAATTTTTATCCATCGATTAATCGAACATATGTTTAATTCAAGTAGCTGTAATTGTTCGGACGCAGAATTAATCGCACATTTGCATGCTTGATTGCGCCAAGGACGATCGAGGTCCGATGCTGATCGGCAGAGAGAAAAGAAAAGGGAAGAACTAAAGAAGAAATAGGATTCTTGTGGCTTTTAATTTGTTTGTGATTCACCCTTGTTGGATTGATCACTCGACGTACGTATGTGGGATTCACCAAAAATAGGCATAACTTGGGCATTGGAGCATTCCACTTATCCACTATGCTATGCGTGTACTGTATGCAGGCCGGTGTTAAATAGTTTGTTCTTAAAGATGTATAGACGAATCGTACTCATGGATGATATCTTTATTTCAGTTCATCAGTTTTTTTAAAAAATGGCACCCACAATTAATGTTAATTATTTTCCATTTTGATATTTATAAAAATATCCTTACCGTTTAGCGAATGACCCTGTTGTCCACATTATCTTTCTTCCTCTCTCACTTTATCTTTATTCTCGATTGGGAAGACCGGGGTGTTGGCCCCATGCTCCTTCCTTCCTCTCTCCACCACCGGGGAAGACTAGGACTACAACAGCGAAGCGCAGTGGTGAGGTGTTTGAGGTGGAGAAGGGGATGGATAAGCGGAGGTAGAGGAATAGAGAAGTGGTAACTATGGCTGCTTTTGGAGTTGTCTTGACCGAGTGGGCGGCAGGGCGTTGAAGATGGAGAACGGGGACATGTATGCGAAGGTAGAGGCACATGATAGGTAAGATTGGCTGCTGCCAGAGCCTCTCTCAAAGGTGGTGTGGCCCATGGAGGCATCAAACAACAAGCAGTGGCCGACAAGGTGCCGGATGTGGGGAAGTATAGCAAGAGGAAGTAATGCAGCGTGTGGTGGCTAACACAAAAAGGTTGTGATGTTCTATCCCTTTATCTGTCATCGATGGCATAGCATCATCGTTGTCATTGTGTTGTCACCCATGCAGTCAAGCAGGGAAAGAGGAGGGGCCAATGAAAGAAGGAGAAGGATAAAATGGTCATTTCACATGTATAAATACGGGAAAGGCTCAAACGTAATAAAATGTCAAAATTGTGTGACGATTTTTTAAAAAATATCTCTAGGATGGTAAAATGATGAAACGAGCTCCTGAGAGTGGTATATTGTCAATTTCCTCCTCATATCTAAATGCTCTAAGAAAGTTGTCATGGAGGAAATACTTTTATGGCCCTAAAAGGCAAGAAAAAACGTTTCTAGGTCGAGAGAGAGTATTGCCAAGAGGAGATGCTCCATAGCGATGCTGGACAAGGAGCTCGGTGTTACACTATCGATCGTCGCCAGTGGAAGGGAAGGTGAGCTAGGGGGGTCGGAGAGGTGGTTGGGGAAATAACTTAGAGAGGAGGCTATGAGGTGGCACCGATGGAGTTGGAGGCCGGGAGATGATGGCAATGGCCAAGAAACTACGACGATGGTTGGCCAACATTGGGCCGCTGTCTTCCCTTGCTCTGCTGCTCACAGGGTAGAGAGAGAGAATGTTTCATCCATGAGAGATAGAGGGGTGATCTGGCACCCTTGTCATTTTTATGCACATATATGACAACCACGTTAGTGGTTAACGGGGAACTAATGACACCTAAGCAGCTAAGGTTGCCGCCTTAGTGTTTAGAGGAAACCCTAACGTGTTTGGGACTGGGTTGCAAACAAATAGAAGTTTTGAGTGGTTGGAAATAAAATTGTAAGTTTAGTAGACTAAGTAAGATTTCCCGTAAGTTTAGGGGTTATAGTATAATTTTCTCAAAAGGGAAAGTATCCTTATGATATATGGACCATTTAACGAGGAAGTGATGGCCAAGATTTTTGAGACCCATAAAATAGATTTGTTCCTTTTTGTGCATTTATTGTATTAGTTTCCGAATCAAGTAGCTAGTATATACGAAGTAAACAATTACTACATCAGAGTATGACCAACAAGACACAATTATAATAGATTCACACATGAAGGCCTTATCGCAGCGGTATGTCTTGATACATTAATTAAACTCCAGATCGAGGACCCAAAATAACTCCACAGGCAAGACCGATGAATAATGCTCCTATACATCAGGACAGTCCTCGTCCTGGACTCCAATTGCAAGGGTTTGAACTTACGGCTCTTCATTTTGGAATACTTCCTTGAATTCTTCCATTAGGAACTTCTTACCTGGATAGGGGTTCGTAGATAATGAATTGCTTCTTAGAATGAGTATCCCCACATGAAGACAAGGATGATAATGCAACATTCTCAACAAGCGAGACTGACTAAGAAAGGCTTATCAAGGAAGAGCAGGGGTTCTTCTGTATAAAGCATTTTTCAAAGTTTATTTAGAATTTAGAAAAAATTTTAAAAAGAGTCATGCGAAAACCAACCATTTGAATCAATTTTGCCCAAGTTTGGCTAAGTCACGACTCCTGTAAAGTTCAAAGACATGGTGTATTCCCTCAATCAGTGTTTTTTTATCGACATCAAGGCTAAGGGTGGTTTATAATGACCGCAAGCATCGAAGAGGGTTCGTTTTAGAACTTCTAAAGCTTTTTTTTTTTAACTTGAGTGGTTTAAGGTGTTTTTGATGTGTTTGCCCCTTCATCGAGCAACAAGTTTAAGCTTTAGATAGTTTTTAGTTGGAGGTAGTGCCAGATTACAAGTTAAACTCTTTATTTCTTGCTTGATGCCAATGCAAGACTGAACATAGGGTTGTAATCCCGTTAGTGGGAAGCCCAAACTAGGATAAGAAACTGTTGTCTCCTTCACATGGTTTTCGCTGGGTTTGCCTGAGTTCCCAACAAGCCTACAAATCCCTAGTACAGCGGGAAAGGGGTCGTTGATCCCTAGTTTCAATAAGTAAGCTCAGTCGTAGGAGCTCCGACTCTTAGTCATCTACAACATCGTTCACCAGCATTTTTCGGCGAGCCTACGTATCCGAAAAATTGTCACATGTCTCACCATTTATATATCGAATGGTTTCTTCAATATAGTATACCAACAAGCCTAGCATCATCTTAGTTAGACAATATTCTGAAAATGAAGCCAAATTACGTTTATCTGGGTGCTGTAGAGAGTTCGAAAGGGAAGAAGCCTGGCAACTGGGCACAGTATGTGAGCAAAGATGGAAGAAACCCACGTCAAAAGATCAAAGTTCATTGATATACTCTGCACCTACAATTACAATCGATCAATTTTCAATTTAGCCGGCCAATAGAAAAATCTTACGTTGTCTCTCACACTAACACCTCCTCACATGAGCCATCTCCACACCTATCATACATGGTCCCTCTCACGTCAGCCACACACACTAGCTACCTTCTTTCATACCAACATTGGAGCTTGGTTGCTTGGAGGCGACGACAAAGACTAGAGATGTGGTGGGCTAGCTATGTATTTTGGAGCCATCAGAGAAATTGTGATGGGTTGGGCCTTGAATAAATGTGTAGACCTTAGGAAGGTTGCAATTTTTATGTCCCCACTAGATGCACACCATCGCATGGATGGAAGTAGGGGGGTTTTTCATGCATGTCCCCTTATTAGACCATATTGCCATATTAAAACTTAAATCTAAAACGTAGGTGAACAAGGAAGTGCAGTAAGAAAAAAGAGGATCATGGGGTTCAAGTAATTTCAAAAATAATGGTACAAACAACATATCAATAATTAATTTATTGTCAATGACGAGAAATGTGCAGAAATTTTTTGAAATATTACAATATGGGGTGGAAAGACAATCCTTCAAAATTTATCCACCCGGACCGTCACCAAAGGGTGTGTTTGATTGGTGCGTCCCATTCCATCCCATTCTGGTCAAACCAATGTTTTAAATAGCAGGCTATAAGTTTTAGCGGAGCTATCCTCAAACTGCTAAGACAGCTATAGTGCCGCTATAGCGTCCGCTAAGTAGGTTAGCTGTTTTTTTTAAAAAAAAAAAATTTTAAAAACATGGCATATATATGCCTCAAAGTGATAAAGTCAATAATCAAAAAACATGAATTTCAGCTGGTTTTTGTCTAGATCATAAGCAACATAAGATTAAGGCATGATAATAGGAGTTATTATTTATAAGTACAATACATCATAAACACAAATCCATCACAAACAGGACAACAGAGTAACTGACAGCTGACAAGTCTATCAAAATAGAGTACCTATTTTGGGCCGAGATCAACATTGGAATTTGAGTAGGATCCAATTTCGTTCTGCGAGTATAGAACTCTGATAGCGCCGCTAAACGATATGGCCTAGCGGCCCGCTATGCGTTTTACCGTCGTGAAATCGTGCTATTGCATTCTTAGCTGTGATAGCGGGTATATGTGCAATAGCGTAGCGTATATACGTCCAAAACACTATAACGACGCTATAACCCGCTATCTAGAACATTGGGTCAAACTTGTTTTTTGTTTGATTGATTCGAAATGAGCGGACTCGTCTCGATCAAAACCAAAAACACAAAAAGTGACCGTCCAGAACTCCTAAAATGCACCCCGCCCCGACGCCCCCTCCATCCACAAGAAATTGCAGAGAGTTTTTTCTCTTCTACTTAGATAGAAACATGGAGGATTCAGCACACGCTTCGAACAAGAAGCATCAAACAAGCTGAATTTATAGCAAGAGTACGAAGAATGATCCGAGTCATATGAACGGCTCAAGCAAATTTGTAGACTTCAAAATCAATCATCAATCTCTGCATTTTCTTCCCTCTCACATCACGTCATTTCTCTCTCCCTTCTTCCTTTCTTTACATGATCACCACACACATACACGCGTTATTTGCACACACAGAACACAGCTCCACGCAGGAGACGGCACGCAATCAAATCGACCTGAACCACAAAAGCCTTAAGCACAAAGGAAGAGATCAAAGAAGAAGAAGAAACTGGATTAAAAAAAAAAAGACACTCAATTTCAAGCATGAAGACCACAGCCAAGCATCAGACTTGCCTACCACCCTAGCAGCAGCAGATCCACCAATTCAACAAGTGACCATCACCCCTCTTCCTCTGGCACCGGCACCCTCCTCCCCCCGCAGCCTCTTGCACCGCCGCTGCCGACGAAGGCCTCCGCGCCGCGCCGCCATTGGCTGGTGATCCTCCACACGTCCGGCCACAGGTCGCCGGCTGGTATAGCAGAGGGATGGAGTGAGCAAAATGCGAGAGAGGAGTGTGCTTTCTACCTCACTAGTGACGGGCGCGTCCACTTGTGATTGGCAGAAGAGGCGATCGAGGTGGAGTCGTGGAGAGAATGAGGGCAGCCAACGAGGGGTACACCTCACCGGTGGGATTAAACTAATGGCAATTATTAGATTAGCCGAGAGAGAGAGAGAGGCAATTATTAGATTAGCCGAGAGAGAGAGAGAGAGAGAGAGAGCTCGGAATCGGAATCTACATGGAGTTAACTACCCAAGTTGGGATCTTGAGAAATCTCCCCCCTCGATGGCGAGCTAGGTAGGACACACTTTTATAACAAGCGCAAGGTTTATGCTTTGTAGCGTGTTTGGACTTTGGAGTAACTTGAGCTTAATCGAAAAGCTAAATAATTTGATTTCTGTAGTCCAGTTTTGTTTGATTATAAGACCACCTAAAAAATCTCTAAAGAATAATATAAACAAAGTGGAACAACTTCGAAAAAACAGATCTAAGAATTTCATAAAGCCCAGCTTAACATTCGACTCCCTCCAACTCAGTTGACTCGTCTGAACTGCATAACTTGATGTGGTAGTGTTTCTTTAACTAAAGAGCAGGAGCCCTGCAATTTCATTCAGGGAGGAAAAAATACAGTAAAATAGAAAACAACACGTTGCAAAGCACCACAACCACAATGTGACGCAACGTTGTTAACTCAGCCTAAAACCAACCACACCACCAACTTGGTGAGAAAGCAACGCTATCTATCGCAGCGATCACCACGACCACCCAATGACACAACGTTTGTAGTCAATAAGACGCAAACAACCCAACCAAGACTATCACGGATCTGATACAACTTCCAATCATTAAGGAAAAGAACAAAACCAGGTGAACCATTCAACAAGGATGCGACGACAAAATCGCTATCATCGCCTGCCCACAACCAACCTTGTGTTTTCATCCAAAGATGCTCCGGGGGTAGGGGGCACCATGGCGATGCCTCCAAGAAGAAGAATAATGTCGAAAAGCGTCACCATGCATTGCCAATCCAAGTAGAGAAATTGGACAGGCGAGGGCCAGACGTTTAGGGAGCCATTCGAAAAACCATGCCATGAACTGTTTTGAAGTTAATTGTCACATCGGTTTTTAGTTTCATGAGTAAACAATGGCAAACCATTGTTTTATGAACCGTGAAGAGAGGGCGTAGAAAGAAAAAAAGGTATTTTAACTCGAGAGAAATTTATAGAGAACTCTATGTTCCAAAACTTTAGGAAGTGGATGCATGGCGACATAGTGATAAATATATGTATGTTTTTGTTTCGTGCTCAAGATTTGGAGGTTGGAATCTCTAGACACGTAGGGACCTAATATCACTAATGATAATAAAAAAATGGCACGTCTCATCATACCATTGTTAGGTGCTAATTAATTAAGGGCAGGTCTTTTCTTGAACCCTCTCAGAAAAAAAAATTAAGGGCATGCAGGTCACCAATAATAGTAGGTAGGGTACGGACACCGTTATTATCACTGAGGAGCCCGTTTACATCGTTTGATGAAAATTGAAACAGCCCGGCTACTGGTTTCTGTCGGTGCTATGTTCAGATCTATGTAACAGTTGGATCTATATATAAAGAAGGAAAAAGTATAGATTACCCCTCTGAACTATTGCAAAAGTATAGAATACCCCCCTAAACTCTAAAACGGATAAAATACACCCTCCAACTATTAAAAAGGGTTAAAAAAGGACCCTAAACTTTTATGAGGTATAGATTATACATGAATTCGCAAGATAAATAGTGAAAAGTTCTAAAAATTCTTGAATTCATATGAATTTGCAAATTGAAATGCTATAAATTTTCTATTTGATCTTCTCGACACAAAAGTTAAATTTTATTGGCCCCCCTTAATATTTTTTTCTAGCTCCGTCCCTGCACGTAGGGACCTAATATCACTAATGATAATAAGAAATGGCACGTCTCATCATACCATTGTTAGGTGCTAATTAATTAAGGGCAGGTCTTTTCTTGAACCCTCTCAGAAAAAAAAATTAAGGGCATGCAGGTCACCAATAATAGTAGGTAGGGTACGGACACCGTTATTATTACTGAGGAGCCCGTTTACATCGTTCAAGTCTTCTGGTCTCTGTCGGTGCTATGTTCAGATCTACGTAACAGTTGGATCTATATAATAGAGAGAGGATATCATTCCATGTAGCTCTCCTTTGGATCCTTGCCCAAAGGCCAATACTGCAATTTGTTTACATATGGCCCTAACCATGTACATGCGACTATGCGAGTGATAAATGTAGCAATAGACGTCAAAGGATAGTGTCATACAACAACTTTACCTGAGATTGCTCGATCTACATGGTGAAAAAAAAAAGAGAAATACTACAAAACAGATTACCGTTTTTCTTGTTTCAACAAACGAGCCTTCCTCACAGGTCCTCTGACATCAACGACCTCCCTGACACTGTCCCCTCATCCTTGATTAGGATTCAGGTTTGGTGGTGAGTTACCCATGTCCCTTGGAGTTAGAGAGATGCTGAGGAGCCAACTGTCCAGCGGTGGGAAGGAATTAGGGAAAGGGCGGCGTGGTAGTGTTGGCGCCATCGAAGCTGTGTAATCGATCGTAGATGGTTAGGTCAACAACGGCAGGAGGGTCGACACATATGACTCGACGTTAGAGTGAACAGGGTCGCCGTGGTGGTGGGAGGTTGGGCTGAAGAGGGACGAGGTAGCGATGGCGCCATCAGCCACAAGTTGTGGCTGAGATGGCAGTGGGGGAGGCGCAGAATATCTGAAGGTAAAGAAGGAGGTGGGGCTCGCGGGCTGGGTTCACAAAACCGCCGACCGGTTAATTGGGTTCTGTGGTTGGAAGGATTGAAAGACCGGCCGATCAAATCGTTTGAAATTCAACAAAATAAAATTTCATTGAAAACTCTTATAAAATTGTAAAAAAAATTAATTATTCTAAGCACTTTGGCTCAAACAAAACTTTTAAAAATACAAAATTTCTCGTCATTTTATGTGATTTTATGTTTAATCGCCAAAACCGCGGCTAACCACTACAAGCCGCGCTAACAGCCTAAATTTTGGCAAAATTCAAATTCCAATTTGGTCACAAACCGTGATAAACCAGCGCCGTCTCCGCGCAGTAGACGGCTTGGAGCTGCAAAATAGTTTTGTTATACCGCGGTTAATCGCCTCAGCGCAGTAGACGGCTCGGAGCTGCAAAACGGTTTTGTTATCCCTAGTAATAGATGGCTAACGTCAAATCTGAGTGGGACAGCCACCGGCCATAGGCGAGGGAGGAAGGCGGAGGTAGGAGGGCGGAAGTAGGGCGAAGGAGAAAGGGATTGCAGCTCGTCCTTTTGGTGTGGACCGAATTTTGAAAAAGAGAGAGAATATGATGTAATTGTAAAGCGAGGCCTAGTTTGTTCTTATCCAACAAGAAGATCATTTGGTTAGAATAAACAGTAGTGGGGCTACCTACAGAAGTTAAAGAAGGAACTTAGGATCTAGGCTTGCAAATACGTGTCCTCCATAACAAGGCTTTCTATATATAGCTTGTCAATTTCTTTAATCTTACTGCGTGCAGAGGGAGATGACAACGTAATTGAGGAGCCAATGGATTCCAGATTGCTATGACAGGAACAGGGGTGTGATGCAATACGATCGGATGGTATTGATACACATGCGAATATATATTTTTTATCGGATATGGATACTAATATGAATAGTGTGGACATGGATACAAACATAGATATTGTTGTATATAGGCATAAATAATACACATAATTGAAATCCGATATTATTGGATATAATATGAAATGGATATTACTCAGATAATATATAAAGATGCATATTTGTAAAATCATCAATATAATATGTTTAATTTGGTGTTGTCCCATGTAAAGTTGTATGTCTTTTTTAATCCATCGAATATATATTGGATATTATTCATATTTTTAAAATATTATACATCGGATATTCTATGTCGTTATTTATATCCGTATATCTGTATCCATAAAAATAGCTGGATATCCATAAAACTATTAAAATCACCATCCAATCAGTTTAATCGGTAGAAAAAAGATAGGCACCTTTTTCACCTCTAAACAGAAACATGTAATCAGACGGAATCTTTTTGCATCTCATAGCCTCGTCTTTAGAATCAAAATGACCAATAAGATACGAGCACACACTCCAAAATTCCAAATCCCAGACGGTTACTGCTCATAAGTTGTTATTGTCTAAATGCAAGTGCTTTGCCACGTGTTAAAAATATCATATTGCCTTTGCATGTCAAGTCAACATCGTAAAAGGATCAGGCTGCCAAAACTCTCTCTAATGAAAAAAATATATCAATAAAAAGGAGAAGATTTACAATCAATTCCAGAACCATCTCAATGACACGTCAATCGACGACTTTTATCCTATCTCAGTAAAATGTGAACGTCCGTCTATGTCAATAAAAGTGATCCAAGTTGGAAAATTCTAAAATAAAAATTATAAGGGTGTTGCTACAAATTGGATGTTCGATTTTTCGCTATTACACATAGGTAAAACAAATGTTGTAACATACATAAACGAAAAATGTTGCATATTCAAAAACAAAAGTTGCATACTCGAATAACACTAAAACATTTGAATTGGAGAACTGCAACATTGAAAAGTAGTTTCCGCAACAATTGAATTAAGACAGCATAACAATCGAATTAGAACAATTAATGAAACATTTAAAATTAGATTTTGTAGCATTTGAATTAAAACACCAAAATATTGAAAAATAGTTGTTGTAACATTCAAATTAAAGCATTGTCGATGTGTACAACACCACGAATTTTCAAGTGGATGAGATCGGTCGAGTGGTCTCAATTGGAGATGGGATTGCATGTATTTATGGATTAAACGAGATTCAAGCTGGAGAAATGGTGGAATTTGCCAGCGGTGTGAAAGGAATAGCTTTGAATCTTCAGAATGAGAATGTAGGTATTGTAGTCTTTGGTAGTGATACCGCTATTAAAGGAGATCTTGTCAAGCGCACTGGATCTATTGTGGATGTTCCTGCGGGAAAGGCCATGTTAGGCTGTGTGGTCGACGCCTTGGGAGTACCTATTGATGGAAAAGGGGCTCTAAGCCCTCTCTACCGCTGTCAGGTGGGACCATGGCAAGGTTAGAAGGAAAGCGCACGAAGCTTAAGTTATCCAACCTAAGCAGAAGGTTGTACAAACCCCGCTACCAGGTGTCGACCAGGACACGCGGCGGCTCGGCGAGCAGGTGGGCGATTAGGCACCATGTGGCTGTCCGACGAGCAAGTGGGCGATCAGGCGCAGACGCCGAGCGACAAGGACACGTGGCGCTCCGGCTAGCAGGCGGACGAGCACTCACGTTGGTGGAATAGAGGTGCATGGGCCCCCTTATCAGGGTTATAGGACAAAGGTGGGAGTAAGCCTTCTTGCTAAGAATTTCTCCAGCACACACCAACTCCAGGTCATTTAGGCCATGTTCTTTTCAGCGTATCGTACCGTTGCGTAATACTGTAGCAAATTTTGTTATTTTTATATAGCCTACATGTTGTGATAATTTGTAACGATTTTTTGTGACTTTTAGTAGTCCTTTCAAAGATCCTAAAACTATTTTTTAATTTTTTTTTAATAATCTTTAGACCTCTTTTCGAGGACTCTCAATTTGCTACAGTAATGCGCCAACACAACGATACGCTGAAAAGAACAAGGCCTTAATGTAAAGGAACAGGTCTGACAGGCGCGTGGGGCGTCTGATGGCATGATTGCCCCCGTCTCGCTAATGGTGTCAGCAACACTATGCCCGTCCCGTTCGCACTAGCTAGGGCATGGCAGTGAGGCGCTCGGGATAGGTGGGCTGTCCTGTCCCATCCAACTTGTCCCTCTATCAGAGTGAGGGCAGGGGGGACAACAGCGCGGACTAAGAGACCGGAAAGAGTAATGGCTACAGTGACCAGACCAATAAATATATTTTTCCCTTTCCCTTTACCCAAGCCAACCTATGTGTATATAAGGCTGGGGGTGCATCTGTAAGAAGGGGATCTCTCTAATGAATCCTAGTAGACACAAGTAGCAAGAGCTCAAGCAGAACTAGGGATGTTTCCCACTCTGGGAGCTTCAACCTGGGTAAACCTCACGCGTTCTTGAGAGTTCTTGTTCCGTTCTTGACCGATGAGAAAAGAGAGGTGATCTAATTATGCAAACCCCACTACTGAACACCGGATTAGTTCCCCAAAAAATCTGCTGGCTGAAATACGCCGACAAGCACTGAAACATTTAAATAAAAGGAATAAAACATTGAAAAGTAAGTAATTCACATGTTGATGTTTCAATTGCAGTGTACATCTTCTCTCAATGGCCATCACTTCCATATCAAACCATTGCATAAGGAGAGGGGAGGGAAACTAGGAGAGAGATACTAGAGCAAGGGGATGGGAGATATGGGAGAGGAGGAAGCCATCATTGTGTTGTTGTCCTTCATGGGCTTGGCGCTTATGACCTCTTGCCGCCACGACGACCGGTGCAAGCGCATGTCGTTGCACTCACTCATCTTGACCGAAAAGCCAAAACTAGGGAACGAAGCTTCGGATCTAGGATTTAGAGATGAAGCGGGAAGAAAGCAAGAGAGAGGTCGTGAAGAGGCCATGAGGATGCACCTAGTCCACTCGTTATACGTAGATAAGGCTAGATGTGTTCACTATATTTGTCATCGTTCGAGCAAGTTTGGACGTTCTAATCACAGTATTATCGAAACTTTATAGAATATCAAGTTTTGAAATCTCTCCACAAATTGTCTTTCCTGTAATTCCTTAACAACAAGAAAAAGATCCTAAACCAATTTTAAAAGGGAAAGAAACAATGAGAACTAAAATTCGTGGCTACTACATCGTCTCAAGTCGTCAACATTCTAGATCAACTATTCAACATCACCTCTCTCATGGTACCGCACCTGCAGTTACTCCACCATTAGATAATCTCTTACTTAGGCCTTGTTTTTTTCAGCGTATCGTGTCATCATGTATTACTGTAGCAAATTTTATTATTTTTATATAGTCATGTTGTGATAATTCGTAACGATTTTTTATGACTTTTAGTAGTCTTTCCAAAGATCCTAAAACTATTTTTTAATTATTTGTTTATAATCTTTATACCTCTTTTTGAGGGCTCTTAAATTTGCTACGGTATGACGCCAACGCAACGATATGCTGAAAAGAACAAGGCCTTAGCCAAAAAAAGTATTAATTCCTATTACTCTCACACAAAAATATTGCTTAGACCATCCGTAATTGGTCTAACCTGCAGCATCCATGTCGTATGTATATACTTAAAACTGTAAATCATGCACGGATGCACCCTATGTGGATTATCATAAGGTTAGTGACCTAAATGGGATTGATTGATTTACAACCAGAAGTTAACACCATGGCGAAATTGTGCGTTTCGATCTGTACGTACCAGCGAGTACCACGAAGCTTCGCCATCGCAAAACCCTAGCACTTCTTTTACCGAAAGGAAGAAATAGGGTCAATTGCAAGTTTGCAACAAGTAGATGCGACAAGCCTCTTTGCAACCATGGCGTGAGCAGAGGGCCATAGAGGTCAGCAAACCCGTTTGATTCACACCTGTACAGCCACTGGATTTGGAATTTGGACCATGGCCAGACCGGCCGCTTTCATGCCTATATTCTAAGAGCATCCCCAGCAGGGCCTTCAAATTTCCCTCTATCGCTACAGTAACTGCTACAGTAACCCGCGCAGTGCAACTTCCCTCTCACATGCATCAAATTCCCTCCTGCTGTATTTGAAAAATTTTGAAATAGAGATACATTTGAGGGGTGAGATGGGGATGCTCTAAGAGCATTCCCAATAGCTCCTCTATATCCCCTTTAAAATACTATTCATAGGTATAGACTGGTCGTTGAGGATGCTCTAAAGAGTAAGAGGTCAATGCATTAGTAAATCCTCCATGTCACCCCCATAACTCATCTATTGGATCTCACGGTCCATCCTACCATTCAATATGGATGTTTTAACAGGTAAACCCTTTCTTCTCTATAAATTAACCCATCGTTGATGGTTTTTACTGTCGCCACACCATCGGTCCTAACCCTACCTATCATCGGTCCTAACCCTACCTACTCAGTCCCCTCCCCTTCCTTTCCAGTTCCTCTATCCATTCCCCTCAATCTGTCACCGCACGCTCTAGCCTCTTCCTCCACTCCCTCACTGCTCCTCCTACCACTTGTTGCGCCACCTCTGCCCTTCCTCCTCATAACGCTGCTCCCACCATCTTTCTTCCCCCTCTGTCATTCGTAGGATTTCCACCTCTGGCTACCCTGAATTCTTCGCTAGGGTTTGCCGCCGCCTCCTCCTCCCACTAGCACCACCATTATTTGTCTCCCTTCCGCACCACATCACCCCTCCACTTCTCCTCTCCGACGGCGTCGTACCTCGTAGCCATTATGTGTTAGGAAATATTCAGACCAGTGCTGGTGTGTGAAGAATAAAGCTAAAAAGTCAACGTATTGTGGCAGGATGCAGCTTGGATAATGCAAGATTCTGTAGAATGTTGAGCCCGATAAACAGAACTACAGCAAAAACTTTTTAATGAGATAGGCATGGTATCAATTGGTCCTTAGCGTGTCATAACACTAACAGCAAACTCTCCTGTGAATAAACGAGTATATCTACCTAGAAAGCATAAAAGTTTCATTGATGCAAAATATTTGGCAAGAAGAAACCGATATAATGAAATATAAAAACTGACCTTAATCTTATGTATTACCTAAATCAAGAGGAAAAAAAGGATGATGGGTCATTGACATGAAGAAAGATGATAGCTTACTAAATAAGCGAAAGGACAAGCAATGAAGCTGACAGTTTACCCATAGTAGCATAATATATCCTAGCAAAAGTTGTCTCGTTTAGCATATTTGCTCAACTAAACCTCTTCCAGATTTATTTCTTCAGGTTCTTTCTTCCCCATGCAAAGTGGTGGCATTGTGGTTCATCTCTGCATGCGGGCACAGCTTTGTCAGAATCCAACAAACAAATGTTTCTTCAAGCAGGAAATGTGCCTAAAGCTATCTAGGACCCATGGATCAATGCATAGCAGAATGAAGTGGACTGCTGCTTTTGGTTCTCTCTGCCCCCTTTCGTTTGATCCAAGAGTCGATTGCTTTGATGGACTAATGTTCATTTTGGTGACTCCATTTGTTTATTTGCCTGCCTTTTCGTTTAGTGCCATTTTAGTTCTTTCAAGTGTCGGATACCAAAACAAGTTGGTATTAGATATTGGTCGCCTATAGTCTACATTTAAATGTGTCCAATCCACTATATACATGCAGCTAGTCATATGACAATATAATGTACATCTGTATATATAAGTTGTGGTCCCAAATACAGAATTAGAAGAATTGAGAATGCTAAAAAAAGGGAAAAGATTAAACCCCCATGATCAAAAGACTTCAACTGAAACTGTTGTCACTTGTCAACCTTGTTCATGTTGATTCAGGTATATCAAATCAAGTTCTTGCATCTATTCAAAAATCTAATTCAAATTGGATATTAGATTCCGGTGCATAAAGACATGTCATGGGTATGTCAAATGAACTTGCATCATATACACCATATCCATCTTCCCAAAAGGAGACAATCCAAACTGTTGATGGAACGTCTAGACCAATTAAAGGTGTTGGCACAGTGAGATGTACTCCATCGATTACATTGTCATCAACATTATATGTTCTTTTGTTTCCAATTAATCTAATTTCTATAAGATCATTGGTTGATTATATGGGTTGTCGGTTTTCCTTTGATCGTGAGAATTGTGTTATAATGAAAAGGAAGACTACAATGAGACTTGGGACTAGAGTCAGACATGGACTCTTGTATCTCGATAAAAGGAAGAGAGATAAGATAATTTGTCTTGCTCTATCATCGATAGCGAGTGAAGAGGAAACTATGGTAATGCTTTTGCACTATAGATTGGAACATGTAACCTTTGAAATTATGAGCAGAGCATTTTCAGATGAAATATCTAAGTAGAACAAACATAAACTAGTATGTGATGCATGCGAGTTTGAAAAAACACATGAGAACCTCATATGTTAGCGGGGGACTCTAGAGTGTATCACCCTTTGTATTGGTTCATTCTGGTGTGTGTGAATTTTTCTAGTTATTTCTATGAGCTGAATGAAATATTTTGTCACCTTTATCGATTGTTTTCATCGTATGACATAACTATATCTTATGAAACATAAAAGTGAGGTTCTAATATGCTTTAAGGATTTCTATGCATAAGTAAAGAATCAATTCAATACTCAAGTCCAAATTATCAAAACTGATAATGAGAAAGAGTACGTAAATAATGAGTTTAGAAGATCTCTCTTTGAAGAATGAATATTACATCAAACTTCTTAGGCTGATTCACCCTCAACAGTAACAAAAAGAAAGAATTGTCATATCCTAGAGGTAGCTCACTCACTTATGTGCACAATGAATGTACCTAAATTTATATGGAGTGAAGCAGTTATGGCTGCAGCTCATTGTATTAATCGCATGCCATCGAGAGAGTGCTTGAGATGAAGACTTCATATGAAATGTTTTTTTGGAAAGGATGAGTTTATTGCGCCATCAAAAGTGTTTGGGTGCACTTACTTTGTTAGAGATCATAGACTTTCGGTTAAAAAATTGGATTCACAAGTAGTCAAGTGCATTTTTATTGGTTACTCGTGCGGACAGAAAGGGTATAAATGTTGGAGTCCGTCTAAAAGGCGCAAATTTGTTAGTATGGATGTAACCTTTAGAAAGTCCATACATTTTTATGAAGAAAAGACAAATATTAGCATGTTGTTTGTTGATCTTGATATAACTAGTGTATGCAATGAGTTCAAGCAGAATGAAGATGACATTGAATTAAGATAAGATATGATTGGCTTAATTCCATGCTCTGTGAGTGAGCCTTCATGTGGAAAGGAGAGAGCAAGTCCGAATGAACAAAATTTACAAGTGTACACCAGAAGGTGTGCAACAATCTTCTCAGGCTATTATTGAGACCGAAGGTGAAGGTGAGTTTTCTGATTCTCCAAACCCTATGCATGTATCTTTTGATATGGCAGAAGAGTTGAAAATAGGGGAAGAGGAATATTTACCAATTGCAAAGTGAAGGGAACGGATAAGTACATCAGGAAAGCCTCCATTAAGATATGGTTTTGAGGATGCTACTAGCTATGATGAACGTGAGAGTGACATAGCACATCACTCATATTACATCCTTGCAATATGTGATCATTCTAAAGGACCGGAGAGAAGAGCAAGATTAAAGGTGGATTGAGGCCATGAAAGAGGAGTTAGCAATACTTGAAAAAACAATACTTGGGACCATGTACCATTTCCAGCGGGAAAGAAAGTGGTTGATTGCAAGTGGTACCGTGATGCAAAATCCCAATGGGAAAATAGGGAGGTACAAGGCAATACTTATGGCAAAAGGTTATGATAAAATTTACACGATCGATTATAATGAGACTTTTACTCCAATAGCAAAGATGGGTACGGTGAGAACTCTAATATCTTATGTTGCTAATCTTGATCATCAATTGTATGAGTTGGATGTGAATAATGCATTTTTACATGGAGATCTCCAGGAGGAGGTGTACATGAAAACCCCACGTGGATTTGCCACATCACAAACTAAAGATAAAATGTTGTTGGTAAAGAAGTCTTCGTATGGTCTAAAACAATCGACAAGAGCATGGATTGATCGACTCAGACATGCAATATGCGGCTTAGGGTATAAACAATGCAGGTGATCAAACTGTCATATATCGTTATTTCAAAGGTCATGTCACTATCATTGTAGTGTATGTGGATGATATGATTATTACAGGCAATGATGCCCAAAAGATAGTTCGATTGAGGAAGAATCTAATGAAAGAGTTTGAGGTCAAGGATTTAGGCCAGTTAAGGTATTTTTTGGGTATTGAAATTGCACGATCACCAGAAAGGATAGTGTTATCACAACGAAAATATATGCTAGATCTTCTAGATGAGACAAGTATGCTTAGACGTTGTCCTGCCTCAAATCTTTTTGATCCAAACCACAGGTTATGTGCACAATTAGGTGATCCTGTGGATAAAAGAGAGCTTCCAGCGACTTACGGGTCGATTGATCTACTTATGCCACACTAGGCCTATGCTATGAGTGTGATAAGTAAATATATACATAAACATAGGAGTGGTCATTTGGAAGTTGTATATAGAATATTAAGGTATTTGAAAGGAAGGTATGAAAAGGGATTGTGGTTTAGAATGAATGGACGTACGAAGGTGGAAGGTTTTTCATGATAGAAAATTTAACTCCAAACTATTGTGTATTTTGTAGGTGGTAATTTGGTATCTTGGAGGAGCAAGTAGCAACCAGTGGCATCCCGTTCCGTCCCTAAAGCTGAATATAGAGCTTTCACTATAAGCTTAAATGAGATGATGTGGATAAGAAATCTTCTATTCAAGATATGGTTGATGTTACACCAACGAAACTATGGTGTGATAACAAGTCAACTATAAATATTACCAACAATCCAGTTTAGCATGATCGAACAAAGCATATGAAAACAGATTTGTTCTTATCAAATTTGTAACATCTAGAGAACAATTAGCAGACTGTTTAACAAAACAATTAGGCAGTAGAGTCTATTTTATCATGTTACAAGATGAAAATGATAAACATTTATCACCTATCTTGAGGGGAAGTGGTGAGCTATGTATATCTGAGTCCAAACCCAACGACCCATATAGGAGATATATGTACCAAGAATATCAATAGAGAATAGTAAGATTCCAAAGAATTCCCCACAGCTAGGGGTGTAAACGGTCCAGATATTTCTCGGACCGGCCGGATTCGGATAGAATCGGGTTGGACTTTTTTGGATATTTTCGGATTCGGTTTCGGTATCGGATACGGTATCGAATACGGGACGGTCAATACCGCCGAATCGGATAATTGTTTGGATATCCGGTCTGGATATATTTCGGATATCCGGTTGAGGCCCACCCACCCTATAGCCAACAGCCCAATTGGCCTAAGGCCCAATAGCTCAACTTGCATGAATTATGCAGGTCTTTATTGATTTCTAAAATTAAATCACATGCTATATTGTCTTGTTTACTTGGTTTTTCTTATCTATGAATGTATCTACATGCCGCTATGTTTTGAAAGTTAAAACTATTTGTTGGTTTATTAACATATGCCACTTTGTTAACATGACTTGAAATTATTTTTTATGTTGCTATGTTTCATACTTCGATAAAATATCCGTAACCGTATTCGGTTCAATTCGTAGTCGGTCCGTATTCGTGTCCGACAATATCCGATCCCGTATTCTTATCCGAAATATCCGTCACCGGATCCGATTCCAAGAAAAACATGCGGTTAAGGATATGATTTAGCCATTATCCGATCTGATCCGGACCGTTTACATCCTTGCCCACAGCTCTATAGCCAACACAAACCAACAGAAAAGAAATGCCTTAGATAGCCAACTTCCAGATACAAAACCATAGTTAGATAGTATTTATCTTTATTGTCTCTGGTTTATTTTACCCGGGTACATACAATTATTTATACAACACACTGAATTAATTTCCAAGAGGCACATTATCCCGTTTGCAGAATGATCAATTGAGAGTTCAGTCTATCCAGATCTCCGGGTCAGCTGTTCCTTCGACGTGCTCTCGAATATCTTGTCTGCATTGCCTACCTCAAAACCATCACGCCTGTGGTGTTCCTTGACCTTAAGAAGTTACAAAAGACAACAATATGATCAAAGCATATTAGGAGGATAATACTGCCAAAGAATCGTGAAGTGTAAATAACTTTCGCGCAATTGCATTGCATCTAATTTGTGATAGCCCTAAAGTTCTAAAAGAAAACAAGAGAAATGCTGAGTGATTATTGTTATTGCTCCTATTCAGGAGTTTATTGAAGCAACAGCACTAAATACGCAAATACTGTTACACTGATATTCTAGTGTTCATGGAAATAGAAAAAAAAGATTGTGTACAACAACCTGGTAAGTCTGTAAAGTGAAAAATCATGAGGGAACAGAAATATTTCAATGTAAAACTCCAGCCATTCTCATAATCTCTCGATAAGTAGTCAAAGTGTTATGTAGGAGAAGAAATGGGAGTGAGCAATAAACCAACAGTCATAAAAAAAAATGCAAACCTCTTCATCTTGCAAATCATTGAACTGTGGGAGTAGCAATCGTTCAGCAAATTCAATATAGGAACGAGGAATAGATTCAGTGTTTCCCTCAGCAAATGTAAATAATGCTGAATCAGCTACAGTTGAACTTTGTTGAAGGAGACCATCAGGACTCACTGTTAAATTATAAATATTAGTTTCTCTTTAAACTCAGAACAGAAGTAAAAGAATTTGTGTGCTTCATAAAACAATTTTTCAAGATATGATATACATCGTGGATAAGTCAGGAAGAATTCATTTCAAGACAAAACCAAAGCTAACAGTCTATTTGAAGGTGTGTACTGTTGTTTCCAAATGGAAATTACTTTCTTTCCAAAGTTGCAAGTCACCAGAAATTACAGTTAGGTGTAATGCTCCCAGAGAAAATGGACTTCGCATTTTTCATACAATTAGCTGACGTATAAAAACTGCATGAACTTAATAAAGACCATTAACAACAACAAAAATCTGTAAACTGAATACAACATGGGTTGAAAGCATTCACATACAAACCTTTCAAAACCCCTCCTTCTGAATTTAACTTGAACCCACTGTCCTCCACAAATTTGTTAAACTTACTAATACTCCTGATATCTGACTCTAAGCGATGAGTGGCAATAGTAGCATGATTTAGTGCATATCCATTAACAAGGGTCCATGCTGCATATTCACTCTCCCTGGTGCCCAAACAAGAATAAATAAATTGTAGAGGCTGGTAGAATAAAGAAAGAACTACAAAATTCAGAATGTGTAACACCACCAAGGAAATGAACAGCAGAGTAACTTCAAGATTTCCAGAATGCACTGAATCACTAATATATGTGCAAAACAATTATGTGTTACAGCATATGCTTTAAATCTTCAAGCAGTCATTAACACAACTACCTAGACAAAACCTGGAAATCAGAATAGATGGGAATCTCCCATGTCAGCTCCCCTGATGTACTTGCAAGAGCAGCATGTTTATTTCCTTTTCCAGAAGTTTTGATGTATTTATATACAATTTCCTGCATCGAAAAAAGACTTGATAAATATGTTTGGTAAACAAAAGATATATGCATGAGTAGATGAGATGGAAACGAAAGAAATACTACTTGCAGTTATAATCATATATTCATATACAAGCATCACTCCATGACTGAATGCATAGGCTATCTGATTTTAGGGTCTTGTTACCATACTAAACTAGCTGAGTAAGTCTTATATAGTTATAATGTATAAAAATTAATCTAATGCTTTATGCATTGAACCACCAGACATAAAGAAACAACCTGAAGGGCAATGACAACCCAAAATCAATCTCTCTTGTAAGTACATTTAAAAGCCTTCCTTCTGCTTTACAGATAAGTGATTAAGGAAGTGCATAATTTTTCCATATATTAGCACCTTTTAAAAAACAAATGGGCAAGTAAAATAGCTGAGGATTACCCGACTTTGAGTGCTCAACTCATCCACAAGAAGTTCTGAAATGAATATTCTTGGCAAAGGTCCATATGTACCAGTTCCACTGTAGCCATCATTGGTGGGAGGGGAAAACCATAGTGCCCTTAACTTTTTTGCTGGAAACCTTAGTTCTTCACGAGGTACATAACCAAAATCAGTGAAAAATTCAGCTAGTGAATTTATACCATAACCATCAACCTGCAGTTGTACAGATAGAGACCTACTTGTTTTACGATAATCGGCGCCACATAATTATGCAACATTAGGTAGCGAATCAAGAATATAGCTGAGATTTAAAGCTCACCCCAAATGTTCGGAAAGCAAAGTGATCGTAACAAATGTGGTCCCCGTCATAAGAACGGACCAGTTCTAGAATGGTTTTGGCTGTTGGATTCCTACTCAAATAAACTTTTTCCATGTTTGAGATAACTGTCCGGAAGAACGAATCAGCACCCTGAAATAAGTTATATCTGTTAGTTCATTTCCCTAAAATGTGAATACTCAGTAATTCATTCAGGAATGTACAGGTGCGTGATGGACAACATCATTCTAAGGTATTAAAAAAAGTTATTTGGAAATAAAATTACATCCATGACATCTATTTTTAATTGTATGGTGGACTAATAGCCAGGTTTACATCTAATCGAGCTGAGGGGTTTATTAGTCCACCGTAATCACTTGTCGTGGGTAATTAGATGTAAATCGAGATGTAGGGGGTTTTAGATAATTGGACGAAACTAAAGTGGGTTTCAGATATTTTCTCCCAAATATAAATAATGCAGCTGGTAATGACAATTTAGAATTGGAGGGTATGCCAACAATCCTCCCACCATAAAAATGATAACAAAAGAAAAACATTCTCTATTAAACAAGGCTGTGAAAGGTCTGCACAAAATGGTGCTACTCCATGCTACATTATCACGGCCCCTCTAAAAAAAACATGCGAGCGTCTCCACCAGAGACTTTAAAGGCACACTTTAAAACACTATTTACTGCACACACTATTCATCTCTCTAAAATTTCTTCGCACTTTACACTACACTCTAAAAGATTCCTTTCCTCTAGCAGACACTCTATCTCTACACACTATTTTACAGCTTCTGCTGTGGATGCTCGGTTGAACAGTGAAAACCCAAAGCTGCTTAAGCAACGCTCCAGCCTACAGTGACACCATTCAACGCGCTCCCCACTGGCGTCTCTATGGGACTTGCCAGTGAGCGCGAAATGGAAAAGCCTGTACGCACTCCCGCGCTGCACGCTCTACCGAACTCGAAGCTAATGCTAGAACTAGTGAGAACGATATCCTCTTTGATCGGTGTTCGGTTGGATTGAGTTCGGTTAAATGCAAATCGAGGCCTTGTAAATAAGTATAATAGAAAGGTTAAAAACATTAGAAATTTTTTTTTTGAGATCACTGAAAAAACCCCACAAAATTTCAAAAAATTATTATACAGAGAAGACACTCTAAAATACTGTAATGTTGGATAGAGTGCCGGGGGAGAGAAAAATCTTTTAGAGTGCAGTGTAAAATATGAAGGAAATTTAGAGAAAAGGATAGATAGAGTAGCTAACAGTGAAATAGAGCGTGGAGACCGGAGATAAAGAGTCAGGTGTGGATGCTCTATTATACAACTTTATACTTTAATTACGGCATCAATTTACATAAAACTCAACCAAACCTAACCCAACCACCCATCAAGAGTGCTTTTTTCCCCCAACGATCGCGTGAACAAAATGAATTAACCAACGATTTTATCCCCCTTTCATTTTCTCTTGCGAACGCAATCATCATCAGGTGCACCGGCGAGCGTGCGCCCGCGGGTACGTACCTTGGGAAGCGGGCCGGCGGCGGGCGCGGGCGTGGGCGCGTGAGGCGGCGCGGACGCGGCGGCCATGGCGAAGCCGCGTCGGCCGTGGGCGCAGAGGGCGGGAGAGGCGGCGGCGCGGAGGATCGCGGCAGCGGGGGAGCGGCCGAGGCGGTGGAGCGCGGCCGCGGGGGATCTCACGGCGGCGAGGGTCACGGCCATGGAGATGGGATCATGGGAGAGAGGAGTGGAAGCGGAGGCCAAATGGCAAATGGCAATGGGATTATACTGTACGGCACGGCAAGCCGAGGCCGGAAGTGATGAAGGCGTGGAAGGACCATGCTTGCGGCCGACGTGGAAAGGAGCAGAAGTTGCGAGTGGGTTTCTCCAAACTAGCGATACGCGATTTTTTTTATTTTAAATTTACTTAAAATAAATAAATAGATAAATAATATGCATACTATTAAAACTAAATAAATATACGTCTCCCTCCATCCCATCTAACGGACATAAATCTCGCCAATATAACGGACGGATTTTCTATAACCCTCTAAGTGGACAAATGAAATTTAGGCCTAGTTCTTTTCAGTTTAACGACTTATTTACGTTTTAAAAAGCCATATGCTTTGAGTTTTTTAAGTCTCTTTTTTTGTTATTTTGAAGGTGCGTCCTAAGAGCATGGACAGCACACGCTGTATAACGCCCTGCATCAGATCGTTGACAGCCGCAGCAGCTGTTGTTTGTGCGCATCTCAGTCTGCTGTTTTTGAATTTTTTTGGCGCGTGTACTGCAGCTACAGTAAAATACAGAGCCTGCTGGGGATGCTCTAACGTTTTAAAAAGCAAGTCAAACAAAATGGATCCGAATCTCGAGACTACCGCGAGAAGCGTTTGAAAATCAGTCATTTCAATCGTTCAGCTGTTCAGCCGTTAAGATCAACTCAAAAGAACAGAGCCTCAGACTGAACAGCTAGTTGCAAAATCTCGTCGGTTGGTTGGACGGGATTTTAAATCTCGTTGGTTGGTCGGATAGGATTTAACACGAATTAGGACATCTCCAATGGTGTCATGTCAGCTGGCTATAAGGAGTCTACCTCAACCTTTTGCCTATGTGGAGGAGAGAAGAAGAGTAGAGAGATAAAAGTTACCTGTTAACTAATAGCCCGTCTATAACGGATTACAAGGTGCATTTCATCTATTACATATGGCCCCATATTAAATTTAATAGCCAATGATATAGCTAATCCATTAGAGATGTTGTATACAAGCTATCTATATATGACATAAAACTTCCTTATAGTTAATAGTTGGCTATATCATTGAACCTTTAGATTCTCTCCAACAGAAATCCCTAAATTTGATCCCTTATAGCCTCATATACAGGCTCCTTTTAAAAAAATCTCTCCTTATATTTATCCCATCTCCAACAGCGTTCCCTATATGGAGAATTGCATTGGGGAAGGAAAGAGAACCCTACATATAAGGAAATGGAGAGAAAATTTTTATTTTAGGGAACGGAATAGGGAATGCTGTTGGAGCACATAGGGGAAGAATCCATCCCCTATTTTAGGGTAGAGGGTGCTTAGGCTCTCTCCAATAGGAATCCCTAAATTTGATCCCCTATAGCCTCATATACAGACTCCCTTTAAAAAATTCTTTCCCTATATTTCTCCCATCTTCAACAGCGTTCCCTATATGGAGAATTGTATAGAGGAAGGAAAGAGAACCCCTATATATAAGAGGATGGAGAGAAAAACTCTATTTTAGGGAACGGAATAGAGAATGCTGTTGGAGGATATAGAGAAAGAATCCGTCCCCTATTTTAGGGTAGAGGGTGCTTTAGGGGAGTCTGTTGGAGACAGCCTTAGGGGAGTCTGTTGGAGACAGCCTTAGGGCATGTACAATGTTAGAGACAGCTGCTCTCTTTAAAGTATTGTCATGTCATCTAAAGACGGCTATATAAGCATTGCATACAATGGGCTGTCTCTAGAGCTGTCTGCAAAATCATTTAATAGTTGTATGAAATTTAAAGATTGTGATTATGAAGAAGATATAAATTTAAAACAAAATTTTAAAATAAAACAAAATTTAAAACAAATAAAAGATAATAAAAATTTTAAAATAAAAAATTTAAATTTTTGAAATTTATATGTCAAGTGTGGTCTAGTTTTGTTCAAAAAGTGTAAGAAATCCATTTTTGAAATCGGTTCGGTAATCAGATATATTAATCACAAGATATATCAAATAAAATATTAGTTAAAAAAAAGTTGCATAGCCGTGCTGCATGCATGCGGCAGGAAAATAAAATTGCTAGCTTGCTATGGTCGTCTGGGGCCGTCGCTTGGTAGAGCGTCGGCTCTCCTCTCTCCTGTTTCTCTCTCATCTACCTCAGCAAAAATATGACATGGCAGGTTTAAAATCGCCAGCCTGCTAGGGTCGTCTGGCGCCATCGCTTGGTAGAGCGTCGACTCTCCTTTCTCATGTTTCTCTCTCATTCACCTCAGCAAAAATATGACATGACAGGTTTTAGAGACAGCCTAAAGATAGCTGAGTTGGAGAATTGTACATGCTCTTATGGAGATGAGCATACAATTTAATGGCGAGCAACTCGAAAAAATGGAGACAAAGGGACGCATTAGGGCATGTACAATGCTCCACCTCAGCTGTCTATAAGCTACTCCCTCCGTCCTGAAATATAAAGATTTCTAGCCATTTTGTAATAAACCAAGGAAGACTATAAAATGCTATGATACCCCTATTAGCTTCTATTCCCAAGATGCAAGATTCCCTCCCACTAGCATTCACTACTCATAACCACTCTCATCATTTATTAAATGAGCTAGTGATAGGTCACTAACTACCCTAGAATTCCTTATATTTGAGGACAAAATTTGAATGCTAGAAATCCTTATATTTCAGGACGGAGGGAGTATCTATTAAAAATGTCACATCATATTTTTGCTGATCTGTATAATAATTAATGAAGAGAGAGGTTCCGGTCGTCGCTTGGTGAAGCGACGTCGCTTCAGCCAGCCAGCAACGATGCGCATGCAACCAGCAGCACGCAGCCAATGAGAGCACAGCACGCACCCAATGAGAGCACAACACGCAGCCAGTAGCATGCCCATTTTTTTTGCTGTATCTTTTAAATAGTAACTTTGATTAACGATCCGATTTTAAAAATGGGTTCTTCATATTTTTTCAAACAAAACTAGACCACACTTGATATATAAATTTTAAAAAATTAAATTTTTTATTTTTGAATTTTTGGTAATCTATTATTTGTTTTTGTTTTTAAAATTTTTTGTTTTAAATTTATAGTCGCTCAATCACCATAGATTTAAACTTCATGCAACTATTTTAAATAACTGTGTAGATAGATAGAGACAGCTCATTGTATACACTGTCTACAGAGTTGTCTATAGGTGACAAGGCAATGTTTTATAGACAGCAGCTGACTCTAGCATTGTACATGCCCTTAACAACCGTCTGAAAAATGGAAGGCAATTAAATCGCACATGCATGCTTCTAATTGGACATTAACTCATCGGTTTTTTGGAGGACAAATCTCGCCCGACTAATTGGTGGATTTAAATTCACCTAATCAATTGACGGGTTTTTGCAACTAGCTGTTGAGCCTATCGGGATTTATAAACCCATCCGTTTGATTGGCGGGATTTTTGACCCGTCAGAGGAATGACGGGAACGTCTATTTATTTAATTTTAATATTGAACGTCTATTTATTTAATTTTAGTAAAATGAATATTAATTATTTATTTTTTAAAAAATAAATAAATAAATATTAAAAATCCAGCGATACGAGATCTAGAAAGCGCGACGCAATGGGCCCCATTCCGTGGGCCTGCTCGGCTCGTCCGAGGTTCTGAAACCTCTTCAATTTGTGGGCGGGCTTTGGCCTACCTGGACGTTAAAAAAACTTGGATAGAACCCGCGAGAAATGCAAAATTGCAATTACCTCCTCGTCTTCCTCTTGCAGTGGAAGCCATGGCGGAAGCGCCACCGCTACCCGCCCCCGAATCCTGCTCCTCTGCCGCCGCCGCCGCCGCCTCTCGCGGTCTACCTCGCACGATTCTCGTCCCGCCTTCTCCAAGCGGGGGGCGGAACGGCCGCGCCGCCGCCGCCGCCCGCAGGGCCGCGGGGAGTAGGGAGCGAGGGAGGAGGAAGGGCAGTGCGTCGGCGGGTTCCTCGGCCGGCGCGGGAGCGCGCGGAGACCGGCTCGTCGAAGCGGTGAGGATGGTCGGGAAGGACGTGGACGTGGGGGTCGCCGGCGCCGACATCCTGGAGCTGGCGATGGCGAAGGGGGCCATGTTCTCCTGGCTGAGCTACTGGCCGGAGGAAGGGTACCCCAAGGAGGGCCACCCCTACTGACGCCCGCCTCCTTTTGTAGGAATGTTGATTCCATTCTTCTAAGAATGCGGTGAGTTTTAGTCTTGCATTGCTAATGGAGTGTTTTCACCTGATTGTTCCAGTCCACTGAGAGGATGACCCAGTGCCACTGATGATCATATTAACTATTTTGTGCAGATATGTAGTCGAAAATGTGCTCAAGCTGTTAATCCAAAATGATTGACAGATCTGTTTTATGAATTTCAATCTTGAGTCTGTGTATTAAAACGATAATGAAATGTTGGTGTGAGATGTGAAGAACTTGAGGTGCCAATATCTGCCACTGGATTCTACTGATACGGGTGCTCACGGTCGAACGCCCGTGTTCCTGGCCTAAACCCTGCTCTAGAGGTGGAGGGTGTCGCCGGAGATCGCCGGCACCCTATGGTAACGGCTGTACGGAGCAACCGGCCGGTTATCGTCGGCAGCGCCTGAGGATCTAGTTCTTCAGCAATAAGCTACCATCACACTCTGCTTTTCTTCTCTATTTATTAAGAGCTGCCAATCACAGGCCGGAGCCTCCTAACAATCATTAGCTAGAAAAGGGATCTATACTGAAAGGATAACTAACAGTGGAGAGATTACAGTGAAGAGATTAAGATAATATCTTATCTCAGCCAACAGACGCAGGCCCCATACCTGGGCCGCTGCGCCTTCTCCTATAATAGACCCGATCCGGCCCAGCCATATCAATACTCCCTCCCTTCGGCACAAGCTTGTCCTCAAGCTTGAAATCAGGGAAAGACCGTCGAAGTTCAATGGCGTCGACCCAAGTAGCTGCGTCGGAGGGTTCACCCGACCAATGGACTAAGAACTGGCGGTGTCCTTTAATGAAGCGATGACCCAAGAGCTGGTGAGGTGATGCTGAAGCAAGTGCAGCCGTTGGGGAGCAGAGATCGTCTGGCAGTGGAGGAGAAGTCGCCGGAGGCGTCCCGCTGAAAGTCTTGAGTATAGAGACATGGAACACATCGTGAAGGCGAGCCGTGGCTGGAAGGTCTAGTCGGTATGCCACCTCCCCCACCCTAGCCAGAACTTTATATGGGCCGAAGAAGCAGGGGGTCAAATTGTGCTGAGCTGAAGGTCGTAAAGAAAGCTGCAGATGAGGTTGAAGACGGAGCCACACCCATGCACTTGGCTGGAAGATAACCTCACGGTGGCGAGCATCATTCTGTTGCTTCATGTGGTTCTGGGCAGCAAGGAGATGAGCTTTGGCGCGAGCTAATAAGGCATCCTGGTCCACCAATTGACAGTCGACGGCGTCCATCGTGGTGGCTCCTTGGCTGTAAGGAACAAGAGGTGGCGGAGGTCGTCCATAAACCAATTCAAAAGGAGTCATGCGGAGGGCGGAATGGAAAGAGGTGTTGTAGCAGAATTCCGCCCACGGAAGCCAATGGACCCAGGCCTTCGGATGTTCAGCTGTTAGACACTGTAGGTACATTTCAATGGTCCTGTTGACAACCTCCGTTTGTCCGTCGGTTTGAGGGTGATAGGACGGAGAGGTGAGCAGCCAGGTTCCACAGCGCTGAAAGAGTTCCTGCCAAAAGGTGCTAGTAAACAGTGGGTCACGATCAGAGACGATGGACTCCGGTACCCCATGTAGGCTGACAATCTGATCAAAGAAGAGGTCAGCCACCACCGGCGCTGTTGTCGGCCTCTTGAGGGCGATGAAGTGAGCATACTTAGACAAACGATCCACCACCACCAGGAGGCTAGTCTTGCCTTGCGACATCAGAAGGGTGACGATGAAATCCATGGAGATATCGGCCCAAACATGGTGTGGAATTGGTAATGGCTGGAGGAGTCCAGCAGGGGCGAGTGCTCGTCTTGTGCTATTGACAGACCGAACAACCACGGATGTACGCTTCCACAGAGTGTCGAAGGCCTTCCCAATAGAACAGCTGTTGGAGACAGTGGAGTCTTGTGAACTCCTTCATGAGTCAAGTCATGCACTGCTGGCACCATTTGCTCCTGCAGGGGAGAGCTGGACGGAATGAAGAGATGACCCCCTCGTAAGAGCAGGCCATCGCGGACGGTCCACAGTGTCAGTGCCGCCTGTCCAGCAGAGATGAGGCGCACACAACGCTGCTGGACGTCAGGGTCCTGGCACAATGCCTCCTCCCAAGAAGCCCTTGATGTGCCTCCGCCGCCGAGATGGCAGCACAGATAGTGAGAGGCTCATGGATGCGGGACAGAGCATCAGCCACCAAATTTGAACGGCCGGGTTTGTATTCCACGGTGAAATCGAATCCCATCAGTTTGCTCAACCAGTGTTGTTGGGGAGGCGTGACCAGCGCTTGGTCAATGAGAAACTTCAAGCTAGCATGATCAGTCCGGACAACGAAGGGCCGGCCCTAAAGATAGGGACGCCAATGTCGGATCGCCTTAGAAAGGCCTATGAGCTCCCACTCGTAGGCGGCCAGTTTAGAGTGACGATCAGCCAGGCGCCGGCTGTAAAACGCCACTGGATGCCCTTCCTGCTGCAACATCGCGCCCACCCCCACACTGGAAGCATCGCATTCCACCATAAAGGCAATGTCAAAATCTGGGAGGCGGAGAACCGGCGCAGATTGCAAAACGGTACACAGCTGGTCGAAGGCATGCTGAGCATCGTCGGTCCATCAAAAGGTCTGTTTGCGAAGGAGATTGGTAAGAGGTTCAGGAATGGTAGCATACTTGTGGATGAAACGGCGGTAATAACCCACCATGCCGAGGAAGCTGCGAACAGCGGCCACCGAGGTTGGTGCTGGCCACCTAGCTATTGCTTGGACCTTGTTTGGGTTGGCCGCGACTCCATCACCTGAGATGACATGGCCAAGGTAGCCCACCATGCTCTGGACAAAGGCGCACTTGGAGCGCTTCAAGGAGAGTTGGTGCTGTTGGAGTTGCTGCAGGACCAACCGCAAGTGATGGAGGTGCCCCTCTCGTGTCCTGTTGTACACCAGGATGCCGTCAAAGAAGACCAAGAAAAATTTCCGAAGAAATGGAGCTAAGTTCTCGTTCATTAGGGCCTGGAAGGTTGACGGTGCATTGCATAGACCGAACGCGATCACCAAGAACTCGAATTGGCCATGCTGAGTGCGAAAGGCCGTCTTCTCAATGTCCTCCGGGCGCATGCGAATTTGATGGTAGCCAGAGCGCATATCGAGCTTGGAGAAGAACTGCGCGTCGTGCAGCTTATCTAGGTGCTTCTCCACCACTGGAATTGGAAACTTATCTTTAATAGACTTGGTATTGAGATCTCGGTAGTAGACGCAAAAGCGCCACGAACCATCCTCCTTCTTCATCAATAAGACAGGGGACGAGAATGGGGACCTGCTGGGTCTGAGAGGCCTTGGGCAAGCATGGCTGCACACTGGCGTTCAATTTCATCCTTTTGCCTGTATGGGTATCGATATGGTCGAACCACCACCAGGTCGGACCCCTCCCTCAAACAGATGCGATGATCGCAAGGCCTAGAAGAGGGCAGGCCTTGAGGCTCCTTGAAGAGGTTCTCGAAGGTGATCAGGAGTTCCTCTACCTCGCCATCTGGAATAGCGCCATTTACCACAAGTGCTTGGGCTCCTGCATTGCGACCCACCCCTTTGAGTTGAATGTCACGACCATCCTCCTGGAATGACAACACTAAAGAATCAAAGTTCCATTGTATGTCGCCTAGGGTCTACAACCATTGAACTCCCAGTACCACGTCGAACCTGTCCAATGGAATGATGAGGAAAGGTGCTTCAAACTTGTTGGTACCGACTGTGAACGGGCTATTCTTCGATCTGCCTAAGCAAGGAAGATGTGCCCCACTGGCTACTCGCACCCGTTGGTCGCCCCCTACTTCATGTGTGACACCTACCAACCGCGCGGCATGGCAGCTGATGAAATTATGTGTACTGCCGCTGTCCACCAAGCCCAACAGTCGATGCCCTTCCATGTCGAGCGGAATTTGCATGGTGTTTCCCGCCTTGGGTCCACGTACTGCCATAGCAAACAACGCGGGATCTTCCTCCACGACTGCTTCTTCCTCCTCACCGTCACTCATCATCTCTAGGAAGAAGAGGCGTTTGCAGCGATGGCCTTTGAAGAAGACCTCGTCGCAGTTAAAGTACAGCCCCTTGTCCTTCCTTTCCGCCATCTCCTCTGGTGTCAACTTCATCCGGTACAGTGTGGAGCTTGCCGTTGAGCCCTGAGAAGCCGATGGTCCAACACGACCCCCAGGGATGGACGCCGAGGTGGCAGCCGAAGGAGCTGGGTTGGTCGTTCGGACTGGTCCTGATGTCGTCGATGCGGAGCGCCGAAACGTTGAAGGCAGCAAGCTGGTCATGCCCGGGTTCCCGAGGGTTGCAGTGCCTCGGCTGAAAGCAGGATGGACACGACCCGGCAACGCGACCTCCTGTCTCGCCCGAGCTATCCATGCATCCTCCCTTTGTTTGGCTACCCGGGCGAGGGCGACGGCTTCCGCCATATCATATGGCCGGTCGCGCCTCACATCTGCCGCCAAGGTGACCGAGAGACATGCTGTGAAGGTCTCGATCTGGTAGTTCTTCATCCTGGGAGCCCTTGCCAAAATCTTCCGAAATTCCCTGGCATACTCATCGATGCGTCGGCCCTCTTGTTTGAGATTAACCAAATCACCAATTGATCCGACGGTTGGAAATCTTGCGAATCTCTGAACGAACGTCTTGTGGAAATCTGCCCACAAAATAGACTTCTCTTCCAACTCCCAATTATCTAGAACCTCTTGTGCTTCCCTTCGCAGGTGCAAGCCCACCGTCTCCACGCATTCCGCCGCTGGCACATTGTGAACCCTGGCGAACCGCTCGCATTGCCGAAGCCACAGCAGCGGATCGTCTGTTCCATCATAAAGGGGAAGAAAGATCATACCGCGGGGTTCGCGGCGTTCATCTTCTTCCTTCCTGATCTCCTCGGCCAGCCAAGACCCTCCTGGTCTTCGTCTCCATCGCTCACCGGAAGGTGAGGGGAAGGGGAAGGTCGCGGTGCAGCAATTTGGGCATGTGCATCACTAGCCTCCGACCCCTTCTCCCGCAAGTCTTCCTCTCGTGCAGGCCGTTTGTCGGAAGCCTTGATGAATTCCATCAGCGTCTTCTCTAGAGTAGCCACGGAGGTCTTGATCTCTTCCACGGACGACTCCAACTTGCCGAGACGTTCCTCTCTGTTTGACATTGTGGGAGGATCGATCGGCTCTGATACCAGTTGATACGGGTGCTCACTCTCGAACGCCCGTGTTCCTAGCCTAAACCCTGCTCTAGAGGTGGAGGGCGTCGCCGGAGATCGCCGGCGCCTTATGGTAACGGCTGTACGGAGCCACCGGCCGGTTATCGTCGGCAACGCCTGAGGATCTAGTTCTTCGGCAACAAGCTGCCATCACACTGCTTTTCTTCTCTATTTATTAAGAGCTGCCAATCACAGCTAGGCCGAAGCCTCCTAACAATCATTAGCTAGAAAAGGGGATCTAAACTGAAAGGATAACTAACAGTGGAGAGATAACAGTGAAGAGATTAAGGCCTTGTTTTTTTGAGCTGATCTGAACGGCTGAACGGCTGAAATGACTGAACTTCGAGGGCTTCTCGAGATAGTTTCGAGATTCGGTTACATTTCGTTTGACTTGCTTTTTAAAGCGTTAGGACCCATCTTCGAAACAGCGAAAAAACGGACCCAAAAAACTCAAAGCACATGTGTTTTCAAAACATAGATAAGTCGTTAAGCTGTTAAGCCGTTAAGCTGATAAGCTGAAAAGAACTGGGCCTAAGATAATATCTTATCTCAGCCAACAGACGCAGGCCCCATACCTGGGCTGCTGCGCCTTCTCCTATAATAGACCCGATCCGGCCCAGCCATATCATCTACTGTCTCTACTCTGTACAGCTTACACTTCAGATTATACCCAGTTGGCCAAATTGAAATTATAGTCATGCTAGTTCTTTCTGATTGATGTGGTTCAGCCAATCTCAGATAAGTGGTTCATGTTTGAGCTGTGCATATAACATTTTCTGTTACATCCATTAGTCCCATTAAGTTCAATGATATATTACTATTGATGCTTATGGTTACATTTTCTTAACTATTAACTTGATTTTGATTCCCTAGTTCACTTGACTCTTCCAGCTTTGCTTAACCAAATATTGATAACCCTAGGATGAGTAACTGTACAATAGATCACTGAAATCCATGGAATCAAAGTTATATATTAAAGTTATAGAGCATGTGAATACATTAATTTCCAGAGCTTCACATGACAATCATTCACTACATTCATGTAAAATCCCCATGCTCCACTTAGTTTATACACGTACTTATGGACTAACCTATCTGTATCAAACACATACTATTTTACAAGTTCATCATCTCGATAGTTCACACTTCACACAATATTCTCAAGCACTTAAAAGACCACTTGCTTATGGAAAATCAGTATGAATGACTTCAGCGGTCCAAATTCTTGTGTATCACTTTGTTTGAATAGAGGATGACTGGAGACATCCATCACGAATCTGACTGGCAATGTCTGCAACAGCGCCAGGACCATGTGGGAGAAAAACTGCAGAAGATTTGGATGCTGCACCGATCTCTTTCATGGTGTCAAAGTACTGGGTGAGCAGAACCAAGTCCATCACATCCTTAGGTGATGTTCCAGGCACATTCCCAGAGAAGCCAAGCACACTGTCTCTTAGGCCATCAACTATAGCCTGTCGCTGCCTTGCAATGCCAAGGCCAGAGAGGTACTTCGCTTCAGCCTCTCCCTCGGCTCTCTTGATCTGTATGATCTTCTCTGCCTCTGCCTTCTCATTAGCTGCAACGCGCAATCTTGCAGCTGAACAGCATAACAAAAAGAAATGGTTAGCCATATACATCGTGCTGCAGTTTTTTCTTGTGGTAGTGATTGATTTATTATTTTGTCTTTGACCAACATTAGGATTTTTTATGGATTGTAATGGCATCCATTTGTTTATGGCTGCTTCAGATTTATTAGCAATTAAACACTAAATATACCAACTACGTATTAGATTGGAGGAATTCTGTACAGCTCATTCTCCAAATTAAGTTTCACTCAAGTAGGCCAACACTTACCAGCATTAATTTCATTCATAGCCCTCTTAACTTTTTCATCTGGCTCTATATCAACAATGAGCGTCTGCACAATCTCATAACCATAAGCAAACATAGCCTTCTCAAGCTCCTCCTCCACAGCTTTTGCTATTTCATTCTTTTGCTCAAAAGCATCATCCAGTTCTAGTTTGGGAACACTTGCTCTGATAACTGCAAGAATGTACATCTTTATCAACAATCACATAGAGAGGATCTTTAGCATTAGGGTCCATGATACTATCCAGAAATAACTTTATGTTGATAAGTTATCCTTACCGTCAAAGACGTAAGATTGGATTTGAGATTTTGGGTTGCTCAGCTTATAGTATGCATCACTTGCTTTGTCTTCCATTGCACGATATTGGATGGATGCAACAACAGTAACAAAAACATTATCCTGTAATGATCCCAGCAGAAAATAGATCACAGAAATTGATAAGAATATTAGTTTTTATGACACATGGGGCATCTGACTTGATACTTTGAAGGAGTGGTACAGAGTACCTTTGTCTTTGTCTCACAACGGACATCTAGTTGCATCAACCTTAGTGTGAGCTCACCGGCAACTTGGCTCCCGATAATCCAAGGCACACAGTGGCATCCAGGATCAAGAACATCTTCAAACTTCCCAAATCTTTCCTTGATGCCTACTGTTGACTGGTTCACTTGTACACAGCAGAGCAGCCTTCCTATTGCTTCCACCAGTTTTCCCATTCTGATGTCTCTCTTGAAACAGTTGGGGTATCTGTCAGTTTTGACTGCAAGTCTGTAACTATTGACGGCCACTACTTTACAGGCAAATTATGTGCAGTAGTATTACATTATAGGAGAAGATAGTTTATATAAGCAACCCCAAGGACTGAGCTATCACCTATGGAATCAGAGTTATAACCTTGCCTGTTAGGCTCATAGTGTAGTTACTTGTCGTGTGTGTCTTTCAATTTTCTTTTCTAAGTTTGGCCTCAACACTTGGTGATCAAACTTTGTTCATCAAAAAGCTACAACCTCTTTCGCTGCCAAAACCTAAGTCTTGAGCTGTAGCTGATCGAGTGGTTCATTTTTGTTGGAAACATCATTGGCTTTATATATTTTTTTTCTCTTTTCAACCTTATTCATTGCTATGCTTCTTCCTTTTCATTACTTTTTTTAGAGCGTCCTTTAACTACTTGAATCAGCTTCACTCTATCTGTGTCCTTGAAGAAAAGAAAAAAAATCTTTGCGAATTTGCTTTCCAAGAAAGAAGCACAATCATCTCCTTTGCACAGAATTTCACTGCATGAAACATCACAGAGATAGTTCATGGGAATCAGAGTAGCTGACTTACATTCGATATTCGATGACCTGAGCAATAACCACTGCTGGAGATTTGAGCTAACTCCTGAAGATGGTTCGGATGGTTGACGAAGATATGGAGTAAATGGTTATGCCTTGGGTTATCTAGGAGAATGGTGCTTTATAATCAAGTTCTCTGCATTGTAAAGCAAGAAGCCAAAGAAGTTCTTTATCCAGGTCAACGTCTGTATATCCCTTTCAATTCTATGGCCTGATCCATAAGCCGTAGCTTAGGGAGAAACTTCTCATTAGAGAAGATTTTTGTGGCTGTCTGATTGGACTGTTATCTACAAGAAACCATCAACAGATACCACCGGCTGGTTATTGTCAGCTTCTTGGTCAAATAATACTCTCATTATTCCCTTCAATGCATTGCACTTTAACATTCTCTCTGTCAATAATAACTGTTACATCCCAAAGTGAACTCTATTTTATAAGTTTCATTGCTATTTCAAGAGTCAGCATGAATTTACTTGGTCAAATTAAAACATTGTCACAAACATTGTCACCGTAATTAATGGTCCAACAATTTAACTTTACCTCTCTCTAGAGAAAACAAAATTATATGTATTCCTTAGGTAGCATCCGTAGGTCATTCTAAAGTACTGTAACTTTTGATAGTGTCTGATGATGAAGGAAAAGAATCTTTTACAGTGTAGTGTAAAATGTGAAATAAATTTAGAGGGAAGGATAGAGTGAGGAGCTAATTGTGAAATGGAGTAAGAATCTTTTACAGTGTAGTGTAAAATGTGAAATAAATTTAGAGGGAAGGATAGAGTGAGGAGCTAATTGTGAAATGGAGTGAGGATAGAGTGTCTGGTGTGGATGCTTGAGAACTAAGGTCAGCAAAATGATCAGGTAAGTTCTTGGAGCCGCTGGTTTTCTCCTTCCGTATAGCCTACTGGTTTCTTGTGAAAGGCACGGGAAATTCTCCTTCGGCTGTTGTCAAAGAGATAAGATGGTTGCCGATGGAATAAAGGAGACTCGTAGTTATGTTCAGACATATCCGCTTAGCTTTGCAGATTCTGCTTGTCCATAGCGGTTGTCCGCGTCGCATGGCGCAGAAATTTCGGTGGAATCCAAGGAACTCTTCAGATTCTCTTGCAAAAAAAAAAAACTCTTCTGATTCTCCTACGTGTAAATTTTTTATGCAGCAATTATATAGCAACGGATTAAGGGATTGACGTGACTATGATTTTTAGTCAAGCCATAATTTCGCAAGGAAAAAATTCATTTTAGGTATCCAAATTATCGCGAAGGTCCAGAAAACCCCATAAACTATGATTTGGTCTACTGTTCCCCCTTGAACTTGCAATACCGGCTCAAAACACAACACAAGCTGGTTTTTCAGGTGGTATTGCACATGTGGCTGTCACGTGTCCCCTCACTTTGAAATTGTCTCCACCGTGGCTGCCACATATACTCCTCTCTCTCCTCTCTTCCGCATCTCTCTCTCTGTTTCTTCTCCCCACCGCTTGGTTGTACCGTCGCCGTCGCCGTCGCCGCCATTGCCATTTCCCTAGCTGTGCTGTCGCACGCCCCCAGCGCCACCGTCGCCGACTGTGCCGCTGCCGCGCCACCCTCCTGGCCAGCTCTGCCGCGTCGCCTCCCTCGCCCTTTCTTTCTTCCTCTTTCTCCCCCTTCCCTTCTCGGTTTCCCCGCACCGTTGCGTCTCCGTTGGCCACGCCGTCTTCCCATGCTGTCGGCACCGCCGTTGCCTCTGGTGCTGTCGCGTGCATCGCCGACGCTATGCCAGCCGCCGCCCCTTCTTGCTTTCCTCCTCCGCCGCCCCCATGGGCATGGGCACGGGATGAGGCGGCTGGCGGCGCTCCGGCAAGGGCGGCGGCTGGCGGTGGCTCAGCCTGGGCGGCGCGGGATGGGGATGGGGCGGCGCCGGCGGCACGGTGGCATGGGGATGGGGATGGGGCGGCGCGGGATGGGGATGGGGCGGCGCCGGCGGCACGGCGGCATGGGGATGGGGCGGCGGCACCTTGGCGACGGCGGCTCCTTGGCGGCGGCTGCTGGGCCGAGAAGGAGAGAATGGAGAGAGAATGGAGAGAGAGAGAGAGGAGAGATAAAATAAAAGGGAAAAGAAATAAGAAATAAGCAAAACCACCCTTAAGTGACGCCACCTCAGCAAAACCACCCTTACGTGACGCCACATCAGCAAAACCGAATTGTGATGTGTTTTGAGCTGGTTTTGAAAGTTCAGGGGGAATAGTAGACCAAATCATAGTTTAGTGGTTTATTAGACCTTAGTGATAGTTTGTGTACCTAAAATGGACTTTTTCCCTTTCGCAATGGTTGGAGCTGTATCCCGAATGGTGTGGGCGTGTTTTGCCCGGTTATACCATTTGCTGATAAGGGAATGTTCGATGGTCTCAAATTGACCACAATCATTTGTCATGCAAAAACTATTCCTCTAGGAAACGTTAGAATCACGAAGATGGACTGAACCCACAGTCACACACAGAGAGATCTACTTATATGGATTGGATGCTAGAATTACCAGTCAACCCATCTCTCCTTGGCTACTCTACATAATCCACAAACCTACAAAAGAACCTTACATGCAATTGCAGACAAGAGTACAATATTCTTGAACACTCAGAGCATACAGGTTTCTTTTTTAAAAAAATGATTTACCAACAGACACCCAAACTGTGATGTTATTGTGCTGATGAACTGTTACGGTATTCTACTATTCTTCACTTGCAGGGAGCTTTGATGGCATCTATTTTGCTTCTTGTTATGCCACAAACATTGTACCATGAGATTTTGCGATAATATTAACGTCAATCATCTCCAATGGTCGTGAATTCTGTGAATAAACAACACCAAAATAAACACCAAATAAATATGAAGATAATCAGGTTTTTGCCAAACGGTTCCGTATCAAAGACCTACACACTGTGAAAGTGTTGTAACAACTGATAGCACAAAGGGTCGAAGGGCATTTCCCTATGGATTATTAATCCTAAATATGACGAACTTTCATGCAGGGTGTTATAACTGGGAAGCCAATTCAAGAGAGGCAAACTTGGAAATCACATGAATCAAATATCGAGTGTTGAAAATTGTTTTTAGCACTGGCTTATTGGAATTTTAACATGAGACAAAACAGAAGAATGTTGGTGGATTATTGAATGATTAACTTTCAATCGCCTAAATATCCTTGTAAGTTTCAGTTTTTAAATAGCGGAAAAATGATGGTACTGAACTGAAAAAACTCCCAGGATGTAGCAGTGGTGGGCGCAGTGGTGCAAGTGCAAGCCCACCTACGTAATCTCCGTAGCCAAAGCCCTAAATTCGAGCTTTGTCCGATATCCATCTCGCTTATAACAAAAAAAAAAGCACAAAATACAACATCCAACTGCAAAATAAATAAGGGTTATATATTTAGGAAAATTGGCTATGAGACACTACAAATTTCATATATTGCTGTAGGACACCAATTGTGTCAACTCGCCAATGTCCTACAGCAAATGGCATGAAATTTAAAAGGTCCTAGTACAAATTTCCCTTTAAAATTTACTACTGGAAAGACTTGTTGCAGTACCTTTAGCATCAAGAGTGAAGATTCTTACGTAATACAACATACTCTTTAGTTTCTCCGCACAGAAAGCAAGTTACTAGGCTGGAACTTAATATAGTCATTGCATTAGATTGACGATCAGAAAAGTGTATGACAGCTAACCAGGGATAAATTGGTTGAATTAAATGCATACATCATTATTTCTCTTCACCGTCAGAATCCGGCTCTTGGAATACAGGTTTCGGCTGAGTTTGGGAATATGCTGGTGCAATAAACTTCGGATCCTTCTCTGCAGCATCAGCATACTTTAAGATGGCCTCTCTTGGATCTTCGTCCATCCAGGTCTCCTTAATTAAACCACCCTCCTGTAACAATAAAGAGGAAAAACATGAGATATCAATTAAAACATGTATACTTTGGAAGTTGGGACAAAGCACAGAACAGTAGAACACGAATAGCAGTATGGCAAATAGAAGTATGGAAATAGGCTAAACTCATCATTTATATAAAACATAATGAGATATTAATGTATATATGCTACCTTCAAGAGGTACTGTGTCAGCAAGCTGCCTTTTGTAGCACCGACTCTTCCACCATACCCTGGGCCACTAACAGGTGCTTCTGGTTTGTGGGATTTGAGCGGATCTTTCAGTATCTTCTCTCTTTGGCGTTTACGACTTGGTTGATCTCTGAATAGTGGCAGTGCATGTGGATTGTGTATTACAGGTTGCACTTCATAATCATCAACAGATTTTTTCCTTGGTGCTCGTCCAACACATACAAGAGCTCCCCTTTGACTAATAGATGGATCATACAAGATATGAGTCCCACCTTCCTTTTTGTCCCCAACTGTAGCAAATACCTAAAGAAAAACAGAGAGGTTTAATGGTATCCAAAAAATATTGTTCACCATTGAAATTCATGAAGTACTAAGACATAACCTGATTGATCCTTGGATGCCAGAGACACCTTATCACACTGTACTTCGGTGAAATCCCCACCCTTGATACAAGCTCAAGCTTCCTTCTATCAAAGAAGCAAAGTAGCCCTCCATTATTGCCATCTTTCTCAATAGAAGTACCTGTAAAAACAAGTTGCTCATCTGGGCTAAATGCTGCATTGGTCTCAGCATAGTGGTTTGGCAAATCTTCAAACACTTTCAGAGGAGATTTCATTTTCCTCAAATCCCATATCTGCATTAAGTTTGTCAATGTAACACCCCAATTAGAAATTATATATTCAATAAAAGGAAGAGCACAAGCATGCTACAGCTCTCACAATCATCACATATTCACATGACAACTGCACACCTAAACAGCACAAAACCATCTAACCCAATCTGACAACTGACCTCATTGCAGGCACAATAGTAATCATGATTGACAAACCACCCCGTTCATCCACAATGAGATTTTACATCGTATGTGTATAACCTACTAATTTACTTCCACAACTGTACCAAACTCATGAATTCAATTCCTCCGGAATATACAACAGCCAAAATGGACAGGTCAACTAAACACTGCCAAACTTGTATAAGTGATTTGAGTACACAAACTTGAATTGATAAATTCAGACCAGTCATGGAGAAGTATTTCAGTTTTTTTTTAAAAAAAAAGGCAAATCTCAAAAGCTCACTGGATTGATGTTTAACAAAAATACCAGCTAGTAGGACATCAAAGGTGAATTGCAGATAAATAACCATAAAAAATGTAGGCATAATCATGTTGAAGCAGTTAATAGGAAAAATCATTGAGGCTTTAAATCCTAACAGGTCAGGTGAATTACCTTTAGAGTACTGTCCATACTTCTTGACAGAAGAATCTCTCCATCTGTAGAAAACTTAAGCCCAGTAATATCCTCAGTATGTGTTTTCTCAACATGGATATCTGGTCTGCTTCCCCATCCAGTCTTTATGGTCCAGATCTACAAAGGAGATACCATTTTGTATCCCAAAATGCATTAATAAAACCATCTGGCTGAACTCAAGTGACATGCAGATAGGGCAATTTAGAGAATCTACAAATATAGTGTACCTGAATGGAACCATCCCCTATCCCACCCACAATTTGCTTGCCTTCATGATCCCATGCACATGCAGTAACAGGAATTCGCATTGGTCTTGCTAGCTTAGGTTTGATGACCTATTATTGAAAAAGTAATGAGGGAGTTTCAGTTCATAGTAGCACACAGTCAAGCAACTAATCAAACTTTAAGCAACTGTTAGTAACTTAGTGGTAAAAGGAACCAATGAAGTGCATTTCAACTGTTAGTAAGTTGGTGCTAAAAGGAACCAATGAAGCGCATTTCAAAGTTTCAATAATACTAAAAAAAAATCATAGAAATATATTACTATCTAAGGAATGAAGGAATAGTTCAACATACCTGCTTTTGACTTTTAAAATTTGACAAATCCCATAGACGGATAGACCCATCTTCTGATGAAGTTAATATAGTTTCTTTTGACTTGGGATTCCATTCACCACTGGTCAGCCCAGAAATGTGACCCTTTGTGTTCTTCAAATCACGGATATACATATCACCCTTAACAAACTCGCCTAGTGTAAGCCCATCCCGATCGTATATCTGGTTGGCAACATAATGTCAATAACAATGTAAAATCCTAGGGCTGGCTATTTCGGGGAACTCCTGAAAATTACAAAAGCTGGATACCTTGGCCTGGGCTGAACCCGTGACACATAAAAATCGATCTGATGTTGGACTCCAACTTAGGCTACGAACTTGATGCCCCTCAAAGGGCTCCAGTTGCCTGAATGATTGCAGCTTTGAATTCATACCTTGGAAGTCATACATACGTACAGTATAATCATAACTTCCAGAGAGCACTCGGGATCCTGTATGATCAACAGCAAGAGCTGAGACAACCTGCAAACAAATACTATGATTATTAGCCAGTAATCTACTTCTCTGGAAATTATAGCCATATGATCTGTTACATCTATATGTCGATAATTTTATTAAATAATCATGAATCTGTTTCTGGAATTAACCTACTCATAACCTGTGTATTGCTTTAACAAAATAAGCAATCAACAAAGCCATGTAAACTACTAGGCAAGCAAACGTCTATGGACAGCACCACCATGGGGCCAAACCCTTAGGGTCATCTTAAGAGCACATTAATTGATATTTTACTGAAATTGTGCTTAGAAACCCAATTTAGCGCTACTTCTACCTAAAAGTCACCACCACCAGTTCATTAAGTTTGTCCTTGGCTAGAATTCACGATTTAAACTAAGTATGTCACCACCAGTAATCAAATTCAATCTCCCTGCCTCACCTGGGGCATATTCTAGAATAACACCTTTAATGAAAATTGGCACGGGAACTTTACTAGTTTATCATCCGACCAAATTTACTTAATCAAGCTAAATTATGGACAATACTTCCAGAAACTCTACAAAATCAAGCAAATTTAGTAATAAGACCACGTCCATTTTAACAATTTTTCAAAAACACATTTGTGAAAGAAAAGCAGGTTGTGTTGTGCACGGGTTACCTTGGTGTGCCCCCGCAGGACGATTTCGTTGCTGAGAGGAATCCGATTGAATACCTCCCCACCATACTCCATATCATCGTCGTCGTCGTCGTCGTCATCGTCGTCGTCCTCATCCTCCTTGTCATCTGCCTCCTTAGCCGGCGGCGGCCGAGGCGGCCCAACCATGCCGCCGTTCTCGTCATCCGCCTCTGCGCGCACAGAGGGCCGCGAGGGCGGCCGAGGGGGTCCAATCATACCGCCGTCCTCGTCGTCCTCCCCGTCGCCAAGACCACGAGCATCGGGAGGAGGCGGCCGAGGGGGCCCAATCATCACGCTCCCCTCGTCGTCTGCCACAGCGGCGGAGGTGGAGGCGCTAGGGCTAGGGTTTTGGGGCTTGCGGAGGGTGGAGGAGTGGGCGGAGGCGGTGCTGGGCCGGGTGGACGTCTTGCCGAAGGAAAGCGGGAAGAAGGCGCGCATATCCTCCTCGTCCATCTCGCCGCTGGCTTGGCCAGCTCCGATTAAGGGCGCCGCTTCAGCGACGACTACCTCCTCCTTCTTTCTCACCGGCGGCGACAATGATTTGGCCAGCAGTGGCGGCGATGTAGCAGGCAACGACGACGGCTTGATCGGCGGCGGAGGGAGCGCTCAGGCGAGGTAGATTATTTGGTGGAGATTAACGAAGGAAGGAGGAAGGACTTATTGTTATAACACTAGGAGGTTTATGTACCGAAGCCCAGGTCAAACCCTAAAAAGTATCATGGGGAAAACCAAACGTAGTCTAGACTGTATATATGAACCCCTTATACACAAGAGAGATCAATCAATAAAGATCATTGTGTCTGACTTTATCTCTCTTCTGTGTCTCCTGTCTATTGAGATTGTGTTTGCATGCGTACGATAACTGTTTTACAACACGTTATTAGCATGAATCGCTCTCAGGTTTGTGATATCGGTATGCTACCCGCAACAGATCTATTATTTCCAATCAATGGTTTTCGTTTATCGGCATTAGTAGATTGATCGTTTGGTCAACGAGCGCCGCCGGCCCGAAGGCAGCCGCGTTGTTCGTGTCGTCGGGCCGGCGCGCCATCGCGCCGCCGCACTGTGCTCGCCGTCCCCGGCATGCCGCTGACCACGGTGCCCCGAAGGTCGCACTGCGCCGTCTGTGCCGGCTGCTCCGGCCCGCCCGGCTGCGCCCCACCGCGAGGTCGCGCCCTACCGCGCCTGGCCGAGCCCCGCCGCCCGGCCACGTCGCCCTAGTCGTGCCCCACGCCGACCTTGGTCCTGTGCCGTCGCGCCCGGCCGCTCGGCGGCGCCCCACCTCGCCACGCTGTGGCCGCGCCCCGCATCGCCCCGCTGGGGCTTGGGAAACCCTAGCGCCCAGGGTTGCAAGGGAAGGCTGGCTGACCGGGTCATCTGGGCCAAATGGGCCCAATTCAGGCAAGGCATGTGGGGCAGTGGAAGAAAGGAAAAAGGGGGCCAGCTGGGCCGTCCCGATTAATTGGCCCACAAGGCTAAAAATTAAATTAATAGGGCTTTATAATTATCTTTTTTCTAAATCAATTATTAAATCCCGTCGATTTAATTTTTGTATAAGATTGTTTATGCCCTGATTAATTAAATATGAACTCACTTTATTTGCTTTGTCTTGTTTAAAAGCATGTATTCTTTTAATTTTGCAAATTAATTGTGAATTATTTATTTGCCTTTATGCAATATATCCTGTTTAAACCCGTAGTCTTATTTTGCAAATTTATGAATTATTAATCTTTTCGCAAATACACATATTATATTTTCCGAAGTAAATATGTTCATAGCTGTGTAGGATAAGTCTGACATTAATAAGCGGGAATTTGCCCCACTCGCTGTCGATGGGAGCAACTACCTGACTTGGGCTATGGATCTCAAGATCAACTTGAGTGTCCGCGCCCTTGGCGCTACCATTGTTCCTCCTACAGAGGGCGATCCTGCTATCTCTGACATGATTAAGTATTTGGTTTTGTATTTTATGCGCCACATCTGCACCTGGACCTGAAGACCGAGTACATGATGGAGGACAGTCCTCTGACCCTGTGGACCTTCCTGAAGGAGCACTACAACCAACATGTGAACATTCTCCTGCCAGAAACTCAGAGGAAATGGTCGGAACTACGGTTCCAAGAATTCAAAACTGTGGCCGATTATAATTCTATTATCCACAAGGTTACTTCAAAATTAAAGTTTTGTGAGCATGAAGTCTCCCAGGAGGAGATGATTAATAAGACCTTGTGTACCTTCCACCCTTCGATGATGATACTCCAGCAGAAGTATCGTCACGCAAGTTCACTAAACACTCTGACCTTATACTGACTCTGCTCGAAGCGGAGAAGCATAATGAGATTCTTATGAAGAATCACTCGGTCCGTCCCCCGGAGACCAAGGGTGCGCCTGAAGCGCACGCCAATGCTCAGAGTTCTTCTGGTGGCAGGCATCACCAGAGGGGAAAAGGGAAGAAGGGCCAAGGCAATCGCTTCGGTGTGCAGAAGAAAATCGAAAAGGGAAAAGAAGGTGGGAAAGGCAAAGGGTAAGTCCAACAGAAAACCCTTGAAGATAAGTTGCATCAGGCCTCTTAGCCGTGTTACCGCTGTGGTAGCAAGGGCCATAGGTCGCGGACTTGCCGAACCCCAAAGCACCTTGCTGAGCTGTACCAGCAGTCCGTCAACAATGATGGCGAGAAAAAGAAACTCAAGTCTGAGGTGCATGTTGTTCAGCTAGAAGCTTTTCACTGTGAGGAGAAGAACGATGATAAGATGGTCGTTGATAGCCCGAAACAAGAGGCCAATGCATCCGATGATGAGAATGACCTCCTTGGCATGGAGCTCGAAGATGTATATGGCGATATGCATTAAATTTTCTATGTTGGACATTATCTTTACTATATAGTTAGCGTGTTTTGCTTAGTTCCTAAAGAACACTTTACCGTCCTGTTTAGTTAAACAATTTAATTCTATGTCTTTGTAAGTCCTTGGAGGACCTCACTTTGTGTTAAGATGGTTTAATCACTTTTGCTTATTTAATATGCTGTTGGCTTTTAATATAAGCTTGTGATTGTTAAAGATTATATCCTGATTGAGTGTATGATATACTCTTATGACATAGAATTTACTCACTTGGCTTGAAAAGAAGAAGAGCTCTGTCTGGTAGACAGTTGCACCGCTAATACGATACTTAGGGAGACGAAATATATCCAAAACCTCTAGAAGAGGGATGGGAGTATAATTACGATTGCTGGAAGCAATGCTAGGATTGTTGGCTCCAGTCGAGCTACAATCACTCTCCCCTTGGGTAGCACCATCACGATCGAGGATGCATGTTGTATCCGGAATCAACCCGTACCCTCCTAAACTTTAAAGACATCCGCATGAACGGCTTTCATATTGAGACCGATCATGAAGGCGGGGCAAAATTCCTGCTTATGACGGTAAAAAAATGGGTGTCATAAGCGTGTAGTGGAGAAACTTCCTTCTTTTTCGTCTGGCCTATATTATACTTATATAAAGCCCTCTCCTCACATTGCTATGGAATCTGAATTAGCAACCCTAAACCCTATTGGATCTGGTGTGATCGTCTAGGCCATCCTGGTCTGAGCATGATGAAAAGGATAGTCTATATTATACTTATATAAAGCCCTCTCCTCACATCAAAGAAAATATTGAGAATTATTGTTTCTAAATTGCTTTGCCAAAACTAGGTTAATAAATGCATTTCCGCAAAAGATCCCAAGCTTTCCTTGTACTAAACCTCATTTGCATAAATTCCGGACTTGCGGAGTACAATTTGTACTCACCCTTCTTTTCTCCCCCCTCTTTTTAAAATTTCAACAGCTGGTCCATCTGAGTATGGCCCGCCTTCCGAGGAGGAGGACCCAGATTACGTCGAAGAGGCATTTTCCGATGAAGAGTTTGAAGACTAGGGTTGCGCGTTCCTACAGCCCTCGTGCCTGTGGGATGGATAAGTATTTAGATATTGTATTAGGCTTGTATCTCCGTGTACTCTGATGTGCGGCCTGCGAGCCGTTGTATGTGTTTGTGCTGGACTATGTTCCGTTTGTAATAAAATCGTTGGCACTGTTCCGTTTCTGTATATCTGTGTGTACTAGCCATGATCCTTGGGACTAGTACGTGTTTACGCAGGTGGAATCCGATTTTGTAAATCGGGTGCCGACACGGCATTACAACTGTCTTTAGCTACCTGCAAGGTACGCAGGATCTTGGGTTGTTTTATGGGAGGAACGAGCCCAATACCATGGTAGGATACACAGATGCGGGATACATGTCTGACCCGCAAACGGCTAAGTCTCAAACTGGATTTGTTTACTTGTACAGTGGTATCACGATTTCATGGAAATCATGTAAGCAAACTCTTGTGGCTACGTCCATAAATCACTCTTAGATAATAGCATTGTATGAAGCCGCACGTGAGTGTGTCTGGTTAAGAAGAATGGTAAATCACATCCAGAAGTCATGTGGTATTGATACCATTGATACCCCGCTGTTATTCATGAAGACAATGCTGCCTGCATAGTATAAATGAAAACAGGCTATATTAAGAGTAATATCACGAAGCATATTGCTCCTAAATTGTTCTATCCTCACGAGCTCCAATAGAGTGGTGAAGTTGATATAGTTCAAGTGAAGTCGTGTGATAATCTGGCAGATTTATTCACTAAGGCATTGCCTACCTCGACATTCTGTAAGTATGTCCATGGGATAGGAATGAGGCGATTTCACGAGTTGCAAAGTTCAGGGGGAGAGTCCCTGAACAAGAGCCTGTAATGATCCTGAAGATCTAATATTGCACGCTTTTTCCCTTAAATGAGTTTTCCTGAAGTTTCTCATAATAAGGTTTTTAATGAGGCAATATCGCAGTTTGGTATGCGTGTGCGCTGTACTCTTTTCTCCAATCCTTTTTTCCCACTGGGTTTTTGGATGGAGTTTTCAATAAGGCATTGACATATCGCGGTTTAGCCCAAGGGGGAGTGTTATAACCCTAGGAGATTTATGGGCTGGAAGCCCATATCAAACCCCAGGGGTATTATGGGCAAAACCAAATGTAGGCTAGGCTATATATATAAACCCCTTGTACACAAGAGAGATCAATCAATAAAGATCATTGTGTCTGGCTTTGTCTCTCTAGATCTGTGTCTCTTGTCTATTATGATTGTGTTTGCGTACGTACGACAACTGTTTTACAACACTTATGTCACTTCCAATGCTGCCTCTATTCTTCTAATCACACACTTTAAAATTCGCATTTGCTCAAATGACACTCGGGACCACTTTTAGTGACCCAGATGATCCCACATGTCATACTGACGTGAGAATTGGCACATGAATTCAGTGTCATTTGGGCAATTTTTCCCTATTCTATACCATTGTTTCATATCCATCCACACAACACAAATTATTATAAGATGACAAATTAAAAAATATTCACACACAGAGCATTCAAATTATGGGAAGCAAAGCATAAAGACTACTATGATATCCTCTATTTTATCGTATGTCACTTGTATTTTCAAAATCCTAAAAATAAAATTAAAGTGGATTGTTATATACAAAATCCTAATTTAAATTAGTTTAAATTAGGTTTAAGCCAAAACCTTAGAAAACATTTTAGGAAAATTCAAAAAATTCAGTAATTCTTAGAAGCAATCATGTAGCCACCCTTCAAATTTGAAGCCCAAAGCCCACGGCCAGCTCATGATTTCATGAAGTGTTGCCGTTCTGCCAGGAGCTCGTCAAACCCATAAAATGATGAGCAAACGTGGGAGAACGAAGCCAATGAAATGATGAGAAAATATGGGAGAACCAAGCCCAAACTTGCAGAAGGGATCCTGGAGGCCCAATCTCGTGCTAAGATAGAAGCCCAAGCCAAAATTCGTGGATTTTGGTATATACCAAATTTGGGAGAGTTCTAAACCTACTCATATTAGAATTTGAGCCCAGTTTAAATTCCACCCACCTTAAGGCCTGACCTAGGTCGGCCACCATAGCATAAATACCCCCAAGACCCCTCTCAAGTCCACAACTAGAGAAATCCCCAGATCCCAACCCTAGATGTCAAAAGCCCTAGCCATCGAAGTGTTTTTCGGTATCCTTCTCTGTGCTTTGCCCAAACCTGAGTGTAGATGGTGCCATGGTGTAGAGCTCATCGAGAAGGTAAGATAGATATCTGGATCGCAATTTTTGGCCAAGGGAATCTACTAGAAAAGCTCGTCCAGCGCGCCTCGCCCTTGATCCGCCGCCGCCTATCCCCGCGCGCCACCTGTCCCGAACCACCGCCGCCTTGTGCCAGCCCCCTGCCACGTGTCACGTCTGGATTCGCTGAGCCACCACCACCAATCATCCGCAGTCGCGTGTCGCCCCCGCGCCGCTTCCCGCCCGCACGCCGTCACCGCTGCCGCGTGTCGTTGCCGCTTCGCCAGCGTGCTACGCCCGCCAACTCCAAATTTGTTTAGGAAGCATCCAAACTCCAAATTGGATGATTACAGGTCCATTAAATTTCATAAATAGCCTAAAATTTTATATATTTTATTGATATATATGCTCTGTTGAGAATATTTCTATTCTTATGCATTTGCATCTACATGTAGATCGCACCTGTGTGCACTGTTCGGGAGTTTTCCAAGAGCAGTTCAGAGGAGGATCATAGGATGTCGAGTACTACCAAGGCAAGATAGATTGCATCTTGTTCTCCTATTTTGCAAAACTCACCCGTTATTGTTTTTATTTACTTTTCTCCTTATTAAATGAAGAGAAGGGTTAGAATCCTATTATATTCACACTGAGTCATCTAACCTGTGAATTTAGCCATTTATTGCTGCCTTAGTATTTTCTAGTCTATCCTTATGCATAGTTGCTATTGCTCGTGGGTTGGTAGTTGTTTAGATTATTCATTATTTATTCTTATGACTTGATATAATTGGAGGTGCTGAGTTATCTTAATAACTTAATCAACTAAAACCTATGTGGCGTGTGTTGACTAAAGGTGGCAAGTCGGGTGATTTTGTGGAATAAGGATTATGGTGGAGGTAGTCACCTCGGTCTAAGGACCCTTAACGTGTGCTTATCCGGCCAAGTCATACAAGCGCAACCATAAGTGCTAGCTCTAGCGTGTCAGCCAACATGTGCTAGTCCTGACTTAGTAATTAGGGAAAACTTTAACACACGGTACTTTGAAAAGATCGGGCTGCGATCTGTTGGCTCAAGAGGGGGACCCGAGTATCGAAACCTTAGAGGGGGTATCGGTGTTAATATAAGGAACTAATTAATCGCCTTGTATCGTTACTTGGTCTTGGCTACTAAGGAAGAGCTAAAACAGAAAAGTACCACTAGGCTTGTGGGTAAAGTGTGCTACACACTGTAGAGGTTAAAACTATCATGATAGCCTTTCGCACGGACATGGGAGGGGAGGAAAGTCGTACATGATAGTCTCATGTGTTAATAATTAACCTGATGGGTTGATTTGGTTTGAGTTATTCGAAGTATGTGTAGTTCTGCAGAGGGGTTTTGGAAGTTGTATGTCTACTTTGGGAATCTTATCATTATTAACTACTCTACAAATTGTTTTACAACACTTTAATTAATTTGACTAGGATAGGTGTTTATGCAAATAGTCATCATGCTCTTGTTTATATCATTGCATTCATTATAAGGATTCTTGTTGGGTAGCCATGTACTCACTATGCAAACCACGGATATATTTCTATTCAGGAGAAGAATCGGGTCTGGCTATTCCGCAGGATCAGGAGGATTCTAGTTGGAGTTCGACCAAGATTAGTAGTGTCGCTAAAGGGTTGGATTAGAGCATCGTCATACTTTAACTCCGCTGCATTATTTGGATTTCCGCACTCCGAATATATTATGTCGTATCAATCAAACTATTGTAATAAGTGGTTGTGCTACAATTACTTTTGCATATTATGTTATTTTCTTAGTTAATTGTGATTGTGTGATGATGTTTGATAATTGTCGCTCATGAGTTGTCGGCATTGATCTCTGGAACTAGCAATCGATCATGAGTGGATCCTGGTGAAGTCAGGGTCACGACAACTACAAATAGTAGAAGACAAATTATGGCAGCCGTCATGCATGTGGCTTGCCGGAAATGCATGTGGCTTGCTGGAAATGCAAATGCTCACGGGTGCGAATGTCTGATCAAATAATTGGCAAAGATAGATAGTAAATATAGCGGTTATATATAACAGCAATCTATATATAAATGAGATTGAATGAGCATCTGAAGACAATGAATATTCAACATAGTTTACAACAACCTAAAGATTCAACATAGGGCAAAACTCTACCTGTTGGGCATTTTGAATTACCAATATACGAACTATGCATTAACAAAAATGATCAAAACAGTCATTACATCCGGTTTTGATTGTTAGGTGCTCTAATTGCATGAGATGCTCGTAATAAGAGTTCTTGGGGTACTTAATCCGTTAAGAGTTGCAGTATTTATTTAAGGTGCATTGTATGTGTGTGTGTGTGTGTATGACAAAAATCTATGAACATATGACATTAAATGAGCATCTGAAGACAATGATTCACGGGAATCAGAACATAGCACATATAGTTTTACCTCATCATTTGAACTTATTCATAATCTGCTATTGCATCTTCATGATGTACTTCTTCAGCATTGGATTATCAACCTTTGTGACATCCTTCTGCATCATGTCCCATTCGACATTCAATCCTTGGGCTTGAATTTGTTCACGCATGAGTTCGTTCTTCTTATGAGTCATGCCCTCCAAAGCCTTGTTGCCAATAGGACGTTGTCCAGAACCACAACCAGAGCCAATGTTGAATTATGCCCCTGCCATGGCTGCTAGGTTGGTAGGAGTGCCAAAAGATCCAAGAGTCAATTCTTGCTGGTTCTCATTTTCTCGGTCACTTTATTTAAGAAATTTTCTACCTTTTGCTGATTTCCAATAATGGGATCCAAGCTGGCATGCAGCCATGCAGTCGCCATAAGCACATCTTTGGTTGTCCAATACGACTCGGTCCTTTCCCCAGTATGCCCTGTGGGTGGTTCTTCATCACCCTCAACAGTTAGTGGCGTATCCAGAAAATCAGAAAGAGGGGGCTCAAAATGGGACCCTTAAGACTAAAATATGTAATACACACACACACACACACACACACATACATACATACATACATACATACATACATACATACATATAGTGTGGCACTATAGCTTCATAATTGTCACACAACACGCATGTAATAATATAGTATATGATATATAAATAAATAAAGTTATCTAACAATTGCATATAGTGTAAGTATGTAACTATATACAAACAAAAAATGTACTATTATACTTCTTAGGAGTTTATAGTTAACATCTTCGGGTTTTCATGTTCTGAAAACACAACAAATATCTTCCAATGGTTTTGATTATGACAAGGGTTTACAATATCTCTTTATAGCAGTTTATTCTGTTCGATAAAAAGATATTCAATAATATGTTAAAATAGTAGGGCAAGTATAATGTTTTGATCGAGACGTCCTCGTGTCGCGAGAGATCAATGATCAATCGATCGACACAGGGCACAGCAATTAGAAAAGGCTTCTTTTGCCGATTTCCAGACAGGTCTTGGGCTTGGGAGTTGGGCCACCACCCACTAGGCTGGTGAAGAGGCTCATGGCTTGCTTGCTCACTGCATTGAGGCAATTGCTGATTGTTGATGACCTCAAATCACTGATACTGCCGCTGCCGCTGCACCTATTTTTCTTTGCCATAGGCCGCAGAGGAGTGGGGCTCCAGTAGTGTAGGCAAGGGTGTACACTTGTGATGATTGCAGCTCAGTAGTGTAGGCAAGGGTGCACACCGGCGAGGACCGCAGGTCACTAGTTTACGCTGTCCTGTCAACATCAATGGGCATGTCACCAAAGAATCAGTTGAAATCATCGGCATCTCCCTCCATGATGTCCCTGCAAAAACACAATAACTTGATTGGATCAAAGCATGACTTCTTAACCTCCAAATGCAACACAGTCATTTTCATTTATTCAACACAGCAGAATCATAGACATAAGTATAATTGAGAGCAGAAGAATAACAGATATCGACATTACTAGACTTGAGATGGAACTATCATCATAGCATGTAGAAAATTTTCAAGTGACCCAAGCTGATAGAATTGTTCTAAAGGTGTAGCAGCCACAACCATTCAATTAGCACAAAGCTATGAATATAGCATGATCTCATTGTCATGAAGAAGATCGCATGCCCCTTCTAGGCTAATCTACCTATCCAGTCACCTCAACTACCTGAATATGTAGCATACGAATAGTAGCATAAGCTCAGCCTTGGCAAACAAAAAGTCACATAAATTTTTTTATGAAAGTAGATGAAACCACAACAAACAAATATAAATATGGGATACTACTAGGTAGTAGACAAACTAGATAACATTGCAACCGTACATAGTACATATTCTGCTTAATTATAGAAAGCAGATGGAATCATTTAAGTACATAACAAGTTCAAGCCTACATAGGACATAATATAAGGTTCAACAAAGCAGACTATACACCCATAGACTGGTCACGCCATTATCATCCAGCATGTCTTCGAGAGAAACGTAGTAGTTGTATTAGTCTGGGTAGTAATCCGCTAGAACGATGTCGTACGGATCGACATCATGTGCGTGGTCATAGCATTCTTTTTCATAAGACTGGTTTGAAATAATGCTGGCAGCAACTTCAACTGGCATACGCGTCTGTTTTGCCGTGCATCTTGTGCCTCTAGAGAGAACAATTATAGCCTCTCTGCAATGGTTGCAACATCCATCAACACCCCATTGACAGCGAGAGCTGTATCATCAAAACCTAGCTCAAATTGATCATTCACTACAGCACAAAGGTCACATGCTACCTCGTCAATCTGCTCTAACGTCAGCTGCAAAATCTTGTTGGCTTCGCTTTCTTGCCGTGACATCTACATTGAAATCAAAATCGAGGGCATACGTCATCAAATCTTTACATATTCACGAACCGAGCAAGCACACGGAAGAAACCCCTATTTTTGCTCAGACTTTCGTATCCCACCATTCCACAAATTCGACAACAACCACATATATGCAAGGAAGAAAGGTCGTACTCACCGGACAGGCGTGGAGATGTAGTGGTTGGACTCTTCTGACAATAACGGCTCCGACGAGGTGGATAGGATGGAGCTTGGTGTTGATGCGGATCTCGCCGGCGACTCTCCCTTCGTGTCGGCAGAACCACTGCCGACTCCTACGGCCCGTAGCTTCTGCACCGGCGATCAGGTCTCCTCCGCTTTCCCCACCCGATTGGACGGCGTCCGTCGAATCACTTCCATGCCCTTCCTCCGCCGCCGCCGCTCCGTGGGTGGAAACCCTAGCCACTCGCGAGAGAGGGAGAGGATGAGGGGTTGCGGGAGAAATGAGGCCGTGGACTCCCCTATCCCACCCGTGTTGCCCTTTCGATGTGGCCCGGTCCACGCAAATAATTTGCCCCCAAATGTGTGCTACAATAGTGCGATCGGGCGTTTAGGTGCAGCGTTGGGAATGCCCTTAAAGAAGCGGACAGGTGGGGCTATGGGATGAGAAAATAGAGTAAAATTAAAAAAGTAACAAAATGAGAAAAGAAAAAGGCCTTGTTTGATTCAGTATAAATTAAATTAAATTTTGGTATTTTGTATAAGCCAAATAATGTAATACTTTATAGTCATTTTTGTAGAATTTTAAATACTTCTTCTTAAAGTTTGAAAAGTAATTTTTTCATATTTTTTGTACTCTTTTTTTTTTGACATGGTACAAAGAAGGCGCACATAGCTCACTCCCTAACTCCTAACCCCTAAACTAACACGTACGCACACGTGTGCGCCCTAACACACGCTAGAAACCTCAACTGCCCTTGTACTCTTTAAAACGTCTTTTGAAGGTTCACAACTTTTTCAGATTAAAAATTTCGGCAACTTTCAGCGGAAACTAACAAGGCCAAAGAGTGTCATGGAGCAAAGAAATTTGTGTGCTCCGTGTCCTCCTGCAAAGTTATGGAATTTATTATGCAAAATTTTTTACACGAATTCCGACCCCAGGATTTTCTCCTTCTCTCCCTTAGGTCTGTGTGGGTCTTGGTCTGCTTTCAATGACCTACAAACCATAAGGCTTCTTGATGCATATGCTTTATCAAAGCTAAACCTTTCTAACACCTTTTAAGTGTAAGCCGCCTAATGCACTAAGATTCCATCCAGCAAATACTCAATTTGTAGACCTAGGCAAAATTTAGTTTTACCCAAATCTTTCATTTCAAATTCTTCTTTCAAATAGTTGCGTGCTGCTTCAATTTCATCATTTGTGCCAATGATGTCCAAATCATCCACGTAAACTGAAACTATACAAAAAACATTTTGTGATCATTGTATAAACACACATGGGTAATCTTCGTTGTTCACATATCTTTTCTTGCATAAATATTCGCTTAAGTGATTAAACCACATTCTTCCTGACTACTTTAATCCATACAAGGGTTTTTGCAATTTTATGCTGAAAGTATCGCCCTTAGCCGGAGTAGGCCAAGCCGCCGCTATTGCATGCTCCTTCACCATCGTTGCCGGCCAATTCGCCGCCGTCATCGGTGAGGAGGAAGGAGTTGTCACTGATGCGCCGCAACTTGGCTCCAAACCGTCATCGCCTACTCTTTCGCCGTCGCTGCCAGTCAAGTTGTTGTGGCCGTCGGTGAGGAAGAAGGAGCCATTACCGAAGCGCCACCCTTAGCTGGAGTTGGCCAAGCAGTTGCCGCCTGCTCAAGGTGTCGCCACTACCAGTGAGAAAGAAGAAGGAGGTAGTTGTCACCAAAGCGACGTCCTTAGTCGCCGCCGCCGCCGGTGAGGAAGAAGAAGGGAAAATGGAGAAAGGGATGGGAAGATAGAGAAAATAGGGGAAATGTTAAAACAAAAGGACGAGAATGTCATAGAGCAAAGAAATTCATGCTCGGTGTCATCAGACAAAAGGTCTTCGAATGTGATGTCATATGCAATGAGGCTCATCATGAATTGTCAGACACCCAATTTTCCAGGTCAGAGAGGAAACTATACAGCTGTTGCCGTGCTCGTGGAGCTACTGGCTCGGTGCCATGAGCTGGGTTTGAGAGAGCTAGGTCCTAGCTTGGCTCAGCTGCGAGTTTTGTCGAGTTTGAGAGTAACGAACGGTAGCAGGCACATGAGTACATGTAGAGATGTCAATGGGTACAGAAATGGGTAAAAAAAAAACCGTTGGTAACACCTATGTGGGTTTGGGTATGGTGGAAAAAATACTCATAGGTACGGCCGTACGGGTACAAGGAATTTGGTTTTCTGCAGGTATATTTTTCATGGGTATTGTATTGTATTAAGGTACCCAGATCCGCTACCCGTTAACTATCAAATGACATATAGGTCCCAATTTTCCTGGTGGGCGTGGCATGCGATGGTTGTGCTCGTATTGGACGCGGAATTGATTGCATTATCGTTAATAAAAAAAATATTGGTAATTCTTGGCCGCAACTTGCCCGCACGTACGCTTTATTGCGTTCACTTTGCGCATGAGTGGCTGCTTCCTCCGGTAACTGAACGGCTAAAACGATGCTTTACTTCCTTTGATTCAATCACCAGAAGAATCAAACAGGAGACACCACATTCTTATCCATTCGCTCCCATATATATGGATCTCTCTCTCGCGCGCTCATAAACACGTACGCACACAGCGGACTCTCTCTCCTCTCTCTCTGATGCACAACCACTCATTGGCCGGTCACCAACACCATCTTTAGTCGGATCATCCTTCTCCTCCATCCCTCTCCGCTCATGCTCTTCTGTGGTGCATCCTCCCCGACGAGCTATGTGATCGGATATATCAAGGACGCCGAAGAGCTCACCGGATATAAGGAAGAAGATGGTTGAGGTGTGTCATCATTTTTTGCTCTTGGAATATCACACTTGTGCATATGGAACATTCGGTTTGCTCTCGCGAAACATCATTTTTGTTCACGGAGAGCATCTTGCTTTGTATGTGGAGCATCTTGCTTTATATGTGGTACATGCAGTTAATGTGGAACATGATTTTTTTGGCATGTTGCAGCGTTCTGTTTGGCATGTTTTCACATTGATAAACTATTTTTTCATATGTTCCTTCAGTTTTTTATCATGTTTCATCAACTTTTTAGCATGTTTCAACAATCTTATTGGCACGTGTTGCAACAATCTTTTTGTTTTTTCGATAAATTCATGTTCCACGTTTCATCAGAAGAACATCATGTCTATCAAATACAACTGAATGTTCTAATAGTTCCAATAGTACAATGTGGTATATATGTTTGGAACTAAGTGTCGATTTTTGGAATAAGTGTCTGAGTTTTCTTCTAAATCGAATGTGCTATGTGTAGTGGGAGCTTTTTTCTAACGCTTTTGCTTCTCTATAGGCGCCTGCGTTCGCTCGCTCGCGCAGCCTTTCACACCCATGCACCCTCCGCCGCCGCTGCTCATCGCCACCGATGTTGCCAGCTGCTGCGCTGCTGACACCACTACTAGCCTCTCTCTCCTCTTCCTCAGCAAACACGGCGCCGTGCACGGCTAAGGGCTTGCGAACGTCGGGCCGCCCTGCTCGAGGGCGTCGCCGTCGCCTGCTCGGACGACCCGCCTTTCTCCCCGTCGATCTGGTGTTCTTTACCGCTCTGATTTGCTCGATCGGTAGCTTACAGAGTTTTCACTTTATTTATATAGTTTTTTAGTACTTCCGTGTAGTGAAATTTCTATAAATTATACTGAAAAAATCGCCTACACTAAATACAAAACGCAGGCGCCTGCGTTCTAGTCGGTCCCAGGGACTGACTGGTCGGCAGGCGCTTGCAATTTGTAGTTTTGTGCAGGCGCCTGCACAAAACTGCTAGTTGCAAGCGCTTTTAGTCCATGCGTGAAGCAATATACTTTCACTGTCCTGCTGCGTGTAGTGTACATGCAATGGCATGCAAAAAACAACAACACCAGTAAGTAGCGACAGAGGAAAAAAAAGCTGCAAAGACCGTGTAGGCAAAAAGCAAAAGAAAAGCTGAAAAAATATAAAAAAGACAAATAAATTTTCTATTAGTCAAAACTAAACCTAACTGAGCACGCAATTAACTATAAAACAAAAAAATGAATATATACCTAAAGGAAAACAAATTTAAAAAATGAATCTATACCTAAAGAAAAACAAATTAAAAACAAAAAACAAAATGAGTCTATACCTAAAGAAAAACAAATTAAAATAAAAAACAAAATGAATCTATAACCTAAATAAGAACAAATTAAATACGATGTCTACAATTGTTCATAAAATATTTACAAACAAAAATTTAATTTCCAGTTCAAAGAAACAAAAATGCCTATACGGGTTCATAAAAATTCCACAACTAAAAAAGTGGAATTTTATATACAATAATTGGAAGAAAAATATAAAAACAAACTTGATTAGCCTAAATGATGAGAAATACGATGAATCTATAATTAAATAAAAAAATAAATACAATGTCTAGAATTGTTCAAAAAAATACAAACAAAAAATCAATTTCCGGTTCAAAGTAAAAAAAAATTTCCTGTACGGGTTAATAAAAATTCCACAACTAAAAAAGTGGAATTTTATATACAATAATTGGAAGAAAAATATAAAAACAAACTTGATTAGCCTAAATGATGAGAAATACGATGAATCTATAATTAAATAAAAAAATAAATACAATGTCTAGAATTGTTCAAAAAAATACAAACAAAAAATCAATTTCCGGTTCAAAGTAAAAAAAAATTTCCTGTACGGGTTAATAAAAATTCCACAACTAAAAAAGTGGAATTTTATATACAATAATTGGAAGAAAAATATAAAAACAAACTTGATTAGCCTAAATGATGAGAAATACGATGAATCTATAATTAAATAAAAAAATAAATACAATGTCTAGAATTGTTCAAAAAAATACAAACAAAAAATCAATTTCCGGTTCAAAGTAAAAAAAAATTTCCTGTACGGGTTAATAAAAATTCCACAACTAAAAAAGTGGAATTTTATATACAATAATTGGAAGAAAAATATAAAAACAAACTTGATTAGCCTAAATGATGAGAAATATGATGAATCTATAATTAAAGAAAAAATAAATACAATGTCTAGAATTGTTCAAAAAAATACAAACAAAAAATCAATTTCCGGTTCAAAGTAACAAAAATTCCAGTACGGGTTAATAAAAATTCCACAACTAAAAAAGTGGAAATTTTATGTACAATAATTGGAAGAAAATATAAATGAGCAGAAAACAATGGAATAGAAAAATGTTTTTATATATAAAAAAAGATCACATGACCCACTATGGTTCTTGCATAGATTTAGATCCAAGTAAATCATTGGTACAAATTAGAAGAAAAAGGCATCACAAAAAATAATTACTATCTAACTCTCCACAAAACCAATATGCAAGGGGGGAAAAAAAGCAAAACCGAATCTACATAAGACCAACCAGGGTTCTTGCATTCAGATTTAAATCCAAGTAAATCTGGCTACAAATGTGCAGGAAAAATGGGGAGGAGACAAAAATGATAGAGCTGGAGTGAGGAGTGATAACAGAAGAGTGAAGACAGAGAAGGGAAGAAGGCGCATGGGTAGAGAGAGATGAACGGGACAAAATAGCAGCAACCACAAATCGAAGAAGTAGCAGTCGCATGCACAAAATAAAAAAAAAATCCCTCCAAATATAGCTCTATCCCTTCCTCTTGCTTCTCTCACAGGGACAAACAAAAGAAGAGCTGAAGAACACATGAAGAGCTCAATCCTCTACCCAGATCTAGAGCAGAGCAACAAACACTACCATTTTCGCACTGGAGCAAAGACAACACATGAAGAGCTTGCTCCTCTACCTAGATCAAGAGCTTCATGTAGAAATTTCGTTGGATCCATGTGTCGTACTCATCTGCTTCTTTTTAGTGAGAGAAAGAGAGTGAGACATAGAGATAGAATAAGGTAGGAATGAGGAGTGGGAGAGCCAGATCGCAAGAAAATAAATGGAGCTGCGGAGGTAGAGGAGTGACGTAACTTTAGTGAATGAAGGGACAGAGGAGAGAGAATGACTTATCACCTTTGGCTGGTCACTTGGCATGTGCTCCAGCTATCGGACTCCAAAATCGTCGATCATCCATCAAAAAAAAAAAATCGTCGATCAGATATCGAAGGGTGAAAAAATGCGCCTGCACGAATGCCCATAATGCAGGCGCCTGTAGATTAGCAAAGTCGTTTTTCTAATCCTATCATTGATAGATCAACGGTGGGATACTTGGATCTGCAGTGGTACCCTCTCCAAGGTTGTGAAAATCCTCGGTGATCGAATACACACCCACACACACACATATATATATAAGTGATCAACTGAAATGCACACTAAATTCGTCCCAAACAGAGGCGAACTACAACAATTAGTTAATGGAACCAATGATATTAAGATGGTTACACGCGCGGCGCGCTCAACACACATTGTACATGCACACATAGGCTCACATGCAGCAACACACACATACACACGATTACACGAACAGAAACACACGATGATTGGATCGCATGGAGACGATCGATCGGCACGACCGACCGCGACACAGATACGCAGGACACGACACGGATCACATGAGGTTGCAGGGGCCCGAGGGCTGGTCGTCGGCGGCGCAGCCGGGGCCGCAGCGGTCGCCGGCGGCGGCGGCGTGCAGCAGCGCGGCGAGGAGCAACTGCGTGAAGGCGAGCATGGCGGCGAGCCCCTCCAGCGCCCGCAGGCGCCACCCGCGCGCCCCGCCGACGCGCATCTCCTTGCACGCCAGGCCGAAGGCCAGCGCGGTGACCGCCCACGCGACGGTGGCCAGCGACGCCGCCGCCGCCACGCCCTGCGGCTTCCACGCGCGGGCGTGGTACGCGCCGGCGACCTTCGCCGCCACGCCCACGATGCCGGCGAGCGCCGCGAAGAGCACCAGGTAGAACGTCGCCGAGTTGCCGCCCAGGCCTGCATGCTCGCGCGCACGTACACGTATGTGAATCAATAGATCACGCATATTGCGCTCGTCACCATTGATGATGTATGCATGTAGGATAGGTATGTACTTGGGTGATACTGGTGGCCGTTGATGAAGCTGTCGAGCGCCGAGCCGGCGAAGGCCAGCATCAGGACGTACATGACGAGGTTGAGCAGCAGCAGCGGGCCTGCCATGTTCCTCCTCGCGAACGTGAAATCCATCGACCACCCTGTGTCTTGCTCTCTTCTCTCAACAGCTTAAACTCTCTCTCTCTCTCTCTCTCTCTCTCTCTCTCTCGTGCAGGTGCGCGTCGATGTGAGTGTGCACGGAGGCGAGCGAGGTGGCCACCGTACTTAAAGGCGGTCACCGTGGCGGCGTGGCCCAAGGTGGCGCGCCGCCGTGCTGCTGATGCGTGCGTGTAGTGGCAGGGACCTGGCTGGCTGCTTGCTAACTAACTTAACTCGCTGCTTGCATGTTCCTGCCCGGTTAAGTAAGCCTAAAAGTTGTTGCTTTTGGGAGGATAATGGTGATAGAGATAATTAGAAGCGTACGCGTCCCCGTCTGTGGTTCTGTCTGATCTTGCTCGTTGAGCACCCAAGAAGTTTTGTTCAGCCGTGTCGTGGGTGTATGCCATGCTTGCCAGTCAGAAAGTGGTAGGCGTTCTTGCTTGTTCACAGCTGCTGAGCATGCGCTGTTGGCATCATCCTGTGTTTCCTAGCGGCTTTTGTACATTTGGATAAGGTTTTTAGGAGTCTATCCTACCCATTGTGTGCCGGAAAAGAGGAAGAAGGGTTAATTAGACACGTACCACTTCAGAAAGGCTGCCTGAGGAGAAAGAAAGGATAATGAGATGGACAGATATGATCAGAGGAGGAAGAAAGAATGAGGGGCATTTTTGAATTATAATTAATGGCACGCATACAAGATTTGTAGCCTTATAAATGATATTTTTGTAATTATCAAGTTTTTTTGTAAATCTTTAGTTTCATAATAACTTTTTTCAAGTAACCCAAAAGTTTCTCTAGGGGTCATTCGGTGCAATTAGTTGCACATATTAAAACATTGCAAACGTCACAAATCGGGTGTCTTTTGTACTCCTCTATTTGATCAATAGAAGACAGTTCTCTTACCTTTTGTTCAAAAACAAATCGGGCGTCCAATGGGAATCTTCCCATCGGACTGCTGATGTTAGCATGACGTCGTCATGGAACCTTAGAAAATTATTGTGGAACCTTGCGACATATATTGATGAACCTTGACAAGTATACATATGAAACATGAGCGAAATTTGATGAAGCTTAGAAAAGAGTTATTATAACTTGGAAAATCTCCCGATGAACCATCGAAAAGATCGATGAACTGTCGGTAAGTCCTGATGAACCTTGCAAGTGCAATAAAACCTGGCTAACTACTAATGAAACTTAGAAGTGCCGGTGAAACTTGCAATATGTATTGATGAAGTTAGATAAAATAATCAATGAAACTTGGCTTTGTAATAATGAAACTTGATGACCGAAAAGTTCACGAGAACAACACAAAACTTACGCAAGAAAAAACCAAGTTTCACCGAGCAAAAAAAAAGTTCCTAATGTACATTGCTAAGATTTCCGTACAAAAATGAGGACGGACCTTCTAGCGTAAATAAGAAAGGTTCACGATAACACACACAAAAGTCCACTTGCAAAAAATAAGTTTTGCTCATACAAATGCCTAGGTCCCATTTGAAAATGTGAACTATACTTTCGGCCCCTCTTTTCTTCTTTAAATCTGAAAGACCTCACCCTGTGCTCGTCGAAACACGAAAGGCAGAAGCTTCACCGCTACCAGCGAGTTCTTCGGCGAGGCAGCGAGCAACCTGCTCTTTTGCACGTCCTAGGGCCTTGTTTGTTTCAGATTAAAGTTGAGTTGAGTTTTACTGTAGCAAACTTGTGATCCTCTCAAAATACATTTAAAAAATATGAAAAAAATTATTATACGAACTCTAAGAAGAACTATTTCAAACCCCACAAAAATGAATGCAAAATATTACATCACTTCGTCTTGTACAAAAAAATAATAAATTTTCATTTAATTTAATTTAATCTAATCAGAAACAAACAAAGCCTAGAGCGCGGAAGCGCGAAAAACAAGACTCAAGAACACGGAAGGACGCACGGAGCAACAAAACGACGACGTGTAGATGGAAGGTTCACATCCGAGCGCCGTGGGAAGTTTCATCAGTAGAAAAGTTTCCCATAAACATTGGTTCGTTTGCAGCTCAAAAAAAAGCTTGCTGACGCTCAGGTAGTTCACATTATTACCATTCTCTTCGTATCGAATATTAAGCTCTAAGTCTTTCGACAATCTTTCTACAATACCATCCCCTTCGTATATATACTGTACTGGTGTACCATATCGTCGAGGAATGCATTGGTGCAAACGGTTTGTGGATTGAAGCACCCAGTCAAAATCTATTGCCTTTTGAAAGAAAAACAAAAACGTTGTGCATATATGATTAGCGATGTGTATGTGCATGTGCGATTAGCGATGCATGCCATTAGAAAAGGAGCATGCGTGGTTAGCTTGGCATGCATGCAATTAGGGAAGGCAGCAACGTACTTGCCGATTAGCGATGGGCTGGCCCGGGGCAGCGGCGCGCGCGTCGGACGTCCATCCCCAAGTCCACGCCAATAAATACGAACTCTAAGAAAAACTATTTGAAACCCCACAAAAATGAATGCAAAATATTACATGACTTGTCTTGTACAAAAAAATAATAAGTTTTCATTTAATTTAATTTAATCTAATCAGAAACAAACAAAGCCTACAGCGCGGAAGCGCGAAAAACAAGAGACTCAAGTACACGGAAGGACGCACGGAGCAACAAAACGACGACGTGTAGATGGAAGGTTCACATCCGAGCGCCGTGGGAAGTTTCATCAGTAGAAAAGTTTCCCATAAACATTGGTTCGTTTGCAGCTCAAAAAAAAGCTTGCTGACGCTCAGGTAGTTCACATTATTACCATTCTCTTCGTATCGAATATTAAGCTCTAAGTCTTTCTACAATACCATTCCCTTCGTATATATACTGTACTGGTGTACCATATCGTACTTAAAAGTGAAAATTCCCTATTTGAGCTGCAGCCATGCAGTAGAAGAGTGTAACTAAGAATGAATTGAGTACAAACTCAAGACACTGGAATTTTTCTGCATCAAGAAACCTCTTCGGTCCCTTCACATGTTCACTCCTTTCAATTACCAGAATTACCCTTTTGCAAGGGGTTTATCAAATATGGTAGTTCTTTATATTTTGTGTATACCGGTAAATCTAAAGCCTTCTCTGCTATTCTTCCATCCTCATGAATCCTCTCTATCAAGCTATCAAGTGAAGGAAAGTTGGCCTAAGAATTTAAAAGGTAATGTCAGGAGTCGGAAACATGCATGGCAAAAAAAAAAAAGTCAAAATAAACGTTGTTTCACCCTAAATTACCTCAGGTCGAATGTAGCCAACAACAATAAGGCGCAACTCCTCTCCATAGAAGTCCTCACCAAAGTCATGAAGTAACCATGGTTCCTGAAATCAATGTCTTTCAGAACAAACTAATACAAGTAATATGGAAGGGGTTGTGTAAAGAACACTTACGATAGTCTTCTCGGTATTATCAAAATATGGGTTCCATCCAATGCTCATGACCATTTTATATATACCTCGTGTTGAAAGTCCAGCCCAGCCAAAGTAAACGCCTGATGTATGTTCTGATAGTATGTCGGAAAAGTTTTCCGCAGGTAAGTTGGCTACAAGACAAATATAGAACTCTCAGTGATCAAGAAAAAGATGAGCATGCTTGTTTGTACTGAAAACCTAAAAAAAGAATTACCAGATTTCCAACATTAAGTAAAAAATGGGTATCCTTCAACAGAGTGCACTAATGATACTTAACCAACAAAACAAATTTTAAAAAAAAATTGTCCAAAGTAAAAAACGCCAAATTAAACAGGACATAGAAAATGATGGGGGTATTGACACCTAGCAAATCCAAAATATCTCTCTTCTTCGGGGAGGAACAACCACAATTATCTTGGCCCAACTAAAACAAATACACAAGGTAAAACATCACAAAATGAAAAATGTATGAGAGAACAATACGATCGTTGATAGTAGTAATGAAGCGAACTGAAGAAAAGGATGTGCCAATTTTATTCCACATGCAGTGATTTTTTATTTTTGCAAAATTGGTTGTTCTACAATGTTTTTGAAAAGCTTTCCATCCAATTAGTTGGATGCATTGATATATATAATCTAACATAAGTAAATCTTTTAAGTAAACCTACAAAATATGCAGTATCAAGAATAGAAAAGGACAACTCTAGATATAATCGAGAAACTCAGCTTGCGTAAATAATATATCTGTTTCATGTCAGTGTTCGCAACCAAAATGAAACAATTGATGTATCTTTTAAGGTCATGTAGAACTATAGAGGCATTTGTTTGTATACAACTTTCCTAGCGACGCAAAATGCAGAAACTATATTTGACTGTAAGCCAGATAAGGTACCATCTGAATTCTAAAATGGTCCATTTAATGAACAATGTGAATTACACACTACTGTGAGAAAACCTTTCATTTACTCCGTAAGTGATAGCACGGAACCACTGAATTACTGTTTAATTTCAGGAGAACCTAAAATGGACTCATAAAAATTTTATGTTCCACGCCATACCTGTCGGTATTCCTAGTACTTTAGAACCACGGCCATATCCTTTGATCACAGGTCCACCGATAAACCATGGTTCTATTGGTAAGGTACCTTTAATCCCTAACAAAAGAGAAATCAACAGATGAGTTACAGGTTTCAATAATGTTCTGAGATAATAATAGATAGATGATCCAAAGAGTTAAAGAGTTGTAGAGCATACAATCATTAAATGGTGGCAAACCCCACTTTTCAGGGCTTATGTCAAGGAGGGAATTGATCACCTCATCAGCAAAATCAAATTCAGCAGTCATTTTGGGTACTGAAGGTACAGCTATAACATGCATTCCTGCAGCTTTTCCAGCCATGACACCTGGCCTAGTACAACCATTAATTTTACAATGTCAAAGGTCGCATATTGCATGCTGAACTATAGATTTTAAAACCAGAAGCACTGATTAGAAAACACATACAGGTAGTGTACATAATGTAAGCCCAATATATCTATAGACGCATATGGAACAAAAAAATATCTGCACGTGTAAATTATATGTTTTGTGCATGATAAAATAGCTTCCTGCATTAGTAATAAGTGATGTCATCAAGTTGTACAACTGCAAATCATCCCTGTCAAATGAGAGCATATTTCTTAAAGTATGCAATATTGTTCTTTCTCTTAGAATCAAGCAAGGAGCACATGTAATAATATGCACCAAAGCAATAACATGGAGATTGGAACTAGGAAGTCTATATTACACCCCTCAACAATTTAAAAAAGTCCATCCTACACCTCAAACTACAAAACCAGTTATTTAACACCCCATCTATCAAATCCGAGGCATTTTACACCCTCGGTGGTTTAGGAGGGTTCAGTTTTGTCCACGTCATCTGCACATGTGGCTTAATTAGTGATTTTTGGACCCAAAATTTTAAAAATATCAAAAAAAAAAGTGCTTAAAGATTCAAGAAAAATATGTTTATAATTTTAATTTTTTTGTGGAATTAACTAAAAAACATAAATTTGTATGTTTAAACATTCAATTTTTGTAAAGTAACTGTTGCACTAACCCTTAGAGCATCCCCATCAGTCTGTATTTCACTGTAGCTACAGTAAATCGGGCACAGGAATTTCGACACAGGCAGATCCTGCGGGCTGACGGGTGAACAGTGACACAGGGGCTGATGCACATGCTCTTATGCTCTAAATACTTTCAAGATTTTTCGAGATCTTTTGGTGTTCAAAAATTTAATTAGGCCACACATATAGGTCACATGTATAAACTAGATGCCACATAATCAAAATCACCCTCCTAAACCAAGGGTATAAAATGACTTCTTTTAATAGATGAGAGTGTTCAATAACCGATTTTATAGTTTAGGGTGCAGAATGGACTTTTTGGATAATTGAGGGGGTGCAAAATATACTTGTTCCTTGGAACAATGACTTCCAAACTGACTTTGAGTACTGAACTTTCAAGGAAATTCAGGCATATTGAAACATGAAAGCCACTGCCTTTTGATGAAAAGACACGAAAGCCATCATTAAAAAAAATATGATATACTGTTCCAGCAAATAGTGCATGGTGTTCCACTAAAAATATGTAAGTAGCATAGATGACAAATATTGTAAATAGATAACCATGTCATGCACACGAGTGAACCATATATAAGAACAGAAAAAATTGGAGGCAAAACTTACAAAGAATCCTCTATTACTAGGCAATTTGAAGGATCGCTGTTCATTCTTTTTGCAGATTCCAAAAATCTTGAATATATGCACAGCAACAGATCTCAAGAAGTGAGTTTAATAAATCTATAGGGCATTGGTGGTGAAAATACTAAGTAGGAATAGTGCTGGTGCATTGTCTTACATATCTGGTGATGGTTTTCCCTTCTCTACTTCATCGCCACCAACAACTGCAGAGAAAGACTCCTTCCATCCTATACATCGTAAGATGAAATTAACTAATATACATCACTCCAAAAGATACAAAGAAAAGAGTGTGCAAATTGAGGCTTTTCCCAGAAGTAGGAAAAATGGTACCATGATGACAGGCAATTTTGGCCTCAATATTTGATCTTGGCGAATTAGAAGCCAGAGCAGTTGGCACCCCATTACTCCTTAAATGTTTTATTAACCGATTAGCTCCTGGAAGTGCTTTCATGTTGCACCATCTGCAATATGAAATTTAATATGTTACTCAGATATTTGAGGGAATAAAATTTTACATGGAAAATAGCGAAGTACATTTTTATAGGACAATCTTTGCACATTGCAGCATGAGAGAGATGCAACAGTTTCTTTATCATGGCTAACAATCACAACCTTTCCACAGTTTAGTGAGGAAAATAAAAACTCATCGAGAGCTCTAAGTGCTCTACTCGTGCTTTTATTAGACATGGGACATCTCTTCTATGTTTATATAAAAGTACTTTCAGGCTTTCAGCACTATACCAAGAGCTCAGCATGCTGTTTAGATAGCATCAAAGAATCTACATAAAATTTCCTCATTAGAGGCTTTACACATGCTTTTTCATTGGACATGGTACATTTCTTCTCTCTTTCTATAGAAGTACTTTCTGCACTACACCAAGTTTTCAGTGTGCTGTTTGAATTGCACAAGAACCTGACAATCAACTACTATGCATTTTGCAATTCAAAAGCATACAATGCAAAACAGTGATATTGTTCCTTTTTGGCTTTTAAATTAATTCACAATATTCTGGGATAACAGGGAAGCTAACATATGTATTAAAATATGAAGAGAAATTCTTAAAAGCCAACCCATAATGGCATTGAAATACTATTATATTCAGCATCAATCCAACCACGCATGGACATGTTGACATGTAGCATGTGCATATGCAGATGGCAAGCGCAAGGCCACACTTCAGGAGTCCATGATTTCAGATTTCATTTGACAATGTTTGAGAGGAACTATTGAAATATCGAGGACATTCAGTAATTCAAGATTTACTAGGAGAAACACATATAGATATGTATTTTTGAGCATTACATATACATATGTATGTAAAAATCTTGAAATAATCAATGCACCTTATAAAGCAAATGCAGCAGATTCCCAACTACAGTGGCAGATCAGTATATTTTTAAAAAGTATAGATAAGTATAAAGGAGCTCAAATGACATTACTGCTCACTGAACATTGGTGTAATCATGGACATAAACTCCTCTGTAGAGTAAGGGAGCCCGTAATCTTCCAAAACAACTGCAGCAGCTTCATAAGGGGTCTTTCCAACTAATTTGTGAGCTTTCTTGCGATCCCACCTTTTCCCATTTTTGACAAGAAACGGTTTCAGCACTTGACTTACTACGCAATCTAACAAATGGTACAGGTAGAATCGGTCAGAAAAATGAGAATTCAGAGAATAGAACTTGGGAAGATTATGCAAATTTGTACCTGTATTTAAGAGGGTACCATCCAAGTCAAGAATGACATGGGAAATAAGACGAGTAATGGGCTTGGGTGCTGCCATTTCCAACAGAATATCTTAATGCGGCAACAAATAAGTTATCTGGACTCTTAACCTGATAAAAAAGAAGAACTATTTAGCCATACAACACAATGCTTATGAGACACACTCACAGATGAAACACAAGCTCAGTGACTCATATATCGGTCCTTATCTATAAAAAAAATCTAGTGATGCGACTTCAAATTGGAAAGTGCATCCAACATTATGCTCAGATGTAGCCTTCATATTTGCAAATAAGTAAATGTCATTGGCGGATCCACCGCCCAGGCAAGGGGTGCAGCTGCCCAGGGCCAGTTTCTAAGGATATGCAAACAGAAGAACCCCGGTACCTACTGCTGTCGCTGGAGATCTTGAGAACGGCTTTCCTGGGAGAGCGATTCTAGTATCTATATGAGGAGGGTTGGGGAAGTCCAGAGACGGGGATGGAACCAGCGCCGTGTAGGCGTGTAACACCCCGGCCTCCGCGAGGCCCAAGATGCTACCAACCCTCTCTATATTCTAAATTTTCGCAGAGCATCCCCTAAAATTTGTACATCCAAACAGAAAAAATCACAATAGAATCATAATAGATACTGGCATGTAATAAACAAACTCCACCACTTGGCATACACCTCAGCCACATCCGTCAAAACTTAACTAACCAGTTCCAACAGACATACACTAACCACAAGTCGAATAGACATTATTAACTTAACATTCAAGCTCTAAGAAAGTTGATGGTTTAATTAAATAATAGTGCGACCAGCTCGAGTGTTGAGCAAATGTGTGAGCTATTCCCTTTCCAGCACATGTTGTGCTTCAGTCATCACCCTAAAACTGAGAAGAACAGGCATGAGTCGACAGACTCAGCAAAGTACATAATAGCAAGGCTTTAACATAATCAACCAGATTCATCAACATAATTATCAACCACTACTCAACTCTCTCAACACATGTGCAATGCAATGCAATGCATTATGGCCTTTAACATAGCGTGCACCGGTATCTGAGCATACACCCGTCGATGTACCGCTCTAAACTCCATCCCATGGAGGTGCTCACCGAAGTAAAACCTCCCCGCCATCCCGTGGAGGGTGCCTATCTCTGTAGGCCTTATCAACAGCACACCGATTAGTCACATAGCTTTTCCATCAACTGGACCCGTGGCTCACCGGACTAACTAGCTATGTGACTTTCTCACTACCCTGACTCATATGCATGCTTTTATGAATGCATGCAACATAAACAGGGTTAACTATCATTTCTCATCATCATTCCATCATTATCCCCATTCATCCATACATTCACTAATCCATCTTTGTTATCCATTCATTCATCACTATAATATCATCATTAATAAAAACAAAGCGCCGCGCGCGCCGGCGGCGGCGGACGGCGCCGAGGACGGGGAAGAGGAGGGGAGGGGAGGGGAGGGAAGGAAGAGGAGGAGGGTGGGGAAGGGCCGGCCATGGCGGCGGCGGCGGCTGGCGGCCGGCGGCCTGGCGGCGCTAGAAGGGAGGAGAAGAGAGGAAGTCTGATACCATGTTAGAATGAGTGCTGTAGATTAGATTCCAAAACCCTAGAAGGATGGTAATATAGTAGAGTACATGGGCCTCTTGATGGGCCTGATACATGGGCTCACACACATACTCCAACATAACATATGCAATGCAAATACCAAATTGTGGATTCATCTTCCAAATAATAAAAGAGGTGACCACCATATTGATTTAGTGGCATATGTTTACATCTGTTGTTGAGATAAGTTGTCATGAGCATAACTACGATGCCGACCATGATGATAATAAAATATGTAAAAATTTTCTGTAAGTTATCATTCTGATATTCAACAAGGGACGTTCAACAGATGTTTGAGATCACTATTTGTTTTAAGGATACATGGTATAATTATACTTTTATTACTAATTTTCTAATGCTTGCCAGAACTTATTTCCTTGAAATATGCATTTAGGAGTGTAAAGAAGTCGGATGATGATGTGCCTGTTCCACCTCTTCTCAAAACTTCTGCCTTGTGGGGTAAGTGTCTACATGTTTTTCCTTTATCCATGTTATATTCTAAATATTTATATGTGTATATTATTCGATTCATGTTGCTCTGTTTTTTGAATCGTATTTCTCCGCAATCTTGTGCATTATATTGAAGTAGAAGTTTCTGAGGATGTCTGTAGATAAATAAATGATTATGGGTTTAATGAAAGGAAACCAATTGTGAGACTTGAATTAAGAGGGAAAAGCAATAATAATTTCCTAGACATTTCACCTAAATGAATACGATGCACTTCTGATGTTTTATGGTTGAATATAATGCCAACAGGTGATATGGTATCTTTAAATCTGATTATACACACAATTTGTTCAATTTTATTATGTCTCACACAAATTGTACCATAATATAAGAAGCTATTTAATGTGCTTGTTTGTGTATTATTATTTTGAACACCAAGTACTAAAGGTACAATTGTGCCATCTTTAGAAATTTAGCAGTAAAATGCCTTTTCTAATCATGGAATCATATTATGATAGCAATAGCTGAACTTGACTCCAGTGCATATCGTCATGTACTTACCAAGTTAATGCACATTGCCCATGATTTAACTAAACGCATCTGTTTAAAAATTTCCAATCATCACATGAGAAAGAGACTGTTCATCTAATCAAAATCTTTGGTTCTCCTCAGCTTAGAGATGTTTTCTCCTCCCAATTAAAGTCAAGTTTTGTACTAGTATTTTCACAGTGCGATTAGGCCCTATTCTTTTGAGCTGATCTGAACGGCTGAAATGATTGAATTTCGAGAGCTTCTCGAGATAGTTTCGAGAGCTTCTCGAGATAGTTTCGAGATTCGGATCCATTTCATTTGACTTGCTTTTTAAAGCGTTAGAACCCAGCTTAAAAACAGCAAAAAAAAGGGACTAAAAAACTCAAAGCATATGTCTTTTCAAGACGTAGATAAGTCGTTAAGTCGTTAAGCCGTTATGCCGAAGAGAACTGGGCTTTAGTCAAAATTCATGGCGCACAAATATTTCGGTTACACTTTTTTTATTTCATACAAGATTGCATCTAACAAAGCTCTGTAAACAAACCTTGATTGTTTCAGGTGCATTCCTTGGTGTCTCATCTAACACCCGCTATCAGATTATTAATGGGCTTGAGCGCTTGGTTGAGGCTTCACCTGTTGCCAAGCGTGTCCCAGCTGTTTCGTTGGCATTCACTGTCGGAGTGCGTTTTGTAAATAATGTTTATGGAGGAATGCAGTTTGTGGACTGGGCCAGATGGAGTGGCTGTCAATGAGGTTAGGGTGCACATGTTTTTCATGGTGAGGTCATTTTCTTTTTCAGATATGCGTGGGCAGGTGACGACAACTGCCGTGTCCCACCACACTTTATCCGACCTTGACCGGGAACGCACTGCATCTCTCGAGAGACCTATAGCCCTGGAAAGGACACGCGGACAGCCTGTCTTGTCGTTTGCCTTCTTTGGCAGGCAGCAGATGGTTGTTACGCTACGCGACGCCCCCAACGGGTGGCGCAGAGCTGGCTCGGTCCAGTCAAGGCTATATTGGGAATAAAGGGAAAGTGCTTTCTCTCTAAAGAAGTTTCCTTCTAAACCGGCGCGTTAAGACAGACACATGTTCGGTACTAACCCGACCAGCTTCCCCTTGCAGGCTCGATACCCGACAGAACCCCAGAACAAGACAAGAACCTCGCCTCTAAAGCAAAGACCAGCGCGGGGCCCGCCGTATCAGCCTCGGGCGGTCCACGGCGCCTATAAAAGGAGGATTTCTGGACACTGCAGGGGACGGCCAACTGAACACCCGAAATCCTGATCCGATTCCACCTGGTCCAAGCACAAGCAACATTGGCAACCGAAGCTTCCTCCACGAGTAGCCTTAGACTTTAGCTGTCACCACTGTAAGCTCGGGATCGGCGCCTCCAGGTCCGATCCCGGCACCTCTGTACTGTTTTCCACCATATAGTCAACAGGACTGGAGTAGAGCTATTACCCGGCAGTGGGGGCTCGAACCAGGGTAAATCACTCGTGTCTCCACAGTTTACACCGTTCCTCTCTTCCTTCCCACCGTACGAAGGATCTGTACCCGGATTACCTAGTCGCACCAGGCCCTTGTCCGGGAAGACCGCGCGGCCCTAGCCTTCTGCAGGCTTGGCCGCCACCCGGGTTGCTGAGAAGGGTTGTCGTTGGGCCTCACACCAACTACAAACTCGTCTGCCGGTCCGTGGACCCGCTGCTCTTCAGGAGCGCGATTCCCAGACACCGACAAGTTCAATTTGATGATTCCTCTCAAACCCTAGGTTCCTTACCTTCCTTTCCTCTTCCTCCGTCCTTCTCCTCCCTTCACCTCCACTGAATTAACCCCTTTCTTCCTCCTTTACCTCCTCCTCCCCACCTCCCCTTGGGCTGCCATGGTTGGGGCAGAGCAGTGCAGCACGAGCAGGGAGGGGGGCGAGCAGCAGCAGCGGGGCGACACCGGGATACGGCGGCGGCGGGAGGGAAAGGCACGCTGTTGACACCCAAATTTGACAGAAAATCGGATATTCAAAGGAGGCCGGATATGTTGGAATTATTGGGCCAAATCAGAAATGGGCTTCATCGACAAAGAAGGAAAGATTATTGAAAAATACCGATGCATATAAGATTTCGGAAAGAATACGATCGGATTAGAGGCACAGCCCGGAAAAATAGGTCGTATCGGTATCGGTATTGTAATAGTATAAATAGGACCTTAAGCCTCGTAGAAAGACACACAATACTCAATACACAAAAACTTTCTCGAATCCGTTCGACATCGTCGAAAGGCTTCAACTCGCAGGTAGAGCTATCTCGATGGGATAATCGATTCTCTCCTTGTAACCCGTATGCATGGCTGCATCAGTTTGATCTCATGTATACAAGCTATGTTAGACTGTCTCGAGATTTACCGATCTTTAACATGTTTTCGCATATTGCACTGTCTCGATTTAATCGATATGTAATGTGTGTTTATCCTGTAATACCGATTGTTAGATATTTCATACGCTTTTCCTGAATTCGATATATGCAACAGTCTCGTTCAATCAATCTTGTATATGCCATGTTTAGGGTTCTGCTTGTGCAAACGTTTACCGATCTGTATTGCATCTACTTTTATCAGTCTTTAGACCTTTAAATCGGTTTATTGGTTTATATCAAGATTTAGACTTGAATACTGTCTTGGCCTGACCAATCTGTTCAATCTGTTTCTTGGTTAAATCCGATATATTGATATTAGAGTTTATTGCTGATACTATTATAAAAAAATACCAAAAATAAGTGAAAGAATTAAATTTGAATATTTATCTAAATTTGTTCGCTCTATCTAGCTTTAAGCCGATAGATCCCGTAATCGGTTAATGTAAAAACCGATTACGGACAACCTGATCTGGCTATAATAAAAGCCGATTAGGCTTATATTACTGATCATTTTATCCTTATTGATTTACATGTCAAATCAATTGGCACGCTTGGTTTGAGTTGCGACGCGATCACTGAATCGACGCTTCTGCACGTGTGTTCGTAAAAACCCTCGTTTTTGTGTCAACACACGCACCTGAGAGGGAGACGAGACACACGGAGAGGCCTGAGAGGGAGTGTCGGAGAGAGACCGAGACAGTATTGTATGATGGCAGGGGCCAGGGGGAGAGAGAGGGGCAATCAGCTTCCCATGCCTTATCCCCACGCTGGCCCGCTGGCCAAGTCGGTGGTGGGCTGGACTTTGTCCATCGGCCCACTTGCCCTCTTTCTCCTCCTTAATTTTTTTTTGGTGTTACACGCCGGCAGGGCCAAGTAGCCACGAACAAAGGCGCATCGAGAAGCGGTTTTGCCAGCGAGGGGCAAGGGAGACGGAGCAGAGTGGTAACTGCATAGGGCAGCTTATTTCAATGACATGTGGGGTCCATTGGATCCCATCACCCTCTAGGCCTACATGCAGGGACTCAACGGCTCTCTATAGTTATGTTCACAACGGTAGAGGATCTCCAAGAGAGACGGGAGAGGAGACAAAGCTAACGACGGAGATGGGCATAGGGATGGATATGATGGGTAGATTGTCTGCCCTTCTCCCAATCAAAGCAATCCCGGGGTTTATTCGACTTAGAGCATCCCAACAGCCCATCTATCCCACCCCCTAAAACATTATTAAAACACATATGAATAGTATTTTAGGTGCGGGATAGGGGGCCTATTAGGGTCTTGGGGTTGGGGATGCTCTTAAGACTTGGATGGGCCCAGCAACATCCTCCTAGATATGTACTCCGGTGAGGTGGTCATGACATCTTTAGGCGTTCAGGCTCGATCCTAGTTCGGCTGGCACTCAATCGACTTGGTGGGGATCGCGGCCATGCTTGGTCTAGGAAGCGCCCCACCCCAACTTGACGGTGACGAAGCACCTAGGAAGTTGGCATGGGAGTGGAAATGGCTCTTGCAGGTATGAATGGATGATGGCCCCCTTCAACTGTCGATATCTTGTTCACACTTGGTTGTTTCCCATAGCTGTGGAGGACCTACTTACCCAATGTGTGCGCGCAGAGGAGCCGATGTGCAAGGGCAAGAGGATACTCAAGCTTGTGTCGGCCGAGGAAGGGGACAAGGAGGGGGCTGGCCAAACCTCGTACGACAGGGCTACTATCGCCGAGGGTACTCCACCAGTCAAACCATTTTTTACTTATAAAAAAACCATTTTGTCCCTTGTTTTTTTAATCCCCTAAATTTAGAAATTTGACCAACTTTTGTAGCTTAAAATCTTACAAAATTCAAAAAAATAAAATCTGACCAAATCTGAAAAATCAAAACCTAATAAATTAGAAATTTTGAAATCTGGCATAATAAAAAATTCAAAATCTAGTTGAAATTTGAAATCCGCGCAGATTTGTTTATTAAATCTAGTCAAATTTTGAATTGACCAAATTTTATTTTTGTTGAACATATATGAATTTTAAACTTTGAAATTTGAAAAGTTGACTGGATTCTCAAATTTGATATTTGACTAAATTTGTTTTTTAATCTGACCAAATTTTATAATTTGAACAAATTTCAAAATTTTGATGTATAACCAACCTTTAAATTGTTATATCTTCAATTTTATCAAATCCAAATTTGTTTAGATTTAAAAATTTTGGTCAACTCATGTGGGCTAATATGGTCACTATAGTAGGTTTTAATTGTGTCAACTAACGAAATGGCATAGGAGACAGTAAAAAAGAATTGCAATGAGATACGAAGTAACCACGATTGTGCGATGGCAGGAATGACATTGAAATTCAATCCAGTGACAAACATGGGATGTCCTATATAAATACTCTCATGCACTTAGTGGAAGGAGAAAATCTTTTGTAACTGTGGAAGAAGAAAGCTTTTGTGATTGGAATAAGTTCATATTACACCCCTAAACTATCTGAAAGGTCTATTCTACACTCTAAACTATAAAATCAGTTATTTAACACCCTAATATATCAAAACCGGTCATTTGACACCCTTAATGGTTTTGGAGGGTAGTTTTGGAGATATGGCATCCGGTTTTGCCCACATCACCGACACATGTAGCTTAATTAGTGATTTTGAACTAAAAAATATAGAAAAATTCTAAAAAAAATACTTTGGCATCTAAAAAATATGTTCCAAATTTTCAAAACAAAAGTTTGAAATTTTTATAGGAATTTTTCAATTTTTATTTTTAATAAAATACTTTTTCACGTAGGAAAAAATTCCAAAAAACAAAAAAATCCTCAAAATTTATAATGTCCATAATTTAGTTTTTAAAAAATGACCTCTAAAATTTATTATTTTTTTTAAGAAAGGCGAGAAGCCTAAATTCATTAGTAGGAAAAGAATGTGTACAACCATAATCACACAACTTAGCTGGAAGGAAACCGAGCCACACCCCAGCACCCACCCGACACCCTAGCCTAGGCTAGACAACCAACAAATCTGTAGTGATCTTTCGTCTCACGTCATCCGGCCAACAGTCTTCATGACGGAAAATACGAGCATTCCTCTCTTTCCATAGATTCCAACACATGGAAATTATGATGCCATCTTCCCTGTCTGTCCATCTTGCTTCCACGGAGCTCATCCCACCATCAGGGCCGGCTCTGGGCCTAGGCCAGAGGGGCGACGGCCGGGGGCCCAGGACGGAGGAGGGTCCATGATCAAATATGTAAGCAGCCCATGTACTCCCATCATATGCCATCGCCCAGCCCCAAGGACAGTGCTGCCCACTGCCCAGCACTCAGCAGGCCACGCGCGTGACGCGCGCACCCAAAAAGCCGATGGGCTCAAGGCTCAACTCAAGTACAGCTACTCAAGGGTCAAGGCCCACACGCACAGCCGGCCAGGCAGATCAATCGCGGCGCCTCGCCTGAGTCCCTGACGCGGTGACGCCTCGCCTGATTCCAAATTTCCAATCGCGGCGCCGTCGCGAACTCGCGATCTGGGCATTCGGCGAACCGAAACCGGCGATCGTCGACGTCGTCCACCTATCAGTCGATCAGGTTCATAAATCATAATTCATCTATCATCTATGATTATCAGATTGTGATTTGTGAAGCAATCAATTCATCCGTGAATCCGTGATGGATCATGGATAATCCATCAATTATTCCATTAGTTCATTGATCATTGCTTATTTAATATTTATTATTCCTTAATCCTTAGCAATTAGGATGTTAGATACTTAGTAGTTACAAGACAGATTGAATGGCTTGGCGATCCGGCGACGGCGTAAGGCGGCTTCTTCGGCTTCCTCGACCTTCGGCTCGGTGACGGCTTCCCCGACCTTCGGCTTCCTCGGCCATCGGCGACGGCGTAAGCCCATTTCTGGCTGCCTAGACCTTAGGCTCGGTGTAAGGTGGCCGGTTTCGTCATGCCTGGTGCTCCAGCAACCAAGCCAGCGCCCCCTCGGAGCCTCCTCCTTGCGCCGCTGTTGCTGCTCCTTGGTGGCTTGGCCTCCCGGGTTGATCCCCCCCCTCCCCCTTTTCGGGTTCGGCTTTGCGTCAGGTCGGCCATGCTGGTGGTGGTTGCGGCAGCTCTTGGGAGGTCTTCGAGGTGGCGGTCGCCTGCGGCCACGGTGCTTCTCTTCGTTTCCGGTTCAAGGTTCACTCTTGCAGATTGACTCGGGGATGGGGTGTGCCTGGGCGAAAGCCTTGCTCAGCTTGTTGCTTGGGCCGACGGTGGCGACGCCCCTCTGGCGCCGTGCCCCACCTTGGTGGCACCGTCGTGTGGCAACCCCATCTTCGGGTGAAAACGCAGCTGTGGATGGGAGGCGGCGGTGATGTCTTGTCGTCGTTTCTCCTTGTTAAAGGCGCCGCGAAGATCCTTCCATGCAGCTAGTGCTTGCGTCGTTCTTCTGTGTTGCTTGCTGCTGCTTCCCGCGCGGAGGTGGCGGCTCCTTACCAAGCATCCTGCGTTGGCGATGGCTTTGGTCCTTGCTGTGCCTCCAGCGTTCCTTGAAGCTCCAGGCGTGGCGGTGGCGCTTGTCGTGCATCCTAGGCCGCGGTGGCGTCTTTGAGGCCTGAGCATTCCAGGTTTTTGGTGGCGGCGCCGACAAGAATTCCTCAAGTTCTACTCTTCGCGTCCCGTGCGGTGGTGGCGGCTGGCGGCTGAGCTTCTTGTTCGTGCTTTCGTAGGTGGGCCTGGAGTCAATCTTTCAGGCTTGCATCCTATGAGGTGGTGACGTCTAGTTTGCATGTTGTCTTCGGCCTTTTGGTCATGCATCCCTTGTGGTGGTGACGGTTCATCGTGCATCCCGCATGGCGATGGCCTGTGGTGGTGACGATGCTCTGTGCATCCCGCAAGGTGGTGATGGCTTAGTTGGCTTTAGGCACCTTGTTCTCTGGTCGTGCATCCCTTGTGGTGGTGGGGTCTGGAGGTTGCCTTGGGTCTGCCTTCGGCGGTGCGTCTTTCTTTGTAACGTTCATCGTGCATCCTGTGCGTGGGTCATGTTGGGCGTCGTGGTGGTGGTGGTGGGCGGCTACTTGCATTGCCTAGGTGGTGGCGGTCCGTTCTTTCGGCCATGCATCCCTTTCGGCTTTGCTAGTGGCTGCTGTTCTCTCTTGTGTTGTACTATTTCTTTCTTCTTAATGAAATGGCAGAGCGCCTGCCCTATTCGTTCAAAAAAAAAAATGGCTTGGCTATGTGCTGCATTGAGAAGGATATCTTGGACAACATTGATCTTGATATTGTTTTTAATGATTTTGCATCACGAAATGCCCGAAGGAGTTTTTTTGTGAAGCACTGAAGCATTATTACCAGAGTCATTGGAGTTTGGTTCTTATTTAAGGTAATCGTATTAGTTTCATTTTACGGTCTTTCGGGTTCTCGTGCGATGGGCCCGTACGGTAAGCGGCCCAAGGCCCGTCTTAGGACTGGCCGTTTATCGATCATCAACAGTATTGGTGGAGGATGTCCTCATCATTGGACAAGGAGGGGGGCTGGCCAAACCTCGTACGACGGGGCTACTATGGCCGAGGATACTCCATCGGTCAAACCATTTTTTACTTATAAATGGCCATCTTGTCCCTAGTTTTTTTTAATCCCCTAACATTAGAAATTTGACAAAATTTTGAAGCTTAAAATCTTACAAAATTCAAAAAAAATAAAATATGACCAAATCTGAAAATCAAAACCTAATAAATTTGAAATTTTGAAATCTGGCATCATAAAAATTCAAAATCTAGTTGAAATTTGAAATCTGCACATATTTGTTGTTTGAAATCTAAGTCAAATTTTGAATTGACCAAATTTGATTTTTTTGAACCTATCTGAATTTTAATCTTTGAAATTTGAAAAGTTGATTGGATTATTAAATTTAATATTTGGCTAAATTTGTTTTTTAATCTGACCAAAATTTATAATTTGAACAAATTTCAAAATTTTGATGTCTGGCCAACCTTTAATTTGTTAAATCTTCAATTTTTATCAAATACAAATTTGGTTAGATTTAAAAATTTTGGTCAACTCATGTGCTTAATGGGGCTAATACGGTCATTATAGTAGGTTCTAATTGTGTCAACTAACGAAATGGCGCATAGGAGACAATTAAAATGAATTGCAATGTGTTACTTCGCAATTTTGCGATGGTAAGAATGACATTAAAATTCAATCCAGTGACATACATGGTATTTCCTCATATAAATACTCTCATGCGCTTAGTGGAAGGAGAGAATCTTTTGATTGTGGAAGGAGAAAGCTTTTGTGATTCCATAGAGTATTCGTAACTTTATGTAATCCTCATTTAATTTGCATAGCAACACACACATGTTGAGTATGGTTGTTATCTCTAAAGTGAGAAGCTTGAGCTATGTATGAATAAACATAAAATGCCTCTCATGTCAAGAACTTCACGGCATAGTTAAACGTCAAATGTCTACACAAAAAGATTACGATTGATTTTTTATTAAAGAAGTAAGCTTGATTTTTTTATTAAAGAAGTAAGCTCTGCAAAGAATCAATTTTTCAATTGATACAAATATTTTTTCTAAAAAAATACCTTTTAAAAAGGATTTCTTACGTGCACATGCGGTTCAGGCACCTTCTCCCACTCTGATTGCTACGAGATACACACCATGCCTCCTATCTCTATTCTTTTTTTTAAAAAAAAATGGTACCTACAAAGCTTCAAAAGGAACAAACAAACATCTGCATCTCTAGCATTTTTATTTAATTTATCCACACAAACCAAAGCATGCATAGATACAGTGTGCATCGATCCAACACCCAGTGCACTGAACGCAATGCCTCCATGCAGCGAGAGGGAAGTATGAAACGAACGAAACAATGGCAATGCTGTGGCCTGTGGAGCAGCATCAGTATCACGAAGCACGTCCAGGGAATGACCGGGCCGACCGCCGCGGCGAGGTGGGGCTGCCATGCCGAGGTGGCACCATCGCCGGCGGGCGGTTCATCGCCTCGACGACCTCGGGCAGGAGCGCCTGCGACCGGTGCAGCATGTCCACCATGAGCGGCGTCTGGTAGGCGTGGACTAGGCTGGTGAGCTCCGTCGAGTCGCCGCGAGCCGTGGCGCGCTGCCACGAGTGGGAGCTCAGGCCGGCGAGGATGTACGCCCGCCCGGACTCCTCGTACCGCTGCCGCGTCTCCACCCTGTCCTGCATCTCCCTCAGCTCGGCGACCAGCGCCACCGACTGCGCCGGCCGCGACTCCAGCTCCCGCAGGCGCGCCTCGAGCACCGACACGGCCCGCGCGAAGTCGCCCTGCTCGGCGGCGGCCCGCGCCGCCGCCATGTCCTCCATGGCGTGGACGCGGTGCCACTCGCGCTCCACCGCCGGAGACATCGCGGAGAGCACGGGATGCGCCGGCCGCGGGACGACCACCGCGCCGCCGTCTATACGGACGGTCTCCATGGTGGCCGCCGCCGGTGCCCGGTACGTGCAGCTCGGCACGACCAGCGCGGAGCGCGCTCGCCCGGGCGCCGCCGGGACGCGCACGGTGATCAAGAAGTCCCTCTCCTCGTCGGCGTAGAGGTCGCCGACGTCGACGGAACCGCCCCGCCGGTCGCCGTCCACCCGGCTCGCGTAGCCGCCTGACCTGATGGAGGTGAGCAGCACACCCTCGTCGGCGCACTCGACGCGCAGCCGCGCCTCCTGCGCCACCACGCTGAGGAGGCCGCCGATGCACTGCGCGAACGCGTCCTGGATGGAGCCGACGGCGTCGATGCAGGAGAACGTGCCGCCGGACATCTCGGCGATGGAGTGCATCGCCGCGGCGTCGTGGTCGGCGCCGAAGCCGAAGGCGTGGACCTGCACATGGTGGCCTGACCCGGGAAGGATGGAGCGCGGCACAAGCTCGCCGAGGTCCAGCGGCGCGCCATGAAGCGTCACGGTGTGGTTGTCCTGCCCGTCGGAAAGAAGGATGATGCTGCACACGGGGTTCCTGGCCAGCCTCTCCTCCATTACCCTGGCTGCTTTGCTCAGCCCTTCCGCGATGTTCGTGCCGCCGTCGGCAGCAAGGGAGTGCACGGCCTGCGACGATTGCCGCCGCCCGAATTCGGTCATCCTCCGGAGAGGGAAGAGCCGCCAAGCGGTGGACGAGAAGGCGACGACGGAGAGCCGGTCGTCGGGGCCGAGGGCCTGGATCACGAAGCTCATGGCACGCTTCAGCAGCACAAGCTTCGTCCCCTTCATGCTCCCGCTCACGTCGAGCACGGTCACGAGGTCGATCGGCGCGCGGGAGCTCGCCGGCGCCGGCGAACGAGGAGCCTTCAGATGGACCAAGATGGCAAACGTCTCCTGGATCACAGACTGCTCAATGGCTGGGAACTCGGTGTGTGCCACCATTTCAACTGAAGCAGGCAGTGCGTCCTCGTCTCGGCTTGCATTCCCAGCTTCAGTTCCAGGCTCAAGATTTATCTGTTCATCGTCGTTGAATGTGTCTGGATCCGGGGCACGGAAGATGGGAAGCTGCCCCTGCCGGTAAGTGCTATTTGCGCGAGATAGCATGCGGTTGACAGTCATGTGCTGCTGCTGCTGCTGCAGCTGTTCATCATCTAATGGCCTTATTCTAGCTGCTCCAAGAGTATCACATGAAGGTGGGGTGCTCTGAAATGGCAGTTCTTTCCAGACAGCACGGCATATTGGGCAGACAAGATTGCCATGCTCTACATTCTTGGAGATGCAGTGGAAATGGAACTTGTGGGAGCATTCAGCAGTGAACAAGGCCTGGCCGTGCCCTGACCTCATTCCGCGAAGGCAAATGGTGCATGTGCTCTGAAACCGGGGGAAATGGAAGATCAAAAGAGCAAAGTTAGAGATGGCTGCAAAATGTCATATATGCTGTTTATAGCTTTGTGCAAAAAAAAATTGAATCGGCTGTGCAACAACAATGGAATACGTAAAACAAGTTATAGAAGCTCGCAACGAGAAGGCACAGCAGATTGAGAGAACAATAATAGGTTAATCACAGTACTAATTTAAACATGGAAAATTAAAGTGATAATCTGCATTGCCTTGTGTCAGTGGTAAGCAAAGCATTGGTGTCAATGAAACTATGAATGAGAAAAATAAGCGCCATGCGTTTTTTTTTATTGCATTGTGACAGTTATAGGCATACCTAGAATGATTTATTTTTTATATTAATTGCTTGCTAGCATGCAATAACTTGGTGCCAGAAGATAAGAACTCCATATATTAGCAATGTTTTTTTTGAACGGTCATATTAGCAATGCTTCAAATACTAGTAATCAAAGTGCCATATATTTGTGATGAAGGCGCCTCCTTGCTATTTTTTTTTGGCAAAGTGAACTTTCTTATATGATACCGTTCTCGCCCTTCTTTATCATGAGGCAGTGTTTCTAGCCCATTTTCAAAAAAAAAAAGAGGTGCCAATGGTTGTTTTTCTGAGACAATACGATGTAACTCTGCATCAGCATAAGAGGGGAATTTACTAGGCAAGTCATGTAATCCATCGTCAACTTGTAAAACTAAGCATCGAACAAATAGTCAACTTATGTAGCCGGATGCTGATATTGTCCTACTGCAATCACGAGTTCGAAATAGATGCAACCATTGACAAATAAAACAGATGGTAGACTGCATTCAACACATCAGCGACAGGTATCGATCCTTTGATTATTCAGCTTATCCTTTTTGGAAAAGCATGCAGCACATGCAAAAATAAGCGTACTGCATCGTATGCCTCAATTTGTAGATTGTACCAAAGGGTCAATCTTGCAAGTTGCAAGCAACCATGCTGTGTTTCAAAAGTTCTTCATTGCTCTTATAGGTTTTCAAGAATCATCTATGTTGTTAATGGATACATGCCATGGGATCTACATTAGCGAGGTCCTAACCAATTATAAAAAAATTGTAAGGGTCGTTGGGTTTAATCCAGTGATCCAAAAGAGAAGCTTGTCAACGATCTCTCCGTCTAATCCTGATTGGTTAACTAGGATGAGGTAAGGCTGATATGACATATGAAGTGGATTGATGTAATTGACAAGTTGGGCTCGATTGGTACGGCAAACATTGCTGATATAATAACCTCTGTCAAAAACATATCATTTTCGTTTTAATTGTACTTTTCAAAACTCCATCGGAGAGTGGTACAGGATAATATATAATGTACCTCATAGCATACTAGTTGGGAAGATAATTGTTATGATTTGAGTGGTTTTGCTCAGCAGAATGATGTCAAAAGGAGTTTCTACTGGAAGAAGTTCCTGTATACCTTCTATCCTACGTGGCACTGCCCGACTGGTCAAAGAAAAACTTGGGCTGGACAAGGAAAGAGAACAGCAGACTTCATAAGATAATGAAATAGTTGGTGAGTAAGACAGGTTGTCTTTCCTGAGAGTTGCACAATGCAAGAGAACAAAGAATCAAAATCTATTCCTTTTGTAAGCACCGGCCTACTCCCAGAATATATAACATTGAAATTATGGCTTACGTACGTGGTTAGTTTTGACTCGCTTTTGCTTACTAATCCACAACACTTGCATTGCATGCATGATACATGCCAATGAGAAAAATATATGTAAAAAGGATAAACCCAACCACGGACGAGAAATTCAAATACAGGAATCAATTTAAGGACCAAACAACAGATCGGAAAAGTCCATGATATGAAATCAGTCAGCTGAGGAAGCGTACAAGGGAAAATGTTATGATGCAAGCAAGCATATATCCAGAATTGTATTGTGTTATCTGAAGTATAAAGAACATTTGTTATTCCACAGTTATAAACAAACAGAAAGAACCGCATCAACCAAAAAACACTGATGGTAATTTACATGATGAAAAAATGGTATTTTTAATTTCTGTTGGAAAAGTTAGCACAAAATGGCAATTTACATGATGAAAAACTAATGTATTTTCATAAATTCCCGAAACTGCATATCAGCATATGGGCTTCAAAATCCCCATCTCGTGTGGGATTAAAAAAATTTACCCAATACTGATAATACCTAATATCTACAATTTCCAGATCCCATAAAATGATAACGTGATGGAGTTTCTTAGATTGCACCGACCCCCTGAGAGGGTTAGACCGTTTTGCTAGTCTAAATCATTGATCTTCTAGGGTGGTCCACACAAAAGGATCAAGAATTCATCGATCTCTCATATAGAAGATTGAGATTCTTCGAATTTTGAATTTGAAATTTTTGGGTTTTCAAATTTGATTAGTTTTTGAATTTGAATTTTGGATCAAACTGTTCAGAATTTGATATATTTTGTCAATCTTCCGTACCAGAGATTGGGATTCATCATATTTTGAATTCAAAAATTTTGGTTTTCAATTTTGATTTTTCAGATTTTTAATTTGAATTTTGGACCAAACCGTTCAAAATTTGAATGTAAAATTTTTGATTTTTTATAATTTGAAATGGAATCTCTGATGAGAAAAGATCATAAATTATAATCCTCTTTGTGTGGGTCATCTTTTATGAAGATCAACAATTTAGATTAACTCAATGATCTAACCCCTTCGGGGGTGTTTACCGGTGCATGGCATAGTTTCCCCACTATGGATATAATGAGGAATTACGAAAGCGGATGCGGGTATGATCAAAGATCACTCAAATCACTCAACAAAAAGGATATCCTCATGTATATCCTAACTCATGAGTCCTGAGATTTCTAAAATGTTCGATATAAATCTTCACGGCTGACAAATGCGTATTCTTTTCACATTAGGTTGGAAAAGCAATTAATTGCTTCAGAGATATATATTCTCGCGATCTCCCACACAACTCTGATGATCCCCCGCACGGAACCCATATCCATAAAAAGAACGAGGGCACGAGGCGATCCTACCAAAACCATCAAAATGGAAAATAGCGCATCTGATACACCAACGCCACATACTACAAACGAAATGCGAGAAAAGGAAAGCGATCTCACCGTGGAACTCCGGCTGCCGGACCTTGACAGCCGCGGCGAGGACACCGGCGCGGGGGACAGAGTAGCCGGCGGCCTCTCCCTCTCGTCATCGGCCACCGCCGCGGCCGCCTCCGCCGGCGGCGGCGTCGGCGGAAGCGCCACCTGCTGCGCCGGCCGGCTGCCCTCGATACCCACGCGACGCGCCGGCACGCGGATGCAGAGCCTGGTGGCCATCGCGCGCTTGGCGCGCTCCCACGCCGGCGCCATAGGTCACACACTCGCAGCCTCGCGGGGACGCCGCAAAGGCGCCTCCTTTCCGGCAAATTCTCGGCGAAGAAAGGATCGGAGGGGTGTAGGGTTTGGGTCTGAATCTGCCTGCTCGTCGACCCCGCGGAAATATCGGCTTGAGTTTGGGTTCTGCGGAGATGGGGGGGAGGGTGACTGAGAGGAGCGAATTCAGGGAGATATACGAGGGAGGAGGGACAGCGGGATGATGGACATCAATCCCTTGCGTGTTTTGACTTCTTCCCGATTTGCCCCTACGTTAAAAAAAAGGAATGTTTTTGGTGTTTGAATTCCTTATCTTGGAATTTGTTGAAAAAAGAAGGGTTTTCCTCCCACATACGCAGCTCCATTTATATTTGCCACCATTTTTGCTCAACCTCACTCCCACCGTCCCACGTTCTCTTTTTTTTTTTTCAAAAAAAAACGTCCTATATGTTCAAATTTCACACGACCAAATCCTTTTCCCTCTTTTCTTAGTCCCGGCCTAGTTGAGTCGATAACCCTCCGCCTCCAACTGCGTCCATACAAAGCCACCACCCATCCTATTGCTGCCCATGTGGACGCTTACTCAAGCCACCGTACTTTTAAGTGAAACATCCATAGGCGTTTTAATCCTATCAAATATGCCTAACCTGACAGGGTTATCTATACTAGTGTTGTGGGTAAAACTGATTCAAGATAGATAGGGAATTGCTTTCGATCGGTCATCCTAACCGATCGGACATGCACCCTTGCGTGGATTCCTCCACAGCATAATGACGTTGGTTACCATCAAAGCATTTCATACAATGTGTTGCTCTCTATTGCCTGTTCCAATATCGATCCATTTCTCACCCATCAAACTTTTTGATGCCTTTCACACACATTGACACTACACAACTAGTGTCTGTGGCTCCACAACTTAACCAGCACCCATGGCTGCTCACCAAGGCCGCCTGTCGATGAAGCCGTTGTCATCTCTCTCTCTCTCTCTCTCTCTCTCTCTCTCTCTCCCCCACCCCCCACATGTCCTTCATCCTCCACTTGATGCACCTCCTACCCAATGAGCTACATGGTCGGATCCAACGAGCATGACGGGGCTCGTTGGATTTGAGGAAGAAGATGGTGAAAATGAGGGATGCCATATTTTTTTGGCATTGGAACATCACACGTGTATGTACAAAAGATTTGAGTTTGCTTGTTGAAATATCGCTTTGTTCTCGCAAACCAGAACATCACACGTGTATATATGTACAAAAGATTTGAGTTCGCTTGTTGAAATATCGCTTTGTTCTCGCAAACCATCTAGCTTTGTATGGGGTGGATGATTCACTACGGAATTTCATCAATTTTTGGCATGTTCCATTAGTTCTTGTGACATGTTCCGAGGTCATTTTTAGCATGTTTCGACAGTTCTTTTATCATGTTCCATCACTGGTTGACTATGTGTCATCATTTTCCATCATGTCTTTTGTAATGATTCATCAACTTTTTATTTGGCATGTTTCCATAGTTTTATTGAAATATTCCAATAGTTGGTTTGTTTTTCGATGACATCATGTTACATGTTCCATCGATAGAACATGTTCCTACAAACACATTCAAATGTTCCAACAATACAAAGTGTATGTTCCAGCAGCACATTGTATATATTCAGAACAAGCTGAAACTGTTTGGAACAAGCGTCCGATTTTTTCCATCAAATCGGACGTCTAATTTGTAGTGGCTCCCAAGGTAAGGATTATCCCTTGAGGTTTTGTTGACACCCAAATTTGGCAGGAAAATCGGATATGGTGAAATGGTTAAATATATTGGAATTATTGGGCCGAAATCAGAAAATGGGCTTCATCGGTAAAGAGGAAAAGTTTAATGGAGAATATCGATAGTTATGAGACTCCGGAAAAAATACACTCCGATCAGAAGATATCGCAACGCGGTAAAATAGGTCGTATCGGTATCAAATTTATAATAGTATAAATAGGACCTTAGGTCTCGGGAAAAATAGATACATCATACACAAACACAACTACTTTCTCGAATCCGATCGACCTCGTCGAAAGGCTTCAACTCGCAGGTAGAGCTATCTCGATGGGATAATCGATTCTTTCCTTGTAACCCGTATGCATGGCTGTATCATCTTGATCTCGTGTATACAAAGCATGTTAAACTGTCTCGGGTTTTACCGATCTTTAATATGTTCTTGCATATTGCACTGTCTCGATTTAAATCGATCTGTAATATGTGTTTATCTTGCAATGCCGATTGTCAAGTTTCTTGAGTGTTTTTCCAGAATTTGATATATGCGATTGTCTCGTCTAGTCGATCTTGCGTATGCCTTGTTTAGGATTTTGCATGTGTGGATGTTTGCCGATTAGTATTGTATTTACCTACATTAGTCTTAAATATTTGAATCGGTTTATTGGTTTACATCTCGTTTTAGATCTGAATACTGTCTTGACCTGACCAATCTATTCAATCTATTTCTTGGTTTAATCTAGTATATTGATATGAAGGTTTATTACTAATATTTTATAAAAATACCAAAAAGAAGTATAAGATTTATAATTGAATGTTTATTTACATTTAATTGCTCTATCAGGCTTTAAGCCGATAGATTTTACAATCGGATTATTAAAGCCGATATACAACAACCTGATCTGGCTACTTTTAAAAGCCGATTGGGGCCAAGTCACTGACAATTTATTCCTTTTCAATTTATAGGTCAAATTGACTAGCACGCTTGGTTCTTGGTTGTGACGCAAGCACTGTCTTGACACTTCCGCACGTGTGTTCGCGAAAAGTTTACTTTTTGTGTTAACAGGTTTCTTGGTGGCCAAGAAACTCTCCACTATAAACATGAGGGGCCCATTTGTGATTGGTTGTTGGTTAGATTGAGATTAGTAAAGCTTTCCATCTCGTGTGTTCTCTCTACATCTGTATTCATGTGTGATTGATTATTGAGATTGGTGATTGGCGACATCTTGCGATTCGTTATCATTACAACGGTGCAGCAGTGGCGCGAGCTTGCTCCTTCATGGCCGCCAACAGAGTGGATCATTGTTGCTGGCAATAGTGCATATGAAGGGTGTTTGGTTCGATCGGGACGAAAAAGAGACGAGGAAAGGGAGAGAAGGGGAAAAAGGATCTAATTGCTTAGAATAAATAATGTAGAGTTTTTTTGCAAGACTAAAAGAGTATGTTAGGGAGGAGTATCCTAAGCATAAATCTTATAGTACGATACAATAGTCGCAAATGTATATGAAGCCGTATGTATCATGAATTCTGATAAAAAAAAATTTGAAAGGGGGTACTTTTGAGTTGTTTGGTGATCCTGTTTTGATGTGTCTAGGAACAGAGGCACACAATTGTAGAAAATTTTTTTTATTAACCTTTTTTAAATAAAAAATATAAAATTAACCCTCCGCAAAAACTATTTGCAAATCTGACCCCGTTGGCCGCGCCAACGCAACTGGCGCGGCTAATTGCCTCTGCCGCGCCAGGTCATATGGCGCGGCAAATGATGCAACGTAGGCAGCCGCGGCCGGCCAGCCGCTGGCGTGGAAGCTGCGGGGCCCACCCTTGCCGCGCCACATGCGCTGGCGCGGCAAGGCTGCCTCCGTGGACGGGCCGCAGGTGGTCTAGCGCTGACAGTGGGCCCGGCTTGCCGCGCCACCCCGCTTGGCGCGTCAAGGTCAGAATACATCACGGCGCTGGAGCAGCCCGAGCCATTGCGCTCGGGCTGTTCTTACTCCAGCGCTCCGCCGCCCCGCCGCCGCCGGCCGCATCCCGCCCGTCCCCCTCGGATCCAAGGAGGGAAAAGTGATCCTCATCCTCCTAGCAAGGTAATGCCTCCCTCCACGCTCCTATTTTCTCACTCGATCGTTCGCATTTGGGACTTGTTTAGAGACTAGGGTTTGAGCAAAAATGTCGATTTAGGCTCGATTTTTGGATGTTTAGCTCGTTCTGAGCGTCGTGGCATACGTTATGGACGTTCTGTCCGTATTATTTACGTGTATAACTAGTTGCATGTATTGTTTTTTCTTTCCCCTCCCTGCCTCACATGTGATGTCACCTAACCATTGTTGTCCTTCTTGGGTTGTCCCCACTCAAAAGGCATCATTGCTTGTGCAATAGAGCCTTCCTCTTTCCATGACACTTTGGGCATGGGGTGGCTGGAGGCCATGGCGACTCCGAAGCTTCAAATCTGAGCATCTAAAGTGAAGAGAAGTGAGTTATAGCCTCATTCCATTGCGCGTTTTGGTCGTGGGGCAGCTAGAGGCCATGACAACTCCAGGCACGATGACTAGGAACGTCAGATCTAAGTATCTTTTTAGGCGTGGGGCACCTAAAAGCCAGGGCAACGTACTCTAAATACGACAACTAGAAGCTCCAGATATGAGCATCTACAGTAAAGAGAAGTGAGTCATACCCTCCTCCGATGGTGCTTTTGGGACTGGAGCGGCTGGAGGCCATGGCAATAGGACGTCGTGCCCGTGTACCCCTCACGCAACCTCAATGCATGCTCCCTCCATCTCTCGCATGCTCACATTTTTGTTGGTGCTCCCCGCTACTGCCCCGCAGCTTGATGGTGCTCGTGGATGCTATCACATGGCTTTCTATTGCCGCTGCCACCACCTCCATGGCTCGTCGCTGCCGCTATAGGTTTGCTGAGTCACCACTTCTCTCTCTCAAGATGATATTGGTGCTGCTTTGTATCAACCATGGTTGCTGTTAGTCCCCCTTTTTCTCTCTTTCTAATGGAGGTTACGGTTGCTGCTTGATTCCCTCTGATCTAGCTCTCTCTCTTACATGCATGATGCTTGTCCTTCTTTCTCCACTTGATCCACCTCCTACCCAATGAGCTATGTGGTCGGATCCAATTAATGAGCATGACGGGGGCTCGTTGGATTTGAGGAAGAAGATTGTGAAAATGAGGGATGACATATTTTTTTGGCATTGGAACACCACACGTGTATGTACAAAACATTTGAGTTTGCTTGTCGAAATATCGCTTTGTTCTTGCAAAGCATCTAGCTTTGTATGGGGTGGATGATTCACTACGGAACACGGTGTTTTTATCATTTTTTGGCATGTTCCATTAGTTCCTGTGACATGTTCCGATCTCATTTTTAGCATGTTTCGACGGTTCTTATATCATGTTTCAACACTGGTTGACTATGTGTCATCATTTTCCATTAGGTCTTTTGTAATGCTTCATCAACTTTTTTTGGTATGTTTCCATAGTATTATTGAAATATTCCAATAGTTGGTTTGTTTTTCGATGACATCATGTTACATGTTCCATCGATAGAACATGTTCCAACAAACACATCCAAATTTCCAACAATACAAAGTGTATGTTCCAACAACACATAGTATATATTTAGAACAAGCTGGAACTGTCTGGAAGTCTAATTTGTAGTGGCTCCCAAGATAAGGATTATCCCTTGAGGTTTCTTGGTGGCCAAGAAACTCTCCACTATAAACATGAGGGGCCCATTTGTGATTGGTTGTTGGTTAGATTGAGATTAGTAAAGCTTTCCATCTCGTGTGTTCTCTCTACATTTGTATTCATGTGTGATTGAATATTGAGATTGGTGATTGGCGACATCTTGTGATTCATTAACATTACAACGGTGCAGCGGTGGCGCGAGCCTGCTCCTTCATGGCCACCAGCAGAATGGATCGTTGTTGCTGGCAATAGTGCATATGAAGGGTGTTTGGTTTGATCGGACGAAAAAGAAACGAGGAAAGGGAAAGAAGGGGAAAAAGGACCTAACTGCTTAGAATAAATAATGTACAGTTTTTGCAAGGCGAAAAGAGTATGTTACGTAGGAGTGTCATAAGCATAAATCTTGTAGTACGATACAATAGTCGCAAATGTATATGAAGCTGTATGTATCATGAATTCTGATAAAAAAAAATTTGAAGGGGGCATTTTTGAGTTGTTTGGTGATCTTGTTTTGATGTGGCTAGGAACAAAGGCACACAATTGTACGTATATAAGCTCCCTCTATGTTAAAAACATGATATTCTAAACTTGTCGTAAGTAAAAAATTTTAAACTTTACCTATAATTATTTAAAATCATTTGAATTAGGTACATGGAAATTACACATATAAGATTCGACTTGAAAAATACTTTCATAATATTTGTTATAAATTTTATAAAAAAATTACGTTGGTAATAAGTTGCCAAAATTGCATTTTGAAGACCATGTCAATATTCAAAACGTCAAGTTTTTTTTGATATGGAAGGAATATATAATAAATACAAGGGTAGCCTAATATAAAGATAATTTTGTGTAAAAACATTTAGAGTGAACGAATGGTTTTGACAGACCAAGAATGACTATCGCATATTATTCCATTAACTAAAAAAATAAGTAATCATGATCTAAGTAAAATAGGTTTTAAAAAAAGAGAATGTCCTACGATATCGTAAAAAATTGTTTCAGATACGAGGTTGTTCTCGAGACGTAACATATTATGTTAAAATGTTGAAATAGGTGGATTTTAAATGTTTGTAGAAGTGAATCTGAGAAGTTGTTCCGCTTAGTTTTTTTTTTTTACATCTTTCATTATTTGCTTCAACATAGAGAAGTCACTTACTAAGAGTGGCATATATGCAATCCCCCTCATTGCGACGAAATGCAAACATCAAATTCCCTGGCAGGTTTGTACCATGCCTCCATTTTATCTTCTTTAAAAAACATTTAAAAATTGTTTCTATGAAATTTTACAATAGACTAAGCACTTGTAGACTCACAAGGATCCTTGTCGGCACCGGAAGTAGGGTTCAAAAAGTACCAACCGATAGGGTTGGTAGAAAAACCCATCGGGTCGGGTACCTACCCATGGGTACCCGACCCGATGGGTACGGGTATGGGTTGCAGTTCGTGCCCATGGGTTTTCGGGTTCGGGTACCCGATAATTTTGGATTTGGGTTTAGGTTCCGTTTTGTACCCATGGGTACCCATGGGTTACCCGAATTTCCCCACTGACAGGTGGGCCCATGTATCTGGATATATATACAGAGCTGAAAAGAAACCCTAACCTCTAACCCAACCCACAGCCGCCGTCGCCCCTCCTGGCCTCCCCAGCCTTGGCTACCTCCCTCCACCTCACTTCCCGTCCAGTCCTCCGCCCCACCACTCCGGTGCCGCCTCTCCGCCTGGACCGCCTCCACCACGCCGGCGCTGGCCCGCCCCTCCGCCTCCACCGCGCCATCGTCGGCCCGCCCCTCCTTCTCCGCCCCTCTATATCTGTATTTTGGGTTTTGGGTACCCGTCGGGTTTCGGGTACCCATCGGGTTCGGGTATGGGTGCTTGTTTGTGCCCGAGACAAATTTCGGGTTCGGGTTTCGGTCAGCTATTCGGGTTTTGGGTTCGGGTTGGACAAAGCTGTACTCGGAGATACCCACCCGATTGCCATCCCTACCAACCGATTTGATCATGCAACTGGCAATGAAAAACATAATCAGCTTGGACGTGAAATGCTAGGAAATAAGATCAAACGAGAATGAAAGATAGCAAAATTATTATTTTTAGATCAGATCTAAACCAACGAACTAAAATAGATAAACAGTTTATAAAGCTGATAGAATCAACCGAATAGCATTACTACCAATAGAATCAGTAAATTGGTGCAAATATGATACGCAAACAATCAGCATTACTACCAATGAACAGATTGATTAACCCAATCAAACAAAGAGCAAACAGCCGATCTAAAAAGTGAAGCCGATAGAAAAAGAGGTTAAGTAAGAGGGTTGAACTTAATCAAGCTAGCATTTACTCGTGGTGTACTTGAAACCCAGCAAAAAACGATGACCGAAATCAGAATGCGACGAAAATACTTCAAGTTAGAGCTAATGCGACGAAAGTAAACAAAAACGTAAAAACAAGTAAAATGTTGATTGTATTGATTGATGCGTGTCTCTTACACAACCAGAGTATATTTATACAAGACCCTGGTTCCCGTATCCAGTGAGAACTCCTGTCGACTGCCTCTTGTTCTTTTTTTTTTCCTTTTTTTTTTTGAGAACAAGACACCTTTTTCATTCCTGAAACTTCCACAAAATTACAACCAAGTGCAAGAACAAATTCGAAATTACATCAAATTCACTAAAGGACCCGATCGAACAACACAGACAGAAGCTTCCCCTTCTCACCACGCCGGCATCGAAGAAAAAACGTCATGGCCGACATCGACGAGTTCCGGAGCAACTCATCCAGGCAGTGGATTGAAAAGCCCCTAGCAGCAAACATCGTCTTCGCACCAAAATCCACCAAAACCTGAACAAAAGAGCACAACTCCACCAGGAACAAACCAACGCCGATGATAATCAACAACCTCAACTTCGACGACAGCGACGGAGTCTCCACCATCTTACCAAACCCTAAACATCTTACCAATGCCCTCATCCCCTTTTTAGATCCAAAAAATCCAAGAAGAAGACGAGAACACCGAAGTCTCAAACAAACTACAACTACTACGAGAAGAACCAAGGGCCCAGGAGGCCTCACCTGCCAGCACCGCCAGAAAGCCTGACCCGAAGCAAGCAGCCAACAAGAAGCTCTGAAACCTTCTCTCCTCTTTATTTCTACCGCTAAAAACTAAATCTAAACCTACTGCTGTACAACCCCCAGGCCTAGATCCTAGTCTCCCCTACCTCAACGCCGGCCAGGAGGCCACCGGAGGCAGGGGAGACGGCCGGATCTGGCCGGGGACGAGCTGAGACCGATCGCCTGAAGACTCGCGAGAGGAAGAAGCTAAGAGACGGAAGTCTCTGGAAAGGCTCTTGTACGTACACTTGCATTGACCGCCTCTTGTTCTATCTACATCACCTATTATTACTTCAAATTCGACACAAATTCCTTTTCAATTAAGCTGATCTGGGCTTTTTTTTTAATTGATCTCCACGACCTTTCTTTTACTACCGCCGATGGAGCCCGTAATTTCTCTATAGTTAACATGATTTTAGAATAGACCTGTTCATGGACGGCTCGGCCCGAAAAAGCCCGGCCCGACCAGTCCCAATTGGTGCATCGGGCCAGGCTTGGGCCTCGGTCTGAAGCCCAGTGGCGGGCCGGGCTCAGGCCCAAGAAAATGTGCGGTAAGCCGTGGCCGGGCCGGGCTTTCGGGCTTCGGGCCGGGTTTGGGCCCAAAACCGAAGCCCGAAGCGTCGGGCCGGGCCGGGCCGGGCTCGGGCTTGGTTCCACGGGACCGGGCTTTTCCAAGCCCGGCCCGGCCCGGCCGATGATCAGGTCTAGTTTAGAAGCATCTAGATCAATAAACTATTTCCAAATTTGGGTGTCAGATTCGAACTTGAATGCATTTTTTTAATATTTATATGGAAATTGAACGGATTTTATTAATTCATCCATAAATAGTACAGAGCCGAACATTGGGCTGCCCCTCGCTGCCACGCATCATCGCTGATGCACCACGTCGTAGCCGTCCGATCGCGCGCGCCTAGCAGATCCGGCCGTCCGTTTCATTTTTAGTATAAAATGATTTTTCGCGCAGATGTTAGGCATGCGGGTGGTTTGGTGGGTTGGCTAGCTGAGCCAACTCTCAGGTGGGAGGGCGAGATTCGTATCCCGCCGACGCCCTCTTCCACCGATTTTTTGCTCGCGCTGGACGCCGCCGAGCTAGCTAGCTTTCTCGTGCCCATGTTTTTTCCCTCGCGCTGGCACGCCGCCGAGCCAGCTTTCCCGCGCACTTTTTTTGCTCGCGTTGGACGCCGCCGATCTAGTTAGCTTTCCCACACCCATGTTTTTTCCCTCGCGCTGGCACACGTCGAGCCAGCTTTCCCACACACTTTTTTTGCTCGCACTAGACGCAGCGGAGCTAGCTATCTTTCCTGCGCCCACGTTTTTTCCCTCACGCTGGCACGCCGCCGAGCCAGCTTTCCCGTGCACCGCGTCATCTCCCGCCTCGGCGCGCCACATGCGCGCATGCGCGTCTAGTACAATTTAAAATCGGTAGCAGCTAACATGTCTACATGTACATTTGAGAGCAACCTAGGCAAATGACAGGTGGACCCACATAGCCACTCCCCATATATGCGTAAAGTGGTACTTGTTTGGTTTCTAAACTTCGTCCAACATCGATTTGATTGCTAAACTCAATAACTGGACTTAACCGGTCCTTCAATTCTCAAAACCGAATATAGTTAGTCTTTTAACCAGTTAAAAAGTTGTTTTGAAATTTTTTTTTTGTTGAATGGACACTCACGTGGCTAGTTCTACTCACGTGGACGCCGAGCTAGCCATCATGTCACATTGGATAGCTACATAGGCATCCTCTCTCCCTTCTCTCTCACAAATCTCATTGTTTTCTCATTCTCCCTCTTTTCTCACATCTCTGACCGTTTTCACTCTCTCCCCCCTAATCTCTCACATCTCTCTGTTGTCGTGTCAGTTGCTGGGAGGTGCGGCGGCAACTGGCGGTGGCCCGCGCTGGGGGATGCGATGGACGGCGTTGGAGGGTGGGAGCTGAGGGATGCAATGGGCAGCGCTGGAGGGTACGACGAACATTGGGGGGATAAGGGGGAGGTCAGTGCTAGGGTGCGGCAGCAGGCTACACTCAGGGATGCGACGGAGGCCGGTGCTGCATGGTGCCGTGGTTGGGAGGATGCATCCTAGGGCGGCGCGGAGGAGGGGTGAGGTTGGAGCTTAGCATTGGCGACGGGGCCGCTCGGTGGCAAGTTCTGGTGAGAAGGAGGGCGAGGTGGCGCAAGATGGGCGGTGGTGCATCTGTGAGGAGGAGGCTAAGGCGCCGTCGGCATAGAGGAGGAGGAGTTGGCCGGTGACAGATCCAACAGGGAGATCGACGTTGTCATTGGAGGAGGAGAGAGAAGAGAGATGAGGGAAGAGAGAAGAGCCGAAATGTATGCCACTTGTGTAACACATAAGCAAAATGTGCTTGCATGGGCGAGACATGTCCCAAACCACCCGTTGACCATGTCAAAGAATTAATTGTATCTGGTTTTGAGAGTTGGATGAACGGTTAAGTCCGATTTTATAGTTTAAGGATCAAATCGATGTCCGTCCTAAGTTTAGAACCAAATCGATGTCCGTGCTAAAGTTTAGAACCAAACTGAGAATTTTTGCCTGTACGAGAAGCGCACTGATGTTTACTGTAGTTTTTTTTTCCTTGCTGCTTTTCCATTTTTCTTCGGTAGGTTCAGCAGTTTGCGCTTCTTCTCCGCTCCCTAGACTGCGGCTGCGGCGGCGGCGGCGGCGGCGTCCGCTCCCGCGACCTCCGCGACCGGTCCAGCATGTCCAGCATCGCCGGCGTCACGTACGATGCCGTGGTGGCCGCCGCTCGGCCGCGCGCCGTCAACTCGCAGGACATGTGCCGTGACGTGGCGCGCTGCTGCGCGTGCGAGCTCAGCCCGGCGAGCACGTACGCGCGCCCGGACAGCTCGTACTCCCGCCTGTCCGCCACGCGCGCGCGCATCTCCTGCAGCTCGCCGGAGAGCGCCAGGCACACGGAGTCCCCGGACCGCGCCGCCGCCGACCGCGCCACCGCGCGCTGCCGGCGATGGAGTATCTCCGCGGCCTCCGAGTGCGCGCCCCGCTCCGCCGCTGCCCGAGCTGCCGCGATGCCGTCCAACGCCTCCACCCGGACGAGCTCCCGCTCGACCTCTCCGGAGCGCTCTGCGCTCGCCGCCGCCGAGCGTGAGAGCCTCAGCACCACCGCGTCCTCGCCGTCGATGGTCGTAGTCCGTCCGGTCGCCATATCTCGGTAGGCGCAGCTCACTTCGATCAGGTGGGTGGCGTCGTCTGTGGAGCGCGCTCTCGGCACATCGACGAACAGCAGGAAGCGCCTCTCCTCGTCGGCGTAGAGCTCGCCGATGTCGACGGTGGTGGCGCGCCCTCTGCCGTCGACGCGGCTCTCGTAGCGGCCGGACTTGACCGAGCGGACGCGCACGCCGGCGTGCACGCACGCGACGTCGACGCGCAGCTCCTGCACGGCGACGGAGAGGAGCCCCCCGATGCACTGCGCGAACGCGTCCTGGATGGCAGCCTCGTTCTCGATGAAGGAGAACGTCCCGCCCGTGACCTCGGCGACGGTGTGCATCGCCGCCGCGTCGTGGTCCGCGCCGAAGCCGAACGTGTGCACCGGCGCCGCCCGGTCGCCAGCGCCGGTGTAGACGAAGGAAGGCGGCACGAGCGCGTCGTAGTTGGCGTCGCGGCCTCGCCCCGGCACGGTGTACGTGTCCTGGCCGTCGGAGAGGAGAATGACGCTCGCGATGGTGTTCCGGTGCATCCTTTCGTCGAGCACCTTGGCGGCCTTGCGGAGGGCGTCGCCGATGTTGGTGCCGCCGGCCGCCGAGAGGGAACCCACAGCTCGCCTCGCGAGCGCCTTGCCGCCGTCCGACATGCGCGCAAGGCGCATCAGCCGGGTCGCGCGGGACGAGAAGGAGACAACGCAGAGGCGATCGCCGGGGCCAAGGTTGTCGACGACGAACCCCATGGCCTGCTTCAGCAGCACCAGCTTGCTCCCCACCATGCTCCCGCTTACGTCGAGCACGGTCACGAGGTCGAGCCGTGCGCGGCGCCGCGCCGCCGCGCCGCCGTCGCCGGGAGCCCTGGCGTGCACGAGCACGGCGAAGTTGTCGCTGGTCGCATCCCTCGCGAGCGCCGAGTACTCGCAGTGCGTCCTGAGCGTCACCGCCGATCCATCAGACGCCGCACCGCCGCCATGATGACGATGATGATGGTCGCCGTCGCCGAGTCCGAGAGGCCGAGGCGGCCGGAGCACCGGGTCGTCGTCATCGAACACGCGCGGCTCCATGGGCCGGAAGAACGTCTGCTGCTGCGGCGGCGGCGGCGGCGGCGACGGGTTTCGGGAGCGCAAGGACGGCAGCTCTCGACACCGGGCGACGCTCCCGGATACGCAGTGTGAGTGGAACTGGTGGGAGCACTTCTCCGTGATGACGTTCTGGCCACCACCGCCGGCGCCGGCGGCGCCGCCACGGCAGATGGCGCACGGGCGGTTCTCCATTTCCGCCGTGATGGGCTCTGAAACGAGCTGAAAGAGCGCCGTGAGCCCGTGACTTTGAGAGTTTTTGAGCAAGCTGTGAACAGCACGAATGACAGTGATTAGTTAATGAATTGATTGTTTCCTTCGTGTTCGCGTACGTTCCGTGTCGAAGGAGCGTTAAACTGCCAATCAAGTCATCGATCGCTGCAAATTTTTCTAATCCTGATTTTGTTGACTGGGTTAAGTGGCTGAATCAGCTCATCAGTATCATCTCATGTGTTCGTGTTTTCTAGTCTTATAGGTCGATCGGCTACAAACCTGGACACGAAAACAAACCAAAATGTGCAAATGCATTGTTTCAGCCTGGCATTAGGAAATCGCCACAGTGTCCGTTTCTCACGAGCCAGACTCGTGCGGACGCAGTGGGAGTGCATCGAGGCACGTGCTTGCAGAGTAAGTGGCGGTGCATCGCAGGCGTGGACGTGGTCGATGACGGCGACAATGTCGAGGGAGGAGTCAGATCCGACCATGGCAAGGTCGGGGGAGGCTTGGATCCAACGATGCTAAGTGTTAGAATAATTATGGGGTTGGCCCATTTAATTATTTTAATAGAAATTCCAAGAGGCCCATTTAATACTAAACCGTTCGGGAAATTGAGAGGAGAATATCTCAACTTAAATAGTTGGATTGTGGTTCTCCTAATTAAGAAAAGAGAGAAAAGAGAAAGGCGCGGGCGACCTCTCCCTGAGTTGGGCGAGCTCTCCCCGAGACGGGCGACCTCACCCTGAGCACGGGCGACCTCTCCCCGTAACCGACGACTTAATGGCTGGTGTAATGACGTCCGTTACGTAACGAACGACTTAATGGCCAGATGTAATGACGTCCGTTACTAGTGCTTGATGGCGTCCAGGTTCGACGAATCTTCTCTTCCTGGCGCCTATAAAAGCATGAGCTCCTCGCCCTGTGAAAAATAAGTTCTCGCCCTTAAGAGCTCTCTCTCTCTCCCGCACATCCCATCTGTAGCGCTGCCGTTTTGCGTTCCCGCCTCTGTTTCCTTGCGCGCACAAGGAGCGGAGGGAGCAGGCCTCCGGAACCTCGTCCTTTTCGAGATCCTGCTCGGGATAGAAGGCCGATAAGGTTTTTGGGGAGCGTTCTCACGCGACTGCTCAAGCCTGGGTCATTGCGAGGAGGCACCTGTACATCTACACTGCACCGACGTTCAACTGCACCGACCTCTTCACTGCATCAAAGGCATCTCTGCACCAACTTGTGATCGACTACATCAACCGTCATGGCGGCTGAGAATGTGCAAGTCATTCCTCCGCCAGCGCCTGTGCCTGCGCCTGTAGTGGCTACGGCTCCGGCTCAAGGGTATATTTGTTTATACCGTGCCTTTGCCTTTTTGTTTTCCTGTTCTTTAGCCCTTGCGTATGAGATAGATATTTTTATATCTAGTACCTTTGGTCTTGGACTGGAAACTGGCAATTGTCTAATTATGATTTACATAATTTTGTGGATTAAAATATTGAGGAAATTCCTAATACTTCCAACACTAAGGTCGGGGGAGCTCGAATCCGATGGCGGCGAGGTAGGAGGAGCTCGTATCCAAGACGGTGAACTTGTCGGAGATGAATAAGGTGGCACCGGTGAGCTCGAGGGAGTCTAGCTGGGAGGACAAGAGTAGGCAGACACCCAAACTTAGGCCCTGTTTGTTTGAGCTGCAGCTTCTCTAAAAGCTGCTTCTGAAAAAAGCCACAAAAAAGTAGCTTATGGGAAAAGCTCATATCACAGTGTAAATTGAGCTTTTAGTGGCATTTACCTTCTTTGAAGTGGGTTCCAAAATCTCGCTGCTTGTTTGAGCTTCTGACTTCTGAGGCTAAAAGCTGGCTAGAAGCTCAAACAAACAGAACCTTAGTCATGATGGTCCATGCTCCCACGAGCTTTCATGGAGAAGTGAGCTTGACTAAGGAAAGGAGCCCAACCAATCACACTCATGGCCTCGGGTGTGCATGTATTCCTTGATAAAAAAACGTCTCGAACAAATCAAACTCAACCGATTAATTTGTTTGAACATTTTTTTGGTTGAGAGAAGAAGATTTCTTGTATATGATTTTTTTAGTAAAAAAGAGAAAAGGTGAGAAACCGAAATATTAGTCGTCTATATTTTCTCCTCGCTCGAGTACTTGGCTCACTAGGCCGCCTCCCCCTACCAACACACACCCACACACCTCTAGCCACCAAGCACCCCCTACACTTGGACATCTAGTCACCTAGCAATGTCATCTCCATATCTAGCACCACATTGCGGATTGGGATCCTCTTTAGTCATACTATACCATGACAACATCACTAATAGGTGGACCCAGACTGCAGGCCTACAGAGGATCCCAATCCCACATCATTGCCTTGAACTCCTCATTAGGTGCTATGATGCTACGGTGTTAGCCCAAACACATACGTCCCTACTTTCTACTCCAACGCCACCTTGAACTCTTAGTTGACTAGTGCCCTAGTAGTTGTTGCCCTTATCTCCCAACCATGCTCTGAATTGGCTCTAATGTCGAAGCTCGAGGCTGCAATGTTTCATGGGGAGGCGAAGGCAGTCGAAGCTCAAGGCTAGAGAGTGATGGTCGACGGATCTTGCGAGTAGCGGTCTGAGCTCGGTGCTGGAGAGTGCCCAACTCGAGAATGCAAGGGGGGGTGAGAGAAAAGCACACTGCCACCTCCTTTATGCTTATCTCCACCTCTACCATGTGCACCGTGAAACCCCCTGTAGCTCCACCCTAGGTGACTAGGTCGCTGCTCGGGGAAGATGTTCAGAAGGCAGTAGAAAGGGATGGATGGTCAGAGCTTCGGCTAGAGTTGTTGCCACCAAGATGGAAAAAAGAGGCAAAGGATATGGTGGGAGGAAGAAGAAGATGGTAGGGGTTGTGTGGTTTTAAAATGGTCACAATAGCATAATTTTGACTTTCTCCACTTTGTAATGGTATAGGGAAGGTTTGACTTTGCAATGGCTTATTTGCAATGTGGCAACTCATATGTATCTAATTAACTCTTGCATTTATGTTTCACTACACTTAATGCATTCCTTGTACTTTAAGACTCCATGACGCATCATTTTCTATACCTGTGTTTATGGTGAGAGAGCACTAAATGATTGTTTATCAACAACTACCTTATGGTTTTTGTATTTAATCTAGAAATTTCAAAAAAAATGAAGCAATATTCTTACTTCAAGTTTAATGCTTTCTTAACCTTGTTTTAAGCTTAGAGATCATTTCTTATATTAGAAACAACAATGCTCTCTCTTTCATTAATTATCTACAAATCAACAATTTACCCTATATAGCAAAGAGTTCTGTTAGAACCTCAGCCAAATCTATTGAACTAGAGAAGATGAAGATTTCCATGGTGTTATTGTGCAGACAAATAATTCCATGTAAAATGCAAATACCCATATGTGCTTATTGGTGTATGTGTGAAGTTTTGGTGATGATGACATAACAAGTGAGGGTTTTGACAACATCAAGACCATGGATGCTTAGAACCTAGGTGTCAATAAGGTTCATTTAGGCCTCCTATAGTTCTTTAATTTCATTTATTTTGAACTTGGAGGGATTTGAGGTGAATTTGTACTGTTTTGAAGCCTATCCCTTCATGAACCATGCATCTAAGTTTGGGTCCTAGATAGGATCGAGAGTGTTGGAGTGTATAATCCCTATTACAGTGTGGTGTATGTTGGAGTTGAAAGGGCTGACTAACCAGACGACACCCAAAATTGTCTTATCCAAAGAGGGTGTTGAGTGGCATTCGTGGGCCCTAGCGGTCTGGCATGTTGGACGGCACACTAGACGGTCTTTGTCTAGAGAGGGTATTTTTGAAGGCTTGGCTCGCCAGATGGTTCGCATGACCGTCCGAGCCTCTTGACGGGTTTTTTAAAGGTAGTGTAGTTCGGTCCTTCGCTCACTGGATGGTCAGGGTGACTGTCCTAGGTGTCATATAGATGTATCTAGATAGGGTGCTTGGCAGTCTAGATGTCCCATATAATTTGCGGGACCACCAAGGTGTCAGACGATGGGACCCAATAACTCTTTGTTGGTGGGGTTTTTGTTGGGGCTGGATGGTCTGGTCGACTAGGACCATACGTGTCCCATTGGGCTAGACGATGCCCCTTTGTGAGTTGTTGCTTTATTTCCCAAGCTATCCTAGGGTCCACTTTGAGTGAGAGCCACAAAAAAGTAGAGGTTTGTTCTTAGCAAAAGCTAGGGGTGGGCAGAAAAAAACCGAACCCAAAATACCGAACCGAACCGAATAAACGGAAAAAATCGGTATTTTCGGTTTTCAGTATTCAGTTCGGTAGAAAACTAGAAAAAATCGGTACTTCGGTTCGGTTTCGGTAGCATTGATCTGAGAACCGAACTACCGAATATGCCGATCTTTTTCTCAGTCCAGCGTAAACCAGGGAACCAGCTGGGCCTCCCGCCTCCTGCTGCCTCTCCCCATCTCCTGCAGGCCCAGGCGCAGGCCCAGTAGCTGCTCGGTCTCTAACGGAAAAGCTAGGTGCTTTGTGACTTTTTCAGCCAGCCCATCAGCCGAGATAGGAATTTTGCATGGCATCAATTGGTTTGTTTGGTACTGGCTCGTGACTTTGCATGCATCATGCCTGCCAGCCCGCATGGCATTCACTTGTTTTGCATCGTCAGCAGAAGAAGTTAGCACATTCGGTACTACCGAAATACTGAAATACCGTACCGAAATAATTCGGTATTTCGATTTTCAGTAGTAGTTTTTTCCAGCAAAATTTCGGTACTCATTTTTCAGATACCAAATTTTTTAAATACCAAAAAAAACCGAACCGAATGAATCGAAAAAACCGAACGCCCACCCCTAGCAAAAGCTCATGGAAGCTTGAGTGCTTAGTCATCTTTGGTGCATTAAGAGGGCTTTATCCTATAGGATGAAGTCATCTTGGGATTATAAACTCAAGTTTTTTCTTTTTGAGTTGGAGCTTGATGATCTATCAAGGAAGAGCTTGTATGGTACGGCAAGCTATCGACGACTGGGAACAAGCTTCCCGGGTTGAGCTTACTTATAATTGCGGGACCAAAGAGCTCCCTTCTGTCACGATCCCAACTTCCAAGATGTCGAAGACATTTTAGCATAGAACATAGAAAAGAGACACCAGAGAGATTTTTATCCTGGTTCAGGCCTCTGAGGCAAGGGATAATAGCCCTACGTCCAGTCCTTCACTATCACATTACATTTCGAATAGCCCCCAAATATGATGTTTACATAATGCTCCATCTCAGGGTACTCTTCGGAGGCATCGTCACCATGGGCTCCCTTCTTCCCTTCTCGGGCAGGGTAGGCATCGTACCCTTACCGCTATAAAAATCATCCAAGCGGTTAAGCCAAGTTCGATAGTTGTAGAGATCATGCCTGGCCTCCTAATGGAACAGACAATACTTCCCCAACTTATCATCGTTATCGCAACTGCTATTGTGACACTGCGGAATGCGTGTCTTACCCTTACCCGACTAAGGATGCTTCTTGTTATCCGGCCTTGGAGAACACTCGCGGTCCAAGGTGGCCTCGATCTTGGGCACGAAGCCCTCCTCCTTCATTTTGTCTTTGGAGGACATCGAAGATTTCTTGTTCCCCTTGGACTCCAATCCTGGTTGAGGAGAAAGTTGGCCTTTGTGATCAAATCGGCTGGCACGTCCTCGCAAAGCCCGATCACCTGAGTTCGGCTGTAGTTGGTGCCGGGAAACCACTTTTCCGCATCAACAGGGAGGCATCGTACCCTTATCGCTATAAAAATCATCCAAGCGGTTAAGCCAAGTTCGATAGTTGCAGAGATCATGCCTGGCCACCTAATGGAACAGACAATACTTCCCTATCTTATCATCGTTATCGCACCGACTAAGGATGCTTCTTGTTATCCGGCCTTGGAGAACACTCGCGGTCCAAGGTGGCCTCGATCTTGGGCACGAAGCCCTCCTCCTTCATTTTGTCTTTGGAGGACATCGAAGATTTCTTGTTCCCCTTGGACTCCAATCCTGGTTGAGGAGAAAGTTGGCCTTTGTCCAACATGCGCTTTCTCTGCTTGGACTCCTCTCCATTGGCATAGAGGTGCGCTGCCTGAAGCAATTCATTCGCACTCACATCAATGTAAATTTCTAGGTTCTCGGGGAACCTTTGATCCCTCACTCCTTTCTTGAACGCATGATAGATTATGTTGTCTGAATTATTGGAGATCATATTCCTCGTTTGGATGAAGCATTGGATGAAGGATGGTAGAGTTTCCTATTCCATCTGCATTATCATCTCCAAGTCTTCTAGCCTACCTTGTCGGGCACAACACCCATGGAAGTTACTCCTTATGGAGTCGTAGAGCTCTTCCCAATCGTGGATTGAATCCTAGGGTTCATTAAACAACAACGTATGGGCTGGTCCTTCTAATACCCTGGGAAGGTAGTTTGCCATGACAACCTCGTCCCCGCTGGCTGGTAAGATTGTGACGGCATAGATGGAAAGAAATTCATCAGGATTTTCCATCCTGTTGAACCTCTCAATATGCCTGGGCTTGAATCTATTTGGCCAAAGTACGTCCGTAGTCCCCTAGAGAAGGTAGGGCAGCCGGATGGCTTGGCCGAAAGATGATTCACCTCTTTGGGCAAGTTCCCACAGTATCCCCTCTGCCTGGAGCGAGCCGAGTTAGTGGGTGTGTCGTGGCATGGACCAAGCCGATCGAAGACTTGGCCACGACTTCATCGAGGAGAACCCTCCCCTCCCCCGACACAACAACTTCAAGGTACTCACGACTCGAGAGCCCTCCATTCTCCTCGCGGCTCAAGTCCATCTGGTATTCACAAGGTGGGTCATGTGGAACCATGCGACGATCTGAATTGTCTTAATGTTTCTAGCGACAAGAGGCATGAACTAATTTTGCACTACGCAGTCTGTCATATTGGTTTGGACACTCGGAGTGACCAAGACTTCAGTGTGAGTGGGCTACACTAAGGCCTGCAACCACACAATCCAATTCTTCCACCATAGCGACCCCTGTGGTGGGCAAGTCCTCGACGCCTGGCATGTCGTGAAACTGCCAGACAACGGTCGCCAAAGCTCTTATGCACTTGCAACTCTCCATTAGCCTGTTCATCAAGCCTATCAGCTTAGCTCAAGCTCCAGATGGAGTATGATAAGTCTTCCGGGAGATGGAGTGCGCCAGAGGCGATCTAGGTCAGACACGTTTGTCCTTGCAAATTTTCTCCCACATAGCGGCCAAGGTGTCATCCATCACCACTCTAAATCCGTGGCGAGATCCTTCCTTCTTGGAGAGGTGCAAAGCCTTAGCTTCCTTCAGACGTCGCGCGTCTTCCTCTATCGCGATGCGTCGGGCATCATCTTCTTTAGCATGCCGAGCTTCTTCATCCAGATGGTGCTGGTCCTCCTCTTGTCTGGTCGCATTCATTGGCGTCCTGGTTCCTCGACGTTTGCCATGAAGACATCACGGGAGCCTTCGGGCATTGATGGAGTCATGATCGTATCGCCGACGGTATAGTCCTCGTCAGCAAAATTTGATATGTCATGTGGGATGTCTAGCCCAACATAAAGTTCATTAATGGCTTCTCCGGTGGGGTGGACGAGGGGGTACTTCGTCTATTGGATCTCCTCATAATTGCTTAAGAAGGGGCTCGGGAACATACTTCAAGTCTTTGTCTTCTGAGTAGCGCCGCGAAGTCGGCGTTCCATCCGAGACTAGCTCCATAAGGCCCACTAGATTCTTGATCCAGAGAACCTTGGAGTCAATGTAGTATCCATCGTAATCAAAATCATCCTCGCCGTCGAAGACACACATCATGGGTATCGCCAGAGTTGATGGCCATCTTGTACGAAAATGGCGACAAGAGAATCTCCGGTCCACGGTAGGCGCCAATTGTCCACGATTGAGAACGAACTTTCTAGGTGGAGCTTACTTCTAATTCTATGATGACAAAGCCCTATTTTTACCGCAATCCCAACTTCCAAGATGTCAAAGAGATTTTGACGTGAAACGTAGAAAAGAGACAAACATATAAATTTCTTTATCCTGGTTCAGTCCTCTCGAAAAAGGGATAATAGCACTTTGTACATTCCTTCACTATAATCAAGCAATCACAATACAAGGTTTGCATGAGAAAAAAACAAGGTAGGGTCCTTCTCTAGAAGAAGACAATGCTATCTATGGTGATGATCGTGATGTGATGATGCTTTATCATCTTCTACCCTCGCAGAGGATGGAGGTATTTATATTAACCCTAGGGACGTAAATATGGAAAGATAAAGATACATAGTAATGATATTCCTAAGAATTCGTGACATGCCGACGTCGTCTTGGAACCCTAACGCGCTCCACCGTCACGAGCTGGACGGTAGCAAAGAGGAAGACTTAAATCACCAAGTCTTCCAATGCTTTGATCAACATACTACCGGGCAACGCCTAGCTCGGCGCGTCACCTGTCATCCTGGGTAACCGCACGTCCATAGGTAACAATCAGGAGGATACTCGAGGGATACCAAGAGATGTTTCACTGTCCGGGGAAGGCAAAACTCAATCCCCAACACAAGTGGTTGTGGTGGTCGAAGTCCACCTACCGAAGTGGTGAAAGCCTATCTTGTGTGAAATCGGAGTGATACTTCTCTTTGCGAAGAGTGCTCCAATGAGGAGTAGGGAAAGGGAAAGTCTATTTTGAACATCGAGAAAATTTTTTGTCCCTTGCCCCCTTTGCCTCTTACAATTACGTTTCCACATGATTTACCTTGCTTTCTTGTTTATCTTGCTTTTTACATGTGCACAGTTGTAGAAAACAATCTTGCATTTAAATTCCAAAAGAAAATAGAAACATTAGCTTCAAGTCAATCCACATCATTTTGGCCTTTAGAACATCGCCAATGCTAAAGCCATTTTCTATCCATTTCTTTCTCGTTACTGCAACAATCATGTTGTGAACAGTGAAAAAGGCCGGGAGTTAAATATATCAAAGAGATGTATATGGACAGAAAAATAGGCCCAACATTATTAGGTAAGAGAAGGTTTTAGCATGTACCAGTGCAATTGGATAACAGATGTGAGAAAAAACTATAGTATTGAAAATATGTACTCTTAGGATTCTTTTGTCCCTAGATTTAGAACATACTATTGTTTCTAACACATTATTAATTTATAGCGATTTATTTCTTCCATTTTCTCTCAGTAGGATTAGATACCATTTATTATTATAATAAACTACTGTATTTTTCCATTAATTATGTTCCACCTCAATAATCAATCCTACATTACTATAAAAACTGAATAGGATGCACCGAGCCACGAAGAGCATGTACCTATCCTCAAAGAGTTTGGCATAATTTTGCGAGGCCCCTAAATTATTGCGATCCTGTGGAGCCACTGATGTAGGAACATCATGTCGTGGGTCGAACGAGGATGTACTCCCTCCGGTTACAAATAATTAGTTTTAGATGCTTGCAATCAAAATTTTGAAACTCAAGTCTCTTCAAATAATTGGACTGTACATAAAAATTAATGATGTAATTTCGTCTCAAATAGTACTAGATAAAATTATTATTTTAATGGGTTTTAAAAATAATTTTAGTAGTAATTAGTGGTTAAAGCTTTATTTTTAGAGCATGTGAAATTAAAAAAATGTTAAATACTTGTGAACGGACCATCCTTGTTTCAAGGTTCGCCTCCGAATTGCAGTTCGAGTCACTATCTGCCGATGGACGTCGAGGTGGAAAGAGAGATCAACTGCCAAACAACACTAAGAGCAAATCCAGGTGGCCCTTTATAATATTGTAGCAGATATAGAGGGTGTTGGATGGAAGGAATCTTTTAGAGGATAGTGTAATTTGTGAAGAAATTTTAGGAAATGGATAAAGGGGACGTTAATAGTGTTTTAGGTTGTCTCCAACAGACTTTCATAAAGAGTCCTCTACTCCAAAATAGGGGACGGATTATTCCCCTATGTGCTTTAACAGCATTCTCTATTCCATTCCCTAAAATAGAGAATTTCTCTCCATTTTTTCATACGTAGGGATTCTCTCTCCTTTCCCTATACAATTCTTCATATAGGGAATACTGCTGGAGATGTGAAAAATATATGGAGAGTTTTTTTTTTAAGGAATTGGCTTCACATCAGATGACTGAGAGTTATTTAACTCTCAATTGATCTTCTAGACCGTCGATCAAACATCTTCATAGGGCATATAAAAGATCTAACGGTAGCATCTAGCTACATGAGAAAATCGACTGAGACTTATATAAAAAATAGTCGCATGATAATTAGCAAAAGCGTTTTTTAAAGGAAGCCTGTATATGAGCCTATAGGGGATCAAATTTAGGGATTACTATTGAAGAGAGGCTTTAGAGGGGAGATATAAAGAAGGGTTTTTTCATGTGTGCCATTATAGAGTTCCATATGTTCTGTTTTACCATTTCTTAGTGCTTATTGTTATTGATGTCATTTCTTTTGCAAATAAATTTCATCCATGCCATTGTGAGGCCTTTCAGGCTTATACGCCAAAGAAATATACAAGAAATACGAAAAATACATCTTGGACCCACATGTCATCCTCTCTCCTCTTCTTCTTCCTCCCAATCTCTCTCCCCTCCAACTCCAGCCAAAGGGCAGTGGCTCGGCCTGGTGTTTCCCAACCCCGACGAGGTCGATGGCTCCGCTGTGGACCTCAGGTGTGAGCTCCACCGCCACCACGGCCGTGCGCTGCCAGCTAGGAAGCTGTTCGGCAATACGCGCATGGGCCTGATAGAACCTTCCAGGGAGCTGAGCCCTGGTAGACTGTTCGACTGGGCCGTCAGGGAGTGGGCCATGGCAATGGGCCGTGATTTTATCCCCGACAAGAGGCAAAATTGATTATTTGCTCCAAAGTTGAGCAGCCCTTGATTATTTGCCCAAAGTTGGTCTACCCTTAATTATTTGGCCCACTTACACCTAGCTGTGAAAATCTTGTTTCTAGAGGGTTATTTGTAAAAATCACAAACCCCTCCATCTCTCTGTACGCTCTCTCTCTCCCTCTCTAATCTCTCTCTCTCTAATCATGGGAGGATCAGTGTAGTGCAATAGTATGAATACATGATTATACATTGTTTCTGGGCAGATGTATTCCACTCCCTGCTCTGCTTCTGAAAACAATGAAGAGCAGTGCTTCGTGGTTGGAGCTAACTAGGGCTCTAGGCCAATGACCGAAGCTTCAAGTGCCCGATTCTGTTATATTTTACAGTTTCTCTCCATGAAGCTCTCAGCAATCAGCCCCGAGATGAACTGTGATCTGGATCTACCAGATGTAAGATATCAAAGTCAAGTCCTGTGGTACCAAGAACTTGCCTGCAATTACTATTTACTGTCACAATTGCCAGATATTGATCTATCGTTCTTATCTCCTGTCTAGATCCTTTGCACACAAGATGCCCGCACTGCATTCCTGGGATGCAGCCGCCATTGAGCAATGCTCATCCTAATCTATGCAGGCCGTCTCAGCAGGGCCTCTCTAAGGTTAGAGAGGGAGAGAGAGAGCGTACAGGAGAGAGAGAGAGATAGCGCACAGGAGAGAGGCTGTACAGGGGAGAGAGAGATTAGAGGGAGAGAGAGAGCATACAGAGAGATGGAGGGGTTTGTGATTTTTGCAAATAACCCCCTGAAAACAAGATTGTCACAGCTAGGTGTAGGTAGGGTAAATAATCAAGGACACACCAACTTTGGACAAATAATTAAGGGCTCTTAACTTTGGGGCAAATAATCAATTTTGCCGAATCCAGAGGGCCTCGATCATCGGTTATGATTTAACTACGATGAAGAAACGGACGGCGTGGATACCTCCAGCGCACGCCATGGCTAGTCCGAGCCGAGACCGAGCCGAGCCCCAGCTCGAGCTCCGGTGCGTTCCCAATCTTTTCACAGTTCCACAATTTTTCCCCACACACCCACAGATCCGTAGAGGGAAAGCATGAGCCCCGTCGATCTCTGATCGGATCGTCCACGAGGCCCATCCGAATCCTCGATACCATTTCCGTGATCGAGCGAACTCACGATGCTACGAATTTTGAGGATATCTGAGCCTTCTCCGCCAGCGAATTTTGATCCTTTTGCTCCAGGGCGGACAAAAATTTGATCTTTTCTGTAATCTGTAGTCCGGTTCTAGTGTTTGATCCATCGTTTGAGGCTTTGAGCCCAAAATACCAAGCTGTTCTTCTCGAGTGGTGGCACGGAGATTTTGTTCCTTTTCCGGCTCTTCTGATCCGCGCTATTTGTCCCAAATCCAACGAATTGTCCTCCATAATTTGATCTTTTCTTGCCTCAAAGCCCAGATTTTTGGGGGCTTTTGGCATTGCTTGGGGCGTAAAATCTCTCAAGCTGGCGAATCCGGCGCGTCCATGGACCTGCCCGATCGCTCTGCCTTCCACGCCGCGGCCCAGAGCGGCAGCGGCCAGGCCAAACGCCGCCTCGGCGCGCGCGGCCTCGTCGACCGCGAGGAGCTGGTGCGCGTCATGTCGCAGACGCTGTACTCACTCGGCTACCCCAAGGCGGCCGCAGCGCTCGAGGCGGAGTCCGGCGTGCCGCTGTACCCACCGGAGCACGATCGCCTCCTGCTCGAGGTAATGTCCGGCCAGTGGGACGCGTGCGTGGCGACCATTGGGTCACTTGCCGGCATTGGCGACAGGGACCGTACGGTTGCTGAGTTTTTGGTGTGGAGAGGGCACTTCTTGGAGCTGCTGGGGATCGGCGATGCGGGAGTACAGCTAGCGAGGGATGTGCTCTCGCGTCGTATCACCCCTCTCAACATTGACCGGAGATGTGTGCACTGCCTGGCGCAAACAATGGTCTCATGCAAGGGTGCGGTTGCACCGGAGACTGTGGTAGAATGGAGGATTGGACTTTTCTTGGATTTGATTGAGGTTCTGCCGCGGTGGTTCCATGTGCCAAATGGGCGGCTTGAGCATCTGGTTGAGAGTGCCATTATTCAGCAAGTTGCATCGTGTATATATCACAATTTGCCAGATGCAACGACTCTGTTTGAGGATCATAATTGCCTTGAAGACCAGATTCCTTGTGAGTGTGTGCAGGTGCGAGTTTTGGAATTTGTTGCTTTGTCTGATCTGTTTTGCAACAGATGTCCTAGCTTATATAAGTTTTATATGAATTTGAATCAAAGCTGCCAAACCCAGAAACTAGAGTTATCAATGTACATTTTTGGATACTGGAATTCTTTTGGCTATGCTTTACAAAGCACTTCAGTGTGTCTATTTGTTTTAAATTTCTTCTTTACCATGTTAACTCAAAACTGCAGCTTCATACTGTCCCATGTCGCGGCATGTAGCATCAATTATCATGTAATTGGAAATTGTTGCACTTCAGAAGAGTATTCTTTTCCTCCAGTAAGACAGGGATTTGGATCATCTTAGAATCTCGACACTGGAACTATGGATTTTAAAAACATTGTTGACAGCATAACACAAGCCTTAATTTTCTTCTTTTGTTTTCTAACTGTGAAAATCTGCTTGTGGCTAGACTCTGCATATCCACCTTCTTACTTCAAATGAAACTTAAACTTGTCTAGTTGATAGGCATTTCTTATGGAAAATTCTTAAATGATTCTCTTATGGTTAAAAAACTTAAAATCCAATATCAACATGATTATTGACTTTTTTCCCAAATGGGGCGACTATTCAGTTACATTCCTTTATGTTTTACTTGTGGAATCTATACCACTAGACAGGTTTCATGCTTGGGTACTGGGACTATGTTGGAAACATGGATCTTTGACGCTTGCAGTTGCATACCTGTTTGCAGATATTATGTGACCACAAAAATGAAGTTTGGTTTATAAGGTTCTCAAATGATGGAAACTACTTGGCATCATCTTCTTGTGATTGCACGGCCATCATATGGAAGGTATAATTTGACACACCCAAGCAGGGATCAGAAAAAGTTATGTGCCATGTTGTTTGAGTAAATGATATCTCAACTTTGTATTGTTATTCTGGTGGTTTAGAAGTTAATTGACTTGTCTATTTGTCTCACTCTGACAGTAGTATTGTAATGAGCATTGCTGCCATTTAGCAGTACAAAGCTTACTCCAACTTTACATAGTAAAAGATACACTAAGCACATTAGGTGCTGCTTGTACTAACATGTTTTCTTATGAACTTTTGGAGGACTTCGTTTTTCCTAAAATTAATTCCTTAGGTAGTAAAATGCTCATTGTGTCACACCTGTATTATGGACACACTTTGGATATGTTGAATCCAATTCTTAATAGAAATTTCAGCACAGTCGAGCCTGTTAGTTTCTACAGTGAATAGATCAAAATTCTCTTTATTGGCAAAGTGTTCTTTACTTGTTAATATAGTAATTTAAAGATATAATGGTAGTTTTTTCTCAGAGGCATAATCACTGTAATCTTAGTACTGCAAATAGATGAAGAAAATGCTCATGTGCAAGCTTGACTGGGCAAGTTGTGTTTGTTCTTGCTACAAATTTTTCCTAAAGCTGTTTTTTCTGATTGATGAAGAGACTCTTCAATTCTTGATTTTGGAAATAAACCTATCAATAGATGCTTGTCATGGATGATTGTTTTAGTAATAGAACTTTTTAATGATTAACTATACCAACAACCGGAGAAAATACCATTTAGATTCTGCAACATTTCCATACCAAAATATGACTGTTTAAGGTGGAGAGGGTTTCGAAGGAGAAAAAAAAAAGAAATGAGATATAGTAAGCACTAAGCACCTTGCCACATTGCATGTTGTCATTTCCATTGTAAGCTGTAAAATTGTGTGAATCAAGCGTTCTTAGATGCTTGAAAAGGCTAAACTGATAAGAGGCAGGTGTACAAGAAGGGATGCATATTTATTCTTTAGCAACCCAAGTTTTGTTTTCCCTGTAGTGTTCTTTTCTGGGTAAATGAAAGGTGAAATCGAATGGTCAATGATATGGGGATGCATATTTATTCTTTAGCAGCCCAAGTTTTGTTTTCCCTGTAGTGTTCTTTTCTGGGTAAATGAAACGTGAAATCGAATGGTCAACAACATATTTTTTTTTTTCATTATTTTCTGATTCTCTCCTCTTCGGTGCTTTGTTTCTGTTTTCTCAGATTATTTCAATGCTGTGGAATGATCTATCTGACTATTTCTAGCCCATCTCATCTAGGTTGTATGTCCAGTTTGACTAGTTTTGGATTACATATCTTATTTCTGCTTTCAAGACCTTATTAAAAAAATTGTGTTTAATATTCCGATGTGGTTCTCTAGTCAGCTGCCCATGCTTCACAGGGGTTTGTGCAAGAATCTAGATACTTGATGGGTTAAAACGCTTAATAACAGGGGCTCAAACGTGAATAACCAGGAACCTACATATAGAGCTGGAAAACTTTAGGGGTCAAAATGAAAAGGGTGCAGAAGAGACAAGAGAATGGATCACCAACTCCCTCCAATCCAAGCTTTATGTAGTAGAGATGTTGCAAGCGTACTATCCACTCCAGTCAGGAATATATGGCCTTTTGGAATATGCACAATCAAATTCTTCCAACTTTGATCAATAATAATATGTACTGAAAACTTCAGATAAATATTATGAAAATGGTGTCGCTATATTTATCATGTAACGTCCTTTTGTAGGATTGTATTTTACTATTTTGTAATTTTTAGTAACATATAACTATAAAAATTGATGGTCGAAGTTTAATTTACTATTAAAGACAATGTCAATGTCTGAAAACTACATATGGCAGTAATATTCATACTGATTGCCTTAGGGATCTTCTCTGGCAAATTCTGGTAACATATCCCCATAATCCTGTCAAGTATGCTTATTACCATAATACATGTCTTCAGATTTTTAACTGTCACCATATTCCAAGTTTGATGCAATTATAGGCAGATGGGACTATATTCAACTGAACAGTGATACAAAACCTGTGTCTGGGAAGACCATACTTCTCATGTGAGACCTTGGTCATGTTTCTGATTTGCTCTATGTTCATCTTAACTGGATCTTTCGTGATACTTGGGAACATGATACTTGAAGAGTCTTTCTTATGAATGCATAGTGACACACTTAATTCCATGCAGAGGTTAATAAAGTAGGTCAACGGGGATCAATCTATGGTAACTTCATTTGTACAAGGGACACGTGAACCAGATTTGTTTGCACACCTTGAGCTAAGAAGTTGATGACACTTGATAGTTTTCTTGTGCACATTCTATAATGTGCTAGAAGCCCAGCAGTATTGCTAGGATATGTTTCCTTCCCTCATTTGTTAACAATCAGCAGTGCTATTCTAAGCTAGAGGGAAAAGAAAATGCAAGTATGTAAAATTGAAAAATACATTGGTTAGGTGAAAATACTGTGAGGTCTGAGGTGTCTATATACACCCCCTTCTAATCTATAATGATTGTTTACTGTTCTTCTAAATGTACCAATAGGGTGACTGATAGTATGCATTCTTTAACTATGCTTTTGCTACAAGCACATGTTTTCATCTGCTGAATTTATTGCCTATTTGCTAAAAGCACATAATTTCTGTTTAATGTGTATGGTCATTTCCTTGTGTTACAAATTTACAACCTCAAATTCTTGTCATGTATAACCCCAGAGATGATTTTAGGTGGAAGAAGATGACACGTTAACCAAAAAGCACTGCCTGGAGGGTCACCAAAAACCTATTTCCTTTGTTGCCTGGAGCCCAAACGACAAAATGCTCCTCACTTGTGGTAATGGGGAATCTTTAAAATTGTGGAATGTTGATACTGGTGAATGCAACCTTAAATTTGGGGCTTCTGTGGACCACATCATCACATCATGTTCATGGTTTCCTAATTCGGAGAAAATAGTATGTGCCAGCTCCGAGCATGAAAGTTCTCCAAATAGGATCTTCACTTGTGACCTAGAAGGTCAAGAACTGGAAGTATGGGCTGGAGAGAGAATACCTAAAGTCAGTGATATTGCTGTGACACCTGATGGACAACATCTGATCTGTGTATGTTCTAATGAAATCTGGATTCGAAAACTTCCAAATGGGAGGGAATGGAGAATTCCTGAGCAGCACACAATTTCATCCCTTTCTCTGTCAGTTGATGGACAGTCAATGATTGTCAACCTTAATAGCCAGGAAATTCATTTGTGGAAAATCAATGGAAGTTCTACCGTGCCAGATAAATTCAAGGGACACAAGCAAGTAAAGTTTGTGATTAGATCTTGCTTTGGGGGATCAAATTCTTTGTTCGTTGCTAGTGGCAGCGAGGATTCACAGGTATATTTTTCTTTGGAATTTAATATTGCCTTTCAAGAACTTCTTACTCATGTATAACCAACCAGCCACACATGAGGCCGTAGGTGGTAGCAAGGGATGTGATATATTGGCATACAGCGGCACCATGTAACCGAGAATTTGGTACCCTTGCACTGCCTTTTCTGTTTGGAACCATGGCATACAATGTGGGATCACTAATGGTGTCCATGTATCCCTTTAACATGGGACAAAGGCCATAAGTAAAATTCTGATGTACCTGAAACTGTAAAATACCAATAATGTTGAAGTGGCTTTGATTGCAGTTGCTAATTTAGCACTTTGGTTGATAGTTGATGGGAACTAGAAGAAGCACATACTTCACATTATTTACTATGCACTAATTTACAAATACCAGCCTACTCTCCACAAATCCACATAATCTTGTATAGATAATTTATATGCTCATGCCTAAATTCACCTGTTGCATAGCTTAGCTTTATTTACAAGAATGCAGGATACAAACATGAAACTTTGAATGCTGAACAAAAATAATAATTTGATATTACGTCTGGAATTTCGCTCTCCTTGCTTTTATTTCCCATTTTGCTAATGTGAAGAAATAATGGCAAGGTATACATTTGGCAAAGACACATGGAGACACCAATAAAGGTTTTACATGGGCATTCGATGACTGTAAATTGTGTAAGCTGGAACCCTGCCAGGCCCCATATGTTGGCTTCTGCAAGCGATGACCGCACAATTCGAATATGGCTAGCTCGCAAATCTCAGAATACCCGTGGCTGACTTGAAAAGTTTTGTATGTCTTTCCTGTAAATAGTTGTACATCTGAACTGTATGCACAGAACAATTTAGGACTTTTGTTTCTCCTAAAGAGTTTCTAGCTACTTCGCAGGCGAGGTTTGAACAGCCAGATGTAGCAGCACACTTTGTATATAGCTAGCAACCGGTTGTAAGTTTTGCCCGTCAACTCTGTAAAGAATCACAGATGCATCAGAACACTGTACATTTTTGCCACCGCTCATAAATATTCCTGGATGCCTCCTGCTTGTGTAGCTTCAGGGCTTGTTTGGTTGCGGGCCACAGTTTGCCGCGCCGCATTTGTGTCCGCCACAGTTTTCTTGGCCTGCGTTTGGTTGCTCGCCACAAGGTTCGGCTGCCGCACTAGCTCCTCGCATGCGCAGTTCATTTTTGCCGCCGCCGCTCGCCTAAGCTGCGGCGTTGAATTCGTTCGCCGCACTCTGCGGCGTCGCCGCACCTGGGCGTGGCTTCGGTCGGCAGCGTCCAAACAGACCCTGAGTGTTCAGTAAACCAGCTCAAGTGCTCACTTCTCAGATGATTGCGAGCTGTTTATTGCTTATTGTTGCATTAACTGTGGTGACTAGTCTTGCTGTCAGATCTTAAGAGTTGATCCTCCTGCAAACTGCAAAGTTTATGTCTGAAACAAAAAGGACCTGCCAATTCAACCTGTTGTTGCCTCCATCGTTGGCCAATACGGTGAATTCGACCAACAATTTCGCGTGTAAGGGAGACCTGGAGCGTTGATTTCTGCTACCTTTACCGCTGCAAAACGAAGAGTATCGCGACTGGGATCTGGGAAGCTATGTATATACATATAGGCTCCCAGAGTAATCCATGCCACGTGATCCTACCAAACAGTGATGGAGCTTCAAGGTAAATACAGGGGGGCCAAACCCTAAGCAAGTCTTCAGCCTATGGTATGAAAATCCGAATTCATGTTTAGTACTCGGTAATTTTGAGGCCCAAGAAACAGAGGAGGCTGTGATTGAGTACAAGGCCAAAATATGCTAAGTGAGCTTGCTTTCTCTTTCTCGACCGTCAATTCCCTGTTCGACACCATCCTGTAATTGAAAGCAAACGCTGCTGGATGAATTTTTATGTTGGGCTGGATCCATTGGAAAGCTGATCTCCAAAGCTTTCTAACGAATGGTCACACGCCGAAATCGGAGTTCGAGAGCCTAAGTTACGCCCGTTTGGAGTCGACGTGCTGTTGAATGGCCAAACTGGGCTTTCTGGCATCTTGGGCTTCCATGTGGGCCTTCCTTGGCGCATGGGTTGTCCTCGTGATGCGTGCTTTCTTGTCTGGTTCTTCGTCTTGGACTTGAAAGGCCGAGCTCCGGGATTTAGGCCTTTAAGCGATGACGGAGTCGCACCGTTGATCGCAGGTGATGAAGATGGCATTGTCAGAGAGGATGTAGGGGCAGCGGTCGTATCCTTGGGTTGGACGTCCTCATCATCCACCCCTTCTTGAATTGGAGTCGTCCTCGACTCCTTCTCATGCTCCTGCAAAATGTTAGTGACAACAGGAGGCAAAGAAACATATGTTTGCAATGTGGTATCAGAGCAACGGTTGTCTGATGAGAACATCTATTCTTGGTTTTAGATCTGTTCTTGTTCGTCCTAGAGTCTAGAAAATTGCCCCACAAAAAAGATTTGAGTTCGTCATCACATCCACCGTCTAAGCCACTTTGTGCCTTCGCAATTTTCGTTTTTAGTTTCGCTTTGTTGAATTTATGTCCATGGTTATAATCTTGTTGCTGGTTTAGATTTAGTTCTTGGCCTAGTGTGAAGTTCATCCGTCTTGTTGACATTAAACCTGAGCATCGGATTCCACATATATAGCGACGGCCAGGGGGAGTGGGGTGCCCAAGGGTGCAGCCACCATCAAACCCTAGTGATACATGGGCCATAGGCCAAAAAATACGATGTCGCAGCACCCTGAGTTTCTGGCCCGAAACATTGTTCTGCATTTTTCCGATTCTCCTGGATGAATTTAGATGTGGGGCTGGATCCATTGGAAAGCTTATCTTCTAAGCTTTTCAACGAGTGGTCGCACGCCGAAATCAGAGTTCGGGAGCCCAAGTTATGCCCTTTTGAAGTTAACGTGCTGCTGGATGGCCGAACCGGGCTTTTTGACGTCTTTGGCCTCCGTGGGCCTTTCTTGAGTCATCGAGGCCTTACGAGTCTTGGACTTGTTGCGCCGCTTCTTCCGAGAAGGCTTGAAAGGCTGGGCTTCTGGATTAAGGCCCCTCGGCGAGGAAGATGGAGCAGCGTCGGTCATCGTTGGAGTGGTCAGAGAGGAAAGAGGGGCAGCAGTCACACTGATCGTATCCATACTGGTGATGTCCTCATCATCCTCCCCTTCTTGAATTGGAGTCGTCCTCGACTTCGTCTTATGCTCCTGCAAAAGATTAGTGACAACAGGGGACAAAGAAACATGTGTTTCCAATGCAATATTAGGGGAGGTCACAGTTTTATCTAATTGGACTACCTCCTCTATCTTTGTTTCAGTGTTTTGTGCATCGCAAACAATCTTATCACCCTCTTGGACATGATTTTTAACTCTATAAGCATTAATCTTATTTATTTCAGTAGGAGTCATTGGTTTCAAAATCATTTTCTCACAATAATGCATAAATGAATATTGATTGGTTCTACCATTGTGAGTAGCTTCCACATCATATAACTAAGGTCTTCCTAATAAAAGTGAGCATGCTTCCATGGGTATGACATTGCAATCAACGAAATCATAATATGAACCAATAGAGAAATTCACTCTCGCAGTGTGTGTGTTACCTGAACCTTACCATTTGAATTAAACTATTCGATCTCATAAGGTTGTTCAAGTGGAGTCGTGGGCAAGCCAAGCTTCTCAACGATGTTTTGACTTGCTAGATTGCTGCAATTTCCTCCATTTATGATGACTTCTACCCTTCGTTCTCGCACAACAAACCTAATGTGGAATAGGTTGTGGCGCTGAGTTTGACTAGCGTGTTCTGGCGGTGCACTAAGTATAAGTTGGGATAAAAGGCTCTTGTAATTGTTCGTCATTGCAGCATTCAGATGCACACCATCTTGATCATTCTTGCCTACCGGGTTAGTCACAGGAATAGAAAGCACATTCTTATCTTTACCAATTGAAGTACACTTACTATCCTTCTTCTTTGGTGATGCAGGCTTCAGTTCTTTGTTTGATGGTGTTTTCGTATTCTTGGTCGTAGAAACACCAGATCCGGTGAGGCTCGGGATGGGAAACGACGGTCGGGCGCGGGAGGTGCGGCGGCGGCCTGGCGTGGCCACCGTGGACAAATCCCATCCGGCCAAGGCCTCCGCCGCCAGATCCGGCGAGGCGCGGGAGGGGAGACGGCGGTCGGGGGCAGGAGGAGCGGCGGCGGCCTGACCGGCGACGGCAGCTCTGCGCGACGGCATCGTCAAGGGAAGAGTGCGGCGCTGGGACCAGGGGAGGCAACGCTCGGAGGGAGGGCTAGCCGGCTAGGGGACGGGGACGGGGGCAAAGGAAATGGGTTTATATGTGATGACAGTTTCGGGTAATTTCCCTCAAACTACAGCTGCACTTACGAAGGCCAAAAGGGCAGCGCTGCGAAGAGCCAAAAACATTTGGGGGCCTAACGTAATTTTGCCAAGTCGCAGAAGCACTTGCCAGGGGCCCCTATGCGAATTCACAGGGACGTAAAACTAAAATCGTGAACCACAGGGGTTTTTTTGCAAACCCGTCCCCGTCGGGAAGGCCTAGATCGGACGCTCGGGAGGCCGGCCAGCTAGGCAAGATCCGACGGCGCCGAGTCTACGGGCAACGTGGCGTAAGGAGGAGGCTGGGAAGGAGGCGTGGCAAGCCCAGGGCGACCGCGGTGCTGAGCGCTATAAATAGAGAAGCTAAAGCTAAAGCTAATAGGCTCCTAGAGGACTCCATGCCACTTGATCCTGCCAAACAGTGATGGAGCTTCAAGGTAAATACAGGGGGGCCAAACCCTACTCAAGTCTTCAGCCTATGGTATGAAAATCCGAATTCATGTTTAGTACTCGGTAATTTTGAGGCCCAGAGAAAACGGAGGAGGCTGATTAAGTACAAGGCCAAAATATGGGATTGAGATCCTCTAACTTTATTTGGCCACTGGCATATGTGGGTCACAGTAGCACATGGGCCCACATGTCAGTGACCATAGTCAGAGGGCAGTAAAGTCAGAGGATTTGCTTCCCAAAATATGCTTGGGTATCAGGGGTTGCTCCATAAAAATTTTTTGCTGGAGGTGATGACCCACTTTGGTCTTAGTGAAGCTCCACCCCTGCTGCCAAAGCGCAGAGCCATCGTGATCAATTTTGGACAGAGCTAGAGGGTCTTGGAAGCCTTGAAATGCACTTTCTGCCTTCAAAGCGTGTTTATTACTAACCCTAAATGTTGGCCTAGTCTTAAATTTTGGGAAAATTACTCAAATAACATTCAATTCGTTACCAAAACACAAAATGACACTCAATTCGTCACCATTATCTAAAATAACACCGAGAAAACAAACTTTCTTCCAAACGACATTTTAGCATATTTCTATCATTTTTCTCATCTTTTCCATATATTCCCTCCCTTTTCCTCTTTTTCCCCAATCCGCCGTCATCTCCCTCATCTCCGGCGGCGGCAACCGCGGTGGCGATGGCCGAGACGACGTAGCGCGGCGGCGGAAGTGGTGCGGCCAGGTGATGGTGATGGCGATGGCGACGGCGGCCAAGACGACGCGGCAGTGTCCGTGACTACGGCGACGGCGGCCAAGACGATGTGGCGGCGAGGGAGCCGCAGCGGCGGTGTCCGTGACTACGGCGATGGTGACGGCAGCGGCGGCCAAGACGACGCGGTGGCGAGGGAGTCGTGGCGGCGACGTCCGTGACTACGGCAACGGTGGCCAAGACGATGCGGTGGCCAAGATCACCCAAACCAATGGTCTTTTTGCAAAAAGCCCCCCTCCCCGCCTATAAGTGATTCCCTTACCCCGACCACCCCTTCCCCTCGCTCATGAAGCCGACATCATAGCTGCACCTTCCTCGGGCTCAAGAAGCCGCTTCCCCTAATCCCCTCCTCCCCACTCCCCCTCCCCTCGCTTAGGCTGCTCAGGTAGCCTTCACCATTCGCTTCATGCCTTTAGTACCTACATCCCCCTCTCCCCAGCTGCCAATGACCGATGAGAGAAACTCGATGCCAGACCACTGGATAATGTCATCGCACATAATGTTATCCAATAAGATATGTAAGTCGGATATTGGAGAAGGTCGAAGAATAATTTTTTTAGGTTATTTTGGATAACAAATATTGTATCAAATGTCTAATATCTAAACTCGTGTTAGCAAACGATGTGTACAAGTTAAAAATTTTATCGTACTTTTGAAATTATGTTGCAACGCAGGGACAAACAGCTAGCTAAACTATAAAATTGCATGCCCTACTGGACCTTCATAGCATATGTGCATGGCAATATGAAATTGTTTCTTATCAAAGATACATGGCCTACTTGAAAATATATGTCTTTCATGTCTTACAAAAGATAAGCTATAAATTACATTCATAAATGTAAGGATAATTTCTTACCTGCAGTGGCAGATTTTTGTGCATGCTTTTATATCTTCACAATTTCTTCGGAAAGTCTAGATCAACGATGATTGGAATGCATGACTCGAGAATTTCAGATCGAATATCTTTGGTCTCTATGCACATCTAGATTTGAGACTATGAAACTAACACACTTATTAAGATTAACATATAAGGTGTTGCCGGTATATGTGCTACATTATGAGTCATTTGACTATGTTGTGATGAAATGGCGTTTAACAAAAGAAAAGACACATCCTTTTCAGGTGATTTTCAAAGGAGCTCACTAGCTGCACGATTAGTCATTGCTCTGAAAGAGAAGAAAACGTTGCCAGTAGCTTGAGGTTTTCTCTATGATGTTCATCTATGATATGACGGTTTAAAATGTGCTAGCGTTTCTTAGACATGTTTTCTTTGTAAAGGAGACAACATTTTTATTTTGATTTTTTTCGCCGCTATATCTTGAAGAAACACATGACGATTACAAGTATACACCCTTTCCACTCTCGGCGTGAACTTAAAATTTTTTAAAGGAAAATAATTCGGTTCGGTGAAAGAATCGAAAATAAATATCCCATGTTCCCAAAACACACCTTTTTTTAGAAAATTGAGATATATATATATATTAAGAATATATAAATATATAGTTAGTTCATTTGTAGTTTTTTTTCTGAGAGAATATATGTACGTAGTTACTGGTTTTAGGCTAACACTCCTACTACCACGAGGAAACGGACATGCCCCCGTTTCTCCCAAAACTCCTGGCCACCATCCACGTGGCACAGCCCCACCACGACCGGAGCCCACGACTGCCGCGTGCTCGGCCCCACCATGCGCAACTCCCGGCCGGCCGTCGCTGCCGCGCGGCCCCATCCCGACCACGTGGCCCACCCCCCTCTCCTCTCCTACTTAAACCGCCCCGCCCGGGCGATCCCTCCTCGCCGTCGACCTCCACCCATTGATTAATTAGTAATTAAGCTAGTGCTTAATCTAGATTATTCCCGATCCCCTCCTCCCAATTTTCCTTAACCCAAATCCCTAATCACTTTTGTGATTTGTGATCACTTCCGCGCCTGGTAAGCATGGCCCTTGATCTTGTTCGGAGCGCCGCGGCGGCGACGGCGTCCGTCGCGCCGTCCACCAGCGCACGGCGCGCCCTGCCGACGATAGTGCCGGCGCGGAGGTCGGCGACGGCGTGCAAGTGGCACGGCCTGAGGGCGCAGAGGAGGGCGGCGTGCGAGCCGGCGGTGGCGTGCCGGGCGGCGGCGAGGGAGTCCGGCGTGCCGGTGTTCGTGATGATGCCGCTGGACACGGTGAAGAGCTGCGGGAGCAGCGTGAACCGGAGGAAGGCCGTGGCTGCGAGCTTCGCGGCTCTGCGGAGCGCCGGCGTGGAGGGCGTCATGGTGGACGTGTGGTGGGGCATCGCCGAGGGCGAGGGCCCCGGGAGGTACAACTTCGCCGGCTACACGGAGCTCATGGAGATGGCGCGCGCCGCCGGGCTCAAGGTCCAGGCCGTCATGTCCTTCCACCAGTGCGGCGGCAACGTCGGCGACTCCGTCACGTACGTTATTCTCCTCTCTTCTTGCGCGCTTCCGTTGCGTCTTGCTAAGTGCTAACTTCGGCGATGGCGCGGCGGCGGCGGCGGCGGCGCAGCATCCCGCTGCCGAGGTGGGTGGTGGAGGAGATGGACGGCAACCAGGACCTCGCCTACACCGACCGGTGGGGGCGCCGCAACTACGAGTACGTCTCGCTCGGCTGCGACGCCATGCCAGTCCTCAAGGGCCGCACGCCCGTGCAGTGCTACACCGACTTCATGCGCGCCTTCCGCGACCACTTCGCCGCCTTCCTCGGCGACACCATCGTCGTAAGCAACGCCGCCCCGCTCACCCATGCGCCTCCGTCATTCTTTGCTCGTCGGCGGCGCTAACTCTGGTCGCCGTGTGCACGCAGGAGATCCAGGTCGGCATGGGCCCCGCCGGCGAGCTCCGGTACCCCTCGTACCCAGAGAGCAACGGCACCTGGAGGTTCCCCGGCGTCGGCGCCTTCCAATGCAGCGACAAGGTGATTCCAACGAGCAACTCCGGTGGATTTTACCATTTGAAGAGAGCTTATTTTCACGGATTAATTAATTTGGATGGTGTTCCAATTGCTTGTGCAGTATATGCTTAGTAGCCTGAAGGAGGCGGCGGAGGCGGTGGGCAGGCCAGAGTGGGGCTCCGGCGGGCCGTCGGACGCCGGCGGGTACAACAGCTGGCCGGAGGAGACGGTGTTCTTCCAGCGGGAAGGCGGCGGGTGGAGCACCGAGTACGGCGAGTTCTTCATGTCATGGTACTCCCGGATGCTGCTGGAGCACGGCGAGCGCGTGCTGTCGGGCGCGGTGTCCGTCTTCGGCGGCGCCGCCGGCGTCGCCATCTCCGGCAAGGTGGCCGGCATCCACTGGCACTACGGCACCCGGTCCCACGCGGCGGAGCTCACGGCGGGGTACTACAACACGCGGCACCGCGACGGGTACCTCCCGATCGCGCGCGCGCTGGGGCGGCACGGCGCGGTGCTCAACTTCACGTGCATGGAGATGCGCGACGGCGAGCAGCCGCAGGACGCGCGGTGCCAGCCGCAGGCGCTGGTGCGGCAGGTGGCGGCGGCGGCGCGCGGCGCCGGGGTCGGCCTCGCCGGCGAGAACGCGCTGCCACGGTACGACGGCGCGGCGCACGACCAGGTGGTCGCGGCGGCGGCGGCGGAGGGCAGGATGGTCGCCTTCACCTACCTCCGCATGGGCCCCGACCTGTTCCAGCCGGACAACTGGAGCCGCTTCGCCGCGTTCGTCAGGCGCATGTCCGAGGCCGGCGGCGCGCCCGCCGCCGTCAGCCGGGAGGCGCACGACGGCGCCGGCTCGCCGGTGCAAGAGGCGGCGCTGGCGCTGCGGAGCTAGCTGACCCGGCGTGGAGCGGATCGACTTTGATTTCATCTTGCACGTAGAGTTTGGGTTGGGGAGGTTATTGCTGGGTTTCGTGGGAGGCACGGAGCGCTCGAAGAGGTCGCGAGCATTCTCCCGCGCGAAACCGTGTGTGTGTAGGGAGGAAGGGGAGGACGCAGAGGTTGTCACGTGTCCAGGTTCCGGCGCTGGCGTCCGAGGCTGCACGCCGGCTCCGAGGGCTTCTTCGGGAATATATATCCATTGTTCCATTTCACGCCATGTTTGCACGACAACGAGTTCGCGACACGGCAAACCGCTGCGATTTTGAGCGATCGCTCTAGATCGGACACTAGTGCGATGCCCAAGGCATCGTGGCACTATTTACGGGGCTTAGAGCATCCACACGTGGCACTCTATCATCACATTCCATATTATAATTAGATGTTCCCTCTATATTTATTTCTAAATTTTTTTCTCGCGCTACACTTTAAAAGGCTACTCATTCAAAGTTACAGTATTTTAGATGGCGATAGATGATCTTAGCATCATAAAACATCCAAGTGGATTACGCATCCATATGCATCTGCATCGGTGCAATAAGTTCCAATTTTGATGGATGCAACACAAGGTCGGGAACCAAACAACAAAGTGCAAACAATCATAGGAGCACATGAGGAATCACAATTCACAACCGGAACGACCGAGTTGGGAAATCAGCCAAACAACAAGGCAAAATATTTGAGCAAACTACTGAATTGGCACAAACATGTAAACTTTCATCCAGAGCCATTCGATCCGATACCGATGGCCCAGATTGAGACGCTCTCCCACCCCGCTTTTCAACCTGGCGCGCCTCGGTTTATTTTCCCAGCCGCCCGCTCTTTCCTTGCTCTGCTCTAGGGTTAGCTACTGCCAACCGCACCCAAATCCTCCTCCCAGATGCCTGTAGCCACGCCTCCCTCCCCCCGACGCCGCCACACTGGCCACCCTCCCCGAGGCCGCCACGTCGCCGCCATCCTCCCTGAGGCCTCCACCGCGCCACCGTCCTCCGCGACGCCGCCACCGCTCCGCCATCCTCCTCGATGCCGCCACCGCTCCGGCATCCTCCCCCAGTGTAAGATCAAGCCTCCCATGGGCTAATTGATTTTGGTAATTGATGGCAACTAGGCCGTACACCTGGAACGCCAAGGATAAGGACTTTTGTTTTATAGTTCTTCTATTTTCCTTGTGTGCGTCTTCGGCTCGACTATATCTCTCTGGTTGCAGGGTCCCACTGAGCACAGGTGTTAGGTTTGAGCGAATCATCTAGAGCGAGTCCACCTGTCTATGTTCGAGAAGGTTCGGGGGTTCAACTTTTCAGGGTTTCGTAGCCTCTAAGCAACCCAAGCCAAATATTAGGTTTTAGGCGCGAAACTTCCCGCCCAAGTGATTTGAACCTCCCGCCGTGTCCACATATCGACAAAATGTCCCTAGACCCAAGGCGTGGTGACGAGAGGGGGCGAGTGAGAGGCAAAGTCCGAAGGGGGCAAAATTCCAGCCCCATCGGACGCTGTCCGATAGGCATCGGACGACGTCCGGTGAGCCCAAGCCAAATTAGGCTAAGTCCCGGAATCATCGTCTCCACCGGACGGCGTCCGACAACCATCGGACGGTGTCCGACAGCGTCGATTGCCCAGCGGAGAGCACAAAAACGACTAAGTCCAGAGGTCACAACCACTGTCGGACGGGGTCCGATACCCATCGGACGGGGTCCGACAGCGACGCCTCCCAACGAGCTCGGTCGAAATCGGCTAAGTCCCAGGCGACACCGTCCCTGTCGGACGGCGTCCGACCACCACCGGACGGCGTCCGATGAAGTTCACTGTGGCAGCGTCCGACGGCCACCGGACGGCGTCTGGTCAACAGCTTGCGACAGTACCCACTGTCGGACGCGTCCGATCAGCACCGGACGGCGTCCGATGACGGCTAAACCCACGAGCGAACACCTGGCGGGCGTCCCGTTCGCACGCGCCAGCGCCCTGTCGGACGCGTCCGGTAAGCCACCGGACGGCGTCCGACCAAGCACAAAAAGGGCCCATATCTTCTGTCGGACGGCGTCCGACGGCGACCGGACGGCGTCCGATCGGGCGATCTGAATCTCGCGATTTAATCTGGACCGTCCATTTCTAGGGTTTCGCCTAGGGGCTATAAATAGGGGCTAGGAGCACGGGAGAAACTTGAGAGAGCCTACCCTAGCAGCCACCTTTTGCCCTAGCCACCTAGAGAGCTCCTCCCATGGTTCCCACCTCCATCTAGGGTTCCATGTGCTTGAGAGATTGAGGGAGAGAGTGAGGAAGAAGAAGAGAGCACCCCTTAGCCTCCTCCCGTCGTCTCCAAGGTTTGTACCCTCTCCATGGTTGCCTTGCCATCCTCCATGGTGGGTTGAGGGTTGAGTGTCTCCGGTCTTGTGCTCTTGGGATTCTTGCCACCGGGAGACATCGTCGTCGCCGAGCTTCATCAAGCGTACCGCAAGCAAACCCTTCTCCGTGAAGGTCACCGTGCTTCCCACGGTGCTTCCTCTCCGTTCGTCGGGGTGTGCAAAGTCCGCCGTGTGTCGGCGGCCATCTCCGTGTGTCGGAGGTGCCAACGTGTCCGTGTGTCGGATCCAAATCCTCCATGTGTTGGGGGTACCTCATGTGTTGAGGTGAAACCCACCGTGTGTCGGTGGTCGGTGCCGTGTGTCGGTGCCGTGGGTGTGAGAACTCTCGCTTGTGAGGGAACTCGCCTCCTTGTGAAGGTTTGGAGCTCGCCTACCATGTGTTGGTGAAGAGCTACCACTAGTGGATTGAGGGCTAGGGACGAGTGAGTCCCGACTTCTCTGTGTGAGAAGTTTCCTCAACGGAGACGTAGGTGTTCATGTGTTGAGCACCGAACTTCGGTAAAAAGATCGGTTTGCGCCCCTCTGTCTCATTTACTTACCGCACCGTGATATCCACTGCCTGCGAGTGCCATCGTGCCTCCTACACTTGTGCATCGATTGCTTCCGCTAACTAAACTTGTGTAGGAATAAACGCGTTAGTTGTGTGACTTAACTTGCCTAAGTGACTAAGTGCAACAAAAGTAAAATTTATAATAGTCCGATTCACCCCCCCTCTCGGCCTTAGGATCCTTACACCCAGGCCGGGCACCGCTCGCCCATCCTCCCCGACGTGGCAAACCCCACTGCCATCCTCCTTGATGCCGGCGACCGCACCACCATCCTCCACAACGGCAGCCATCGCGCTGGCCTCTCCCCGACGCCGCCATGCCGGCCACAGCTCCGCCCTCCTCCCGGATGCCTCCACGCCCTGATTGCTGCAACTTGTTTCTGCTGCTTCTGTAACTGTGAACATTGACTGGATGCTTGTGTATTGATGCTTGTTACTTCTGTAATTGACATGTAATTATGAGAATTGGCATATAATTGTGAGAATTGGAATGTAATTGTGACAGCATTTTGAAATTTTGAAGAAACATATATGACAGAGAAGATAGAGCTACATCAGGTTCCTTGCAATATGCTTACCCGGTTCTTGCTGACACAAGATATTTAAACCCATTCGCAAATTGGGAACTAAATGAATATTTCTATAACGAGATGTTCAGGGATCCTGGCAATCGATCCACTTTTTTGGTCTGCCATAAGGCTAAAAAATAGAGAATAAATGTAAGTGCATATATGGTATAATGTCTACTCTAGCAGTCTAGAACTCATAAGTGCTAGAAACAAAGTTTTGCTTGATACCAATTAACATCGACTGCCAAATGCCAATGACATATATATACATAGATTACCGAAGACGATGGAATCAGATAAGGAAATAGTCTCCACAGTGCGAAACAATTTGATCACTTGTTCAGCAGAAATGGTCCAGAAATTGTGAACCTCAAGTCCAATATATATGTTTCAACATAAATTGTTTCAGCCAGATGCATTCAAGCTGCAGGTACATCTTCAGATGGCATATAAGCACACTATACACGGTGTTCTTTTAGTACTTCAGCATGCATTCATGGTAATTTCTTTCAGCATGCAAAATAAAGGCAAAAAAGGAGGCTCCATTGCTCACAATTACAATTACATTTACAATTCTCACAATTACAATAGCAATTCTCATAGTTATATGCCAAACAGCAGAAACAAGCATAACATACACGAATCTCAGAAATTGTCACCATTTTCCATCACAATTACATCGTCATAGTAGCATGCGCAAATCTAAAAAAAATCAGCAGCAACTAGTTGCAGCAGATGGTTGTTGGACGGTGGGGAGAACTCCATGCTGGTCGGTGGCTGGTGTCAGGGAGGAGGGTGGAGCGGTGCCTAGCGCGGCAGCGGCCAGGAGGGCGGAGCAGTGCCAGGTGCGGCGGTCTCGGGGATGGAGGCGCGCTGGCGTCGAGGAGGAGGATCCATCGTGGCCACCATGGGGGCATCGGGGGGAGGGCGGCGCGGTGGCCGGCGTGGTGGCATCGACTAGGAGGGCTCCAAGATGGCCGGTGCGCCTTGGCTAGGGTTAGAGCAGGGGATGATTTGGGGGAGACGGCGGGATGGATGGATTTGGGTTCGGGGCGCTGAGGGGCGGTTCACCGCTATGAAAACCAGGTCATAGCCCGCCTCGATCTTGGCCATGCATACCAGATTGTACGGTTCTCATAGGAAGTTTGCAAGTTTGCACAGATTGACTACTTTGCACCAAATATTTTATCAAACAGCAAACCAACCGTCTAAGCAAGCAGCGAGTTAAACGTACAAGAGTGATCAGGACGCACGCACCAGTCACCAACTACTTGGAGGCAACAGTTCGGCAAGATTACGACCAAGATTTTAAATCGCGTTTGTCAGGTTTTTCGTTTTTCGAAAAAGCTCGTGTGGACTTTTTTTTTCCTGTAATAATAGACAGCTGCAGTAGACTTCCTTTCCTGGTCCTAATTTTGGTTGGTGATGGTCTGCCCTGTGATGTAATTTTAGATTTTGAAAGATATGTACTTTTGTTTCCATTGTCTATGATAATGAAAATGGGGTATACCCCTTCTTGAAAAAAAGATTTTAAATTGCGTTTCTACAGTTGGGCAAGATTACGAAATGGTTTAAATCAGGTTTTTTTTATGGTTTCACGTTTAAAAATTATAAAAGCTACTATTATGAAAGCTATCCTACAGAGTTTTAATATAAAATTATATAAACTACAGAATATTTATATAATATAATTATAACGGAAACACCTGTGTTCGGCAGTCCGGACGTGAGCAAGGCAATGGGCCTTTAGCTCAAGGCCGGCCCATGCATGCGAGCTCACGGGAAAATCAGTATGCGCAGGGCAATAAAAAACGATGACGTCAGCAGATTCTATTTTTTGTATTCTTCTTTCGACGACCATAATTTTTGACTGGGTGCTCTAATTCAAAAACCGTTTGCACCAATGTGTTCCTCGTATTTTTACGAACAAAACAAGATGTTTGTTGCCATATAAATCTTCAAACTTACCTGACGAAACTTGGGATTTCGCTTACTGAAACTTGGATTTCGCTTACTGAAACTTGGATTTTCATATTCGTAAAACTCGCCAAACTGTCAAGTTTCATCAGGTTTAATGCAAGTTTCATCAAGTTTTAACAGGTTTCATTCAAGTTTCTTCCAGTTTCATCAGGCCAATCCAAGTTTCATCAGGTTTCAACAGGTTTCTTCCAAGTTTAATCAGGTTACATCAAAGTTTCATTAGGTTTCATCAGCATACGGCCAAGTTTCATAAGCACACGACCAAGTTTCGCTAGTATAGATGTAAGTTTCATAAGTGACTTCTTCTAGTTCACATCAAAAAATTAAAAAAGTAAAAAAAAATCAAAAAATTAAAAAGTATTTAAAATGGGTTGCTCTTGATTTTAGAAGAATTATGAAATTTATTCCACGCATTTTGAACACTGTTTGAATTTTGTACAAAAATCAGAAGTTTAATCAAAGACGACTAACAACTGGCTTGCTGACGACTAACAACTGGCTTGCTGGAACATGCGAACGCAGGGGACACGAGAGCGTTGGATTGACGTGGTAGTGGTGATCCAACGCCTCAGCTTGGTCCGGACCGAGCGCCAGGCGTGGGACGTCAACGCCTGGCGCTCGCCTAATTATAATATTAGTTACATTCCACTAAGGCAACATATCTAGTGTTAAAGGTGGTTTCAGCGCTAATGTGCTAAACTCTAATCTAGGCCATTGGATCAAGTTTTGAAGGTTAAGATCTAACTAACCAGCTAGATGTGAAAACATTTATGACAAAAGAGTTTTCTCCCATCTCAAATGTATAAGCATTTAAGTGAGTGAGTTGACCTTCATCTCACTGGATCTTAACCTTCAAAACTTGATCCAAAAGTCCATATTAAATTTTAGCACATTAACACTGAAACCACCTTTAGCACTAGATATGTTGCCTTCAACTAAATGAGAAATGTACATGTTACTTAAATAATAATATTTAGTCTGATGGCCATAATTAATTTAGTGACTAATTTACTTATAGAAGTTCATTATAAAGAAACTTGATAAAATGATCAGTTTTTAGTTCTAGATTAGTAGTACCATTATGCAAGGTCAGGTGATGAAAAAATAAGATGCATAATTAAACATAACTTATGGTTAGATTAATGTTGCATAGCGTAGCTACAACGATTATAAAAATAACAAAAAGCAATCAATTTAGCACCAGTATTCACAGAATATTGGTCCTTAACGTAACATTTACGTTCAAAATGGCTAGAGGTGCTATCGCGGAGCTATGGCATGCTACTTAAAACCTTGATTGCAACAATCCATCATTTCTACACTGCTATTAATAGGCTGGATAAAAACATTATTTGAAAATAAGTATGATAATAAGATTCAAATTATGCTAACAGGCACAACATGAAGTTCAACCAAGCACACACAACATGAAGTTCAACCAAGCACATGTTCATTCTTATAAGCAAACAAGGTATAAAGCATTCTGCAAAACTTGCACAGAAACCTGCATTGGACAATCTTAACATGACTTAAGTAGCATAAAGGTCCAGACTACTGCTCAGAGCGAGCAAAATTCTGTTCATTAGAGCACGAACATAGATAATTGGTTGTGCGGGACAGAGACCAAACATTCTAGTAACCACCCTTGAGATCATTGACCACATCATAGGGAATGGGGGTAACAGTCTCCAGGGTAGCACCCTCAACCATAAAGCCAGGTTTAGGACCCTCAGGCTGCCTCTTGGTGCTGATGACCTCACCATGTGATTTGGCTTCCGCCTTACGCTGATCATTATTTATTTTCCTCAGACGGAACTCCTCAGTGCATCTGGACGGCAGCACATGCTCAATGCGGACATGGATCCTCTTCTTCAGAATGGTGCCTCTTACCTGACAAGACAATGTACAGAGCAATTCAAGAGAAAACATTAATCTTGAGCTGTTGAGCATCAATGCGCATCACTCATATCTCGTTACTCTCATACAAGCATTCAAGGGTTATCAGCAGGTTTCAGATGTTAACTAAAGCCCAGCTCAGTTGATACAAGGGTGGGTAGGCATTCCATCTGGTAAATCAAAACAAAATATAAAAAAGGCTAAGTTGTTGGATACCTATTCATCAGCTTCTATAATGCAACAACAAATTCAGCAAATCCATGAAGCGTAATTTTTCAGCTTCTCTAAGACAATTTGTCAAGCTACATCACCAAATATCAATGCAAGCTTAGTGTCCATCTCATTTTGCAATATTGTGGAGGCACTAAATGTGATATGACTTTGTAAGCAAACATAACAAAACAATTAAAATAATATTCCACAAATAATCTATGGCTGATACCAATTACATTAGTCTACAGCAACTAGTGATAACATCAAAACTCCAAAAAATCAAATATTAAACAAAAAAAGCTCTCCAACCTTTACAGAAACTAGAATACTGTCACAAACACATGTTAAAGAACCATAACTACAACAATCACACGCTGAGTAAATTGACCCTAAACACCTCTGCAGAAACTAGTCATAAAAATATTACAAACATTCATCATCATCATCATCATCAAAATGTGTGAACTACAGTATCTAATCAGACAGATCTACACAGTGCCGTGCGAGGATGGGCGGTAATCGCAAATTCCTACAGCTAGAACTAAATCAAATCATGAGAAGATCAATAACGTGAACAAATTCTAGAAACGTGAATAATATATAGCAAGATCATAACCAAGCTATCACCATTTCTGAGCTAAAAGTTTCGTCAACTAGGCAGATCCAACAAGGCAAAAAAGGACCCGTCCTTTTATACCTTCTTGTTCAGCTCGACGCCAATGGCGCGCTTGGTGACGTTCCAGACGCGGCCAGTGCGGCCGTGGTAGAACTTGTGCGGCATGCCCTTGTGCACGGCGCCGTTCACCTTGACGTCGACGTAGTCGCCGATCTTGTAGGTGCGGAGGTAGGTGGTGAGTGGGATGTACCCCTTCTTGCGGAAGGGGCGAGAGAACAGGTCGCGCGTCCGCGAGCGCAGCCCGTGGCCGGCCGGCATCCTGCCCCTCCTGCTTTGCTTCGCGCGGCGGCGGCGGCGTCTGGAATGGGTGGAGGTAAGCGGGTGGCACTAGGGTTGGCGAGAGATTGGGGGGTGCGCTATATTTATAGTTGCGTCATGGGCTTTGCTGCGGGTTTTGCGTGGCGGTGTTAGGTTAGGCTTCAGGCCCATTTTAGATTTAGCAGGAGAATTTATTAAATTCTGGGTTCGATCGGATGGCCGGATGGGTCAAATTTGTCCATCTAAACATTGTAGCATTTTTTTATTTTTATTTTACTTTTTCATTGTATGAGCAAGGCATGTTTGGTTCACGTGCATTAAAAAAAAGGTTTAATTGCATGCAGGGAGACAATTTTTTCAGTGCCATACAATTTTTATAACTTTACAATAGCACATACGTACTTAGCCATAAATACAAAGTAACCCCTGATTTTTTGAAAATGCTATTGTGCATCCAATACACTTCGAACACGCTTCGAAGAGTAAAGAAAGAGGGATGAAATAAAATAGTTGTTGGTTTCAAAGAAAAAGAAATAGAATAATAAGAAATAAATATAATGCCATGAGAGAGAAAGAATGAACGAGGAGCACAAGTTAAATGCCAAGAGAGAAGAGATTGGGGACCCGAGCCAGGTGAGTCAGTCCTAAAACCCCAAACCAAGCCATATGAGTCAAGCAGAAGAAATGAGAGGAGGAGCCTAACTAGGTGAGTCGGTCCAGAACCCAAGCCAAACTAGATGAGCCAAGCAGAAGGGATGAGGAGAGGAGTCAAACCAGGTGAGCCGATCCTAGAACCCCAACCCAAGCCAAATGAGAAGAGGAAGGAATGAGGGGGAGCCAAACTGGCCAGTCGATCTAAAATCCCGAAGCAAGCTAGAAGATTCAAGCCAAGACAATAGAGAGAGGATGAGGGGGAGCTAAACTGGGTGAGCCAGTGCCATAACCCCAAGCCAGGAAAGAAAAATTCAAGTAAAAGGTATGAGGGAGGAGCCAACCAATACATAAGAATCAAGTCAAGAGGGGAGGAATAAGAGGCAAATAGGGAGTCCTTTGAAAGGGGGAGGACATAGAGAGTATTTATGTGTGAAATGGTGAGAAAGAGTAAGAAACAGAGGTATGTAAAAGTGTAATTCTAATGTTCGGTTGAAAATGTGGGTTCAGCTCCTTTTTAAAAAGGGCAAAAATCTATTCTATATTACAAGGAACTACAAGTCTACCAACTGTTTCTTGCTGGCACCACGAAACTCCCAGGAGGAAAAAATCCAATATATATAAAAAAATCCAAATTGCAACAAAAAAAACATGGTAAGGTGAATTTAAGTATTAGAAATGTAAAATTCTACAAAATGAATTAAGAAATAATATAAATAAAAAATGAACTTTGAAATTCCATGTGACGTTCTCTAGTTGCACCACGTCACCGTAGGGGCAAAAATCTAAAGAAAATTTCAAAATGCAACAAAAAAATCATGGTGAGGGTACATAAATGAATTCAAGCATTAGAAATGTTAAATTCTACAAAATAAATTAATAAATAATATAAATAAAAGCATGTGAGACTATAATTTCATGTAGATGTCATAAAAAATTTAACCATTTTTTAAAAAATTTAGGATTTACAAATGATTGAATTAAGAAATAATTCATTCTTTTCTATCATTGTAATTTTTGTGGCCAACTAAAAAATTCCTGAAAAAGCAAAGCTTTATAAAATAGAATTGTAGTATAATGATAATGTCCTATAAAAAATAAACATTAATTTTTTTAAAAGAGGGAATAAATAAACAATTCTATATTCTTGCCGGTTAGGCGACGTCACCAATAAAGGCCGCGACCGCTTTGTATTGTCGAGAGGCCACATCACCTACAAAGGCCACGACCCCCTCAAATCTCCGAGAGGTCACATCACCCACAAAACCCCCGTCGTCCGTCTCGCCCAGATGACTACATAGCACAAGATCCAACTGTCCGTCCGAACTTAAACACATAAAAGGTTTCATCCTGCAATATGCCCAACATGGCGGCCACCCCGACCAGATGGCTAGCCGAGCCAGCTCTCACGCACTGCGTCTCGAGTTCAAATCCTCACCTCCCCTAACGTCATGTCTGACTCGCATGAACCTCATTGGTGCCTTATAAAACTAATGCCACGTGTCACGGTCGTGTGAACCTTGTTTAGTCCACTTGTGCTTTACAAAACTAATCCCACGCGTCTTGGTGCGTGAACCTCGCTAGTCCTAGATATGCATAGCTTTCTGTGTACACGCCATGTAGGTCATGAAAGTTTCTGAAAATTTATAGATGTACTCATTGAATACTCATTGTGTATCAGTTATAAGTTCAAATTCATTCTATATTAAGTGTTTCTAAAGAGAAAATATTTTGCCAATTTTTAACTAAATTTTGCTATTTTTATAACTCTTAATATAAAATAAATTTGATTTTTGAAATTTCATATATAGTTAGAGTAACCAATATAGTAGTTTTTAACATTTCTAGTATTTTTTATGAATCTTGTTAGTTGGTGTACACGTTGATTACACGGTAAACCTTCACATAGGTAAAAAACACGAAAGGAAGAAGGGACGAACAGCGGGACAAATCCGATCGGCGGCGATGGCACTGAGCTTTCGCGAGTCCGCTCGGCACGAGGATGAATCCGACGGTGGTTGGGTGAGTCATCCCAGGCCCCACCTAGCTCAACTTGTCACGCGGTCGCCACCGTCGTCTCGCCCCGCCCCCGGCCCCCGCCATGCCGCCGCTCCTCCTCCACCGCTCGCCGCCGGCGCCCCCTCTCCTCCCCTCCGCGGCGCGCCGCCGCCTCTCCTTCGCGCCTCCGGGTGCCAGGCCCGCCGCGCCGTTTCGTCGATCCGCCGCCATCCTCACCGCGAGCGGCGTCGTGGTGTGCCGTGTTATCCCTCTCTCTCTCTCTTCTCGCGCTGGTCTAAAAGATCCGTGTGCGGCGGTGTATTGTGTTCGCTCGCCGGCTCTCTCACCGGTCGCGATGTGCTCGCGTGCAGCTGGGGTGCGGGCTGGTGACGCTGGACTACCTCGCCACCGTGAGCGCGTACCCGCGGCCCGACGACAAGATCCGCAGCGGGGAGCTGCAGGTGAGCAGTGACAACGATCACCGCTCCTTTCAGTTTCAGCGGCATTGCAAGATTTGTGCGGGTTCGTCGTTCCCCGTGAGCTAAATTTGCGGCGTTGCAGTGATAGCTTCTTCTTGGTGTGCGCAGATGTCGGGAGGTGGGAACGCTGGGAATGCCTTGACCAGTGCTGCTCGTCTGGGCCTTAACACGAGGCTGATCACCAAGGTAAATTGCATGTGTCTTTTCTTATATTGGCGCCATGTGCTGCTTTTCACATTGCACATGTTTTTTTCAGGTGGCTAACGATGAAATTGGAGGAAGTGTTCTTTCGGAACTCAAGGAAGCTGGAATTGATGTATCGCATGTTATAGTAAGGCTCGGATTACAAATATACAACTTGTGCATCTGTGGTATCATGTGTAGGTAATCATACTGTATAACATTGAAGCCATGCATTTACACAAACATTCAGGTTGATAGTATTGTATGTTCGAGGTCCATACATTTGTTGTTGCTACCAGGAAAGACAGTAACATGCCAACATCCCTTTTCGGTACCAATTAAACTAGGGCCGTTACTGATTGGTAGCTGAATTGTATGTTCAGCACTTAAGATATATGGCCATATATTCCTGGAAACAAAAGTAAGCTCAATGAACACAGAATCTGTTGTTCAAGAAATACAAGCATAACTATTTTGAATTATAAAATGTAAGGGCCACCCTCTTCCATTTTGAGCTTGATATGTGTTGTCTTAGATAAGTTTTGCAAATGGGTCAGGGATTAACAGGTGAGAACTGTATGTGAAATGAAATATATTGTGAACCACTAGATACTCCGGAGTCTGACTTATCTTCTTCTAAGTCTCTTATTCTCTTGATGATTCTGCCTTTTTACAGATTTCTGATGGTGGAAACACAACATTTGTTTATGTCATAATTGATAAGCAAACGTGAGAATCTCTCTCTCTCTCTCTCTCTCTCTCCTTTTTTTTAAATAACTAGTTCTTAGTTTCATGTAGCTACATAGGTAAGTTAAGCAGTCAATACTCAAGACAGCTACGCAGCTTGTAAATATAATCAGCTGACCCGAATGATATTGTTTCTCATCTTGTCAATTCTGGCTGGTACATGTTGATGAATTTTTCAAATGAAGGTTTTTTAGGGATTTCTCAACCAGGTTTGCTATTTATCCTAATGTAATCTGAATCACATTTTTTAAAATTCTTAAATTCTTTGAAGACTGAAGCGCCTTATTATATAGATAACTTTCACCAATCTTGCTGTTTTATGCACTTCAACGCATCGTTTCCATAAGGACGAAAATATTTTCTTTTTTCATGGGATAAAACAAATTACTCGTGAAAGATGTCTATGTCCTATTGTGTTCTGTTTATATCAGACTGCAAAGGTAGATCAGATAATGCGAGTAAAGACATTCTACTTGGTATATACAAGTAAATAAATTAGTTTTTTTTTGCACATCTACCATTTTTTCCTTGTGTGTACACTTTTACTGGTTGTTGAATCAGTGTCAACAAGCCTGAAGCTATTAATTTGTTTTAGGAACATTTGATGGATCTTATTCTACTTCTGCTGTTCTAGAACATTGGTCTGTGGCATCATAATCAAATTATCAAGTCTATATTCATGGAAGAACTCTTTACCTTGCAGGAAAACTCGTACATGCATAATCACATCAGGCTACCCTCCAATGGTTCCTACTGACTTATCAAAGTCAAGTTTGTTAGCTGCATTGCAAGATATAAGCTTGCTATACCTAGATGGATATTCAAATGAAATGGCCTTGACTGTTGCTAAGCAGGTAATTTCGTTTTGGAAGTGTTGCAGCATTGATTCACGGATACATCATGTAATACTAGATCCATTGTATGTTGTGTTCAATTGTTAGAAATTCCAGTGGGCATGTACTGGCTGGTTACTTCTGTAAATACAACTATACAAGTGTATTGCAGGACACCATCTCAACTTGTTAGAAATTTCAAGCCATATTTAAATTTATTACTTGATAGAAAAACAAAAATGTACAGGCTGATCAGATGAAAATTCCAATATTGGTTGATGCGGAACCAGAAAGAACGAAGGCAGAATTGGAACCTTTGCTCAGTCTTGCAAGTTACATTGTCTGTTCAGGGAAATTTCCAGAGGTATTGTGATACCATGATACAATTGTAACAGAAATGAATGTTCCTTGTTGTCAATTGTATGCTTTTTGTTCAGTTGCATTTGTGTTTTTCACACACTGATACCATCAAAACCTCTTTTAAAGAAATGGACATCGATCTCACACATTCCCTCTGCACTACTAGAGATCCTTATGCAATATCCCCGTGCAAGATTCGTGATTGTAACCCTTGGAGCAAATGGCTGCATGATGCTTGAGAGGAGCAAAGATGGTCAGTTTTGATCATTTCTTGACAAATGATAAGGTTAAAATATTGTTTCCTTAAGAGATTTTAAGTCCATTTTATTTACTTTCAGTGTATTCTTAAACAGGTGATGGTTCCAGAATAGATGCAGAAGATGTAGTGAATGTTGCTGAATTCTTGAAGCTGAAAGTGCATAAAGGTGACACCTTGCCAATTTGTGTATCATCCAAGGTACGACACATCAACAATATTTCTGGTCCTTGCAATTGTTTAAAATTGTTGTCATAAAAAATTCAAAACTGTGAGAATTCTTTACTATTCTGTGTATCTTTTACTATTTTACCCTTCTCCATGCTATTATTATAGTTCATGAGACTTTCTGCAAAAGGTCATGGGGCTATATTTGGAAGACTTCTGATAGGAACAGCAGAAAGTATTCCAGCCTCAGAGCTTGTTGATACCACTGGTTGTGGGGATGCATTTATAGGAGCAGTACTTCATGGTGAGGCATATTTACTTCTTCATTTCCTCACTCCTTCCAAATGTTTTTACCTTTTCTTCATTATGTGTTGCTTCCAAAGGGAACAAGAAATTTATTCTAAATAAGTATTAAAACCACTACATTTTTGCTTGACTTGATCGTGTTTATTGCACAACCACCACCAATAGTATCCGTCATTTTCTATTAACTAAATACTCCAGTAAATACCAGCTAGTTATATTTGGCACTTCAATCTTACCATTTCCTCTATTGATTTTGCTGCAAGGACTATCGCAAGAGATGAGCCCCGAAAAGATGCTGCCTTTTGCTTGCCAAGTGGTAAAACAATTTCCTTATGCAACGAAAATGCCACCGAAAGAAGTAGCTTTGTCCTCTCTCTGATACTGAATCCTTATTGATATATTCCCTCCATTCCAAAATATAGGGCGTGCATGTATTTCGAAAAATCAATGTTTGGAATTTTTTACTAACAATTTAGTTAAGAAAATATATGTTAAGTGTTATGCATGCTATATAGTTAGATTCATATTTGAAAGTACCTTGATATGTTGTTAATTTTGTAGTTGTTGATGATATATTGTGAAAGAAATTAACGGTCAAAGTTATACATTGAAGGCCGTGTCAAAAACTTGTATGCCTTATATTTTGGAATTGAGGGAGTAGTAATATTTTCCTTGTTCAAATTGAGCTTTGTTGTACTCATGACTTTTTGAATCGGCAGTGCTGCTGCTCACTTTCCAAAAGAATCTCTGGTTAAAAACAAGCATCGACCTCAGATACTCATATTTCTGTTCATATGGCAGGCAGGCATCAAATGCAGAGCAATCGGTGCCCGGGCCGGTCTACCATGGCAATCTGATCCACGCTTGGCCAAGTTCCTGACTGCACTAGAGGAAGAACCGAAGAAGGTGCATCGACTAGAATGATGCGTCATGTTCTCAGCTGCTGCTCAGGCGTCTTGGTGCTCTGGTGTTACCACTAGGCTATCCGGAAGAAGATGATCTCTTCTTGCTAGGAGCCAGAAACACAAGGAACTTGTAAATCATGCGTCATATAGGCAAGATGGTTTGGCTGAATAAAAACCGGCCTGAAATGAAAGCCCCGGATGATTTGATCCTGTCATATAGCAATGACGAAATTTGCTCTCGGGAATCGCGACACGGCATCGCCAAAGTCAGCGGTCAACGCGCCTGACCAACAGCGTGTCCTCTCGCCGCCGACGCCGACAAGTCGAGATGCGCTGCACGGCAGCGGCAAGTCTCCAGAAGGCTTCGGCGACTGACATGCAGACCACCACTCCACGAGTACGACCACGAGCTCAGCATCGGGGTCAGCTTCTTGCTCCCGTGCAATGTACAGGCGTGTGCTGTCTGCAGCGCCATCAGGGCGAGGGCTTGGAGTCCAATTCAGCTTGCACCTTCCCTTCCTCTGCCACTTATACTCGCTGAATCCAACCGGACGAATCGGCGATGTCCATGGCTTCGAGCTCGGGCTCGGGCTCGGGCTCCGAGCCGTGCGCCGGCGAGCTCCGTCACCGTGGAGCGGCGTCCCGCCTGTCGGAGCTCGGCGTCAAGTCCTGGCCCAAGTGAGTAGGCGAGCATGCGCCCGTGTACAAATACTCGTTTTTTTTTTCTGCCGAGACATACGTACATGCATTGTGTTGATGCATACGTACGCGTATACGAACGAGCGGTTCTTGGAATACGTAGGTGGGGCGGCCCTGCCGGGACGTACGCGCTGAGCTACGACGCGCGGCAGACGTGCTACCTCGTGCGAGGGCGGGTGGCGGCGGCCGTGGAGGGCTCGCCGGAGAAGGAGAACGGGCACGTCGAGTTCGGCGCCGGCGACCTCGTCGTCTTCCCCAAGGGGACGCAGTGCACCTGGCACATTGCCGTCGCCGTCGACATGCACTACGCCTTTGATCCGGTAGCCAACCAGCCACCACCTGCTATGCGCACGCACTTGACACAAACGTCTAAAGCTTCACGGTGTAAACTGAATAATCGATATTTTTTGGCATGACCATCTCTTCCATGGCTTTGTACATTTCAGCTTACCGTAACGAAGCGTTTCAGTATAATTTATCTTTTTTATATAGCTTATTTGATGTAATAATTTGTAATGATTTTTTTAGATTTTTAGCAGTCCTCTTAAAGATTTCAAAACTATTTTTTAATTATTTTTTTATAACATTTGAACCCCTTTTTAAAGATTCAAATTTTACTGAAACGCTACGCTACGCTACACTAAGCTCAAATGTACCAAGCCTATGTGAGAAGAAAAGATCACAAGATTCAGCATTTTTTTATTGGCATATATATATAGAAGCATTGCTGTTCATGGAGAAGAACAGACAGGCATTGCAATAGGTTCACGCTTCACTATTCTACCAGAGCCAGCTCAGCCTTTTGTAGCTCAAATAGTTCTGACGACTTCTCAAAAGGCACTTATTGCTACCAACAAGCAACGCCAAATGGCCTCACTGTACCAGCAAGCAATCAGGCAAGATGTAACCAGCAGCAGGGGCACCAGATTAGCCATATCAGTGATCAGCCGACCTGTGGTTGAGTATTACATCAGAGGCTCAAACATGCAATTCTGGCACTGTGATATGGACCACAGATGGTAGGGAATTAAAAATTCTGCGCTTACTACTTCAGAGCGATAACTGTCGACATATGGAGTCTAAATGACTAATTAAAGGCATGCTTTACTTCTACGTAAACAAACAACCCATGAAACAAAACATTTGTACCACATAACCTAAAGGCTGTACAAGGATCATTTCCAGTTCTCTCCTATATAGGTAACCTTTGAACCAGCTTCAATGGCACCGGTGTTATTGTAGGTTCAGAAAATGCAACGGCAGTCTATCAGGGCACTGCTTAATAACAACCTTCAATCTCAAAGTCAAATAGATCTGGAGAGTTCAATTCTGAATACTCTCTCTGGTGATCACCTTCTACCATTGATCCATCTGCTGGGGAACCAGCAAAGCTTTGATGGGCTTCATTTGGACCAAGACTGCTCTGGCAGTTCAGATGGTGCGAAGTTTGCTTTGTTTGCATAAGACTGTCCACCTGAACGTTACAATCTGGTGTGTGGCTGGACAAGTCATGCCCGTTAGAAGACATCAAGTTTGTTGTTGCTGCAACAGACTCCGTGTGAAGGTCCACCCCCTGGTTTGTACTGGAAAGCAGAGGCTGGGAGGAAGTCCTCACAGGCTGTTGAGATTGTGAGGTGCAGATAGTGTAATCTGATACCCCCAGATCAGATGCCAAGCTAAGAAGCATGTCTTGCCAGCTTAGTGAGCAAACATCCATTACTGATCCTTGCATAGATTGTGTTCTACTAGTTGTAAGTGAGGAGCAACGTGAAAGTTGGGGCCCCACGCTGTGCATTCCATTTGAGGCAACCTTACAAGGTACTGCTTGCTGACCCTTATATGTTATTGGTGCACTAAGAGATCTCTGAGGGACATTATTCTTAACAGAACCAGCAAAATCATTAGCCATTAGTTCAACTTGAACTGGCAGGGATACACGCGGTAATGCCTGGTGCATCAGATCATTGCTTTGAGCAGCAGGGATAAATTGGTTAGCATTTGGCGTTGTGAGGCCTGGAGAAGCAGCCCCTACTCTTTTGAATCTTGTACGCGAACGAGTAATTTGAGTGGTGTGAGCATGTATTACACCTCTCCCAGCACTTATTGCAGGTGATACTCTTGGTGCGCAGACAGTTTGCCCTCCATTGCGCAAGTTTTGTCTTTGTTTGATTTGGCTCACAGCATTCAGAAGAGGGCTTTGGTTGACAAGAGAAGGGTGGCTAATATTTGACATAAGAGACATAAGAGACGGTTGTGATGTTCGTACTGATCCTTGACGATGTATATCTTGCTCTCTAGGTGGTGCTATTGTTGGGTGTGTGACATTCTGGTGTTTTTCTGGATGAGATGTTGGTAGACTTTTGTGCTTGAATGTTTGCCTCAGTGTTTTCCACTTTGTTTCCTTATCTGTAGCATGACAATGATCACTACTCGAGACACCTGTACCCCAATGACTACATGGAGCTAGAGTATCACAGACAAAACAGTGGCACTGCATTTAAAAAACAACAAAGCAATTGCATTAAAACAAAATTAATCTGCTAATCCACAATATTGACTCATATCATAGTGGCAACAACATCAGGGAGTGAATTGTTTGTTACTTACCATGCTACAATGTTTCACATGCAAAGTACTGCTGAACGGCAAATTAGAACATGAATGTCGTGAATGAGGGAAGTCCCTGCATGCAACCTGCAGAAAAATTGGCAATTGTAGGCAACTAAATGAATCCTAAAGGTAAATTGTAGTTCCTAAGAAAAAGCTCCCTCTGAGTCTTTGTTAACATGACATGAATTAAAGATGCAAACATAGACAAAATGAACAGGAAGGCATGGGGTAATATATTTCCTTAAGAAAACCACTTCCATGTTACTACATTTTAACCATAGTTTACCAGATTCACAATTCAGGTTAGCAGTTTGCTACTTAAAATTAGGGTTGTAAAGGGCTATACCTCTTCGATTTGCAAATCAGACTGGTTTATATATACCATATAAAACAACCATAGAAGATGCTGGCCCCATACTCCCAGACATTTAGAAAGGAAAATTGAACCATGGCCCAAGCCAACTATTCCCATACCTAGCGTCCAGCCCATCCAGTACCAGTCCACTGGCCACTCCTCTACTCAAAATTACCTCTGCCCTAGCACTCAGATTCCCACCTCACATCCAAGTATCCAACCCAGCCGCTGCCATGATCACTTCCTAGCTGCTACTCAAGCACCCTTAGCCACACTCCCATCCACATCCCAGTAATCAGTGCTGAGGGCCGAAGCAAAGGAGAAAGGCAGAAGCGACCCATGGCAAGCTGGTGGTGGCGAAGTATGTGAGTGTAGAAAGATCTGGTGGCGAGCAAAGACCACGATGACGCATTCATAAAGAGGAGAGGCAGCTTCTGTAACTGAGTAGCGACCATAGATGTGGTGGTGGCGGCAGCAATGGTGGGTGGTTCTCCTTCTCAGTCTCTTCTCCTCTTGTTGCCTTTTTGTTCAATCCATTCTCTTTTTCCAAACCACACTAGGAATCCGAGCAAGACAAATTAAAACCCCAGTATGGTTCGCACAATCAGGATTGGCTTTCAAGAGTTTTTGCAGCAAATCTGATTACTATGATTTAAACACTTCCATATTGTTTGAATCCAAGGGGTGTTCCAGAGCAGTTAACACATCAGGTCAAATTAAGATTTTCTCCCACGAACTAAACCCCTTAGCAACTTGATTCTAAAGTCACACATTCACACCCAATTAAATCATCAGCAGAAGGCAGACAGTTCAAAACAAAACAGTTACCATACTGTGAACACTTTTCACTAACATGAACACACCAAACATTTCATCTCTCTATAGATATTCTCCAATAACAAAGGTATTGCTTCTATGGCATGCAAGAAATGTAATGGTATGGATCAAAATGGAAGGAAGATATTACCGGCCCCTTCTCCGCAACTATCTGCAGTTCATCTGAGCCACCATCTCCTGCACTCTCCTTATCATCCGCAAGGGCGACCACCTTATCAGGGTCGCTGTCTAGAACCACACAATCATCGTCTTCCTCATCACCGCCACAACCATCAGGCTTGCCCTTCTTCTGTGGCACCGGTGGCACCGAAAATTCACTCATCACCAGGACATCATCAAAATCCTCCCCGATTCCACAGTCATCCACATCAAAGAACCCTGCAGCCCATGCATATGGATCAACAGGAAGCTTCCTGGAGGCCATCGAGAAGTCCTCATCATCGGAGCTGATCTCAACAACATCCATCACCGACCCCATCCACCCCCAAAATTCTTAAGCAGCTGCACTCAGGAGTTCAGAGTTCAGATACAGATTTCCCGAATCGGCAAGAACTCAGGCGACCCTCGAGGGACCCAAGAAACCCTCCCCCACGCAGCACTAGCTGGGGAAAGGGGAGCCCAAGATGTCGCCGGCCACCATGGATCCAGAACCAAAGATGGTTTCCAAGAAACTCCGCTAGGACCAGGAGCACGCCTAGCCCATCAAAATGCAATCTTGGCTCGATCGGCGGTAGCCTGGCCGTCGCAGCCGCTCGAGGGTTTACTGCCGAAGCAAGGACACGCCGAATTCGGGAGCAATTGGAGGCGAGGAAAGCGACGAACTCTGATTAGAGAGCGAGGGGAAAAAACCAGACAAAATCAGAATCAGAAAGATCAGTGGAAGCTTAAGCCAGAACCGCAGATACTTCGATTCGCATAACAACGAGCACGACGAAGGCAAAAAAAGGAAAGACTGGAAAAAAAAAAAAGAAACACCAGGAGAAAGAGAAGTGTGCGACCTCAAGCAGCCCGAGACTCCTCGGTGGAGAGGAGGAGGAGGAGGAACCCAAAAAAAAAAAAAGAACTACTTTGGATTTGGAAGAGGAGGAAGCAGGCGAAGCCAACTGCTCGTCGCCTGCAAAATAAATCTCCGGGGAAATCTCGTAGCCTCACCCTTCGATTACGGACTTGCTTTCTGGGCACCGCGCGATATTCCTATGGGCCAACGGACCGGACCCGTGCGGCCGTGCACCCGGCCGCCTGGCGGCCTGGACGCTGGGTGGGGCGGAGGGAGGGATAGGCTAGAGGGGTTTATCCGGTGTTAAAATTATCTAATCTACTAGTAATTATTTATGAAACTGACCATTTGACGTTTGTTTGGGATTGGTCGATTCCTTAGCCGGTTTCTTTTTATTATTATTTGCTAAGATAATAGGGACATGCTATTTATAGTTTCTTATTTGCTAAGATAATTTTTATTTGCTACTTAAAAGAGTATTAGTTTCCTACTATGTCATTGACATGCTGGTACAGGGGTTATATGTAGTGACACATGAGTGACAAATGGAGAATTGTTTATGTTTAAGATTGATGAATGCGAAAATTTTCACCCGCACTAAGATCAGTTGTCGCATGCCTATCCCCTAGCGACCATCACCCAGTCCGATGGAGGTTAAAGCACCGTAACAAGGTATTGTCGGACCCAGTCCAACGACGGTCGGACCCAGTCCGACCAGCGGCAGAAAGGAGCACTTAGGGTTTGGGCTCATCAGACCCAGTCCGATGGCGATCGGACCCAATCTGATGAGCATTGGCAAAGCAAGGCTAAGAATTTGAACACAATAGGATCTTTTAGCTATTTGTGAACGGCTTGAGTACTAAGAGAAGGCCAGGAATTTGAGTGAAGGAAAGACTCGGCATGATCGAACCAATTAGACCCCTCTTAAAGAATGGGCGACAAAAGTAAAACCTAGCTACTCCTAAACATACACATGACCTCTTCACTCGCTCGGTCATGCTTAGATCATCTTGAAGCAGCTCAAATATTCGTCGAAGCCTCGCTAGGATTCCATGAAAGGTCCAAGAACTCCCTAGCACAACTATCCACGTTATCAATGCCACTAAAATAATTAGGGCTCAACGATGCTCACACAATTGTATTTTTCCTCAACAATTGGCCCAGTAACATGCTAATCTCAGCCCAGTACGTGTACGTACAGCAGTGCCTTGTCCTGCAGTCCTGGTCACAGTGTAACATCCCAATTTTTTTAAACCAAATTTGGCACGTTAATTTTTCTAAAAGCATATCATCAAAATAATTTAATGTTCATCTGCATCATGTCATAAGTACATCATTAATTAAATTATCCACTTGGTGAATAAAAAGATTTGTGCATTTTAAACTTTGTTAATGTTAACTCAGCAAAAAAAGAAAAACTTCTTTTAAATATTTTTGACCAATTGTATAAATTAATTCAAGAAGTTTAAATTAAAGTTTAGAGGAACAAGCTGAGGAGAAAATCTACCTCTTAATAAATCATCTTCTCTCTATTGGGCTACAGCCATCTCCTTTCCCTTCATGTTGAGCCCCACTTGTTAACTTCATCTTCCTTCTCCCGACTCTTTTTCTGTGCTCCCAAGTCTCTCTCTCCTGCACTCTCTCCTCTGCGTGCATCGCCTCAACCTGCTACTAGCCACGCCCTGGCCGCCGTCATTCCGTGCTACCTCTACGCCGCGCACGCTCACCTTTGCCACTCGCTCCACGCCATTGTCGCTTGCCATTAACTACTCCGCAGCTCCGGCCTGTGTTGCCTGTGCACATCCTGTGCCAACAGCGCCTCGGAGATCGTGCCTTGACCATGTCCCGTCCGCCGCGCCGCGCCAACCGTCTTGCCTCACGGTCGTTTCGCCGTCGCTGTAGATCAACAGCGGATGTCACTCGTTGTGGCTTGGGGGCAAAGCCGCCGCTTCCTCTCGCCTATAAATCAGTGCCCTATGTCCCTCTTTCCCCTTGCCCAGTGCCCTGCCGTGCCCGTGCTTCTCCCCGGTGAGCTCTGTTTGTTTTCATGGTGTTCTCTCACTTCGTCATCATGTCCTCACTCTCTCTCTCTCTCTCTCTCTCTCTCTCTCTCTGTGTGTGTGTGTGTGGCAGCATCGAAGGAGCCCGGAGCATCGTCGGAGCCAAGGTGCAAGCCGTCGCCGGTGTTCCTGTGGAGCCGCCTCGGTCCATGGAGACCTCGTCGTCAACATTGCCGGCCTTCCACGAGCCTTCTCTGGGGCTGCTGCTCACTTAGGTAGCTTCCTAGTGTCTCCTTGGTGTTGTTCTTAGTCCCGTCGTGTCGAAGCACTTCCGAACCAGCTGCACCAAGTCCTCCCATGGCTGCTGCTCTAGCTAGCTATAGAAAGAAGAAGCAGTCCTGTAGCACGTGTATTTATACACGGTGGCGGCGGCGAAGCCTTCGGTCGCCGAAACCGCAACTATAGGTTCCTTTGGAGGCGCTGAGTCGTGGGGAACCTGTTTTTGCAATCGGTTCATGAAATAGAGGTCGCCATAGCCGACAAGCAGAGCTCCACCGAGTTCCCATGGAGTTGCCTGTGTGTCTGTACGTGAATGAATGAATGCATGGCTTGAGGTTGAAGAACACTGCTTTGAGATTAGTGCCAGGGTGTGGACAAGTGTCCCTTTGGATAAGTGGAAACGTATTGAAGCAAAATACGCTTTCCATGGTTGAAAGTGCACATGTAAATATAAATATAAGCTTTAGTATTTTTCAATCACCATTAAAATTTGTAAAAATATTTCTTAGTGCACATTAATTTAATAAAGAGGATTAATGGTTATGCATGCATATAAAAGTTGCACCTTTAGTGACTTAGGGTTGTAGGGTCTATCATTTCATATACATGCATATTTATTTCATGCATTCTCTTTAAAACAAAATTCGCATAAAAAATGTTTACTTGTCGGATGGATGAATGTACTGTCTTGTATGTGCTGCTGTATTGGTTCATGTGGTTAGGAGCGCAAGGGGCTGTAGACCCGACCGACGTCGCCAGTTGCTCCTACCCAACCGAAGGCAAGTCTCCTTGATCATATTGTGAACCTTTGTGCTTTCATTTCAAAAATGATTTACTAGAGATTTAAAATGCGCATGCTAGTTTAAATTAAAAATGGCGTACTTGTTAGAACTTAGCTATCTAACCTAGTAATCATGGTAAGACTGGACGATAGGCTCAACTGTAAGGACTACACATTGAACTTGCTAATTATATGCCATTGACAGTAGGAAAAAAATGCTTAAAATGACTTAGGCGTGATACCATTCATTACTCTTGTGTGATTATAAATTTGTGATGAGATAAGGATTGAGAAAAGAATTTGAGAACTATTTTAGAAAGGCTAGACATCAAGGGTGATGTCGTGGGTGGAAAATGTTTTACCTCTCCCCTAAAAATATTTCTATCTAGGGAGGAACCTTTACCGGACTAGTGCTAGTTTAGGCATTGTTTTGAGCAATGGGGCTAAAATAAAATATTTTCTTCCTCCCCTAGTCTAAGGACTGCTCGTCCTATGAACCTACGAACTGAGCCATAACAGTACGATCTCGGGTTCCGTTTATGGGATGGACTTGGTTGTTAGCCTCTAAACCCTAGCGGAGACTATCCAGTGGTCACCATTGGTGTTCGAGTCTAACCGCTTTGTGGTGAAACACTCTCGGGTGTGTAGCCTCTCGAGGATAAAGCGTACATCCTCTGTAGAGTTAAAACTATCATGGTAGCCGTGCTCGCGGTTATGAGCATGCAAAGGGACTATTAATATAGTAGCTCTTTCTTTCCAAAAACCGGGAATTGTCAAAAAGGATTTGAGTTGAGTAAAAGTTGTTGAGAAACTGCTTTGATCTTGAGATAGGTACTACCGGCTTGCATCATGAACTGGGTTCGGCCTATCATGAATTGCTTGCGTGGTTTCAACCTACCCCTTTATTCCGAGTTATCCCCTGTAACGGGAAGAGACCGAGGAAGAGACTCGCTACGGCATGAGGCCGAATGGTGAGAGCATTTTGAGAATGAGCCCCAAAAGATAAATATTTGAGTTTAAAGCTTTCTTAGAAGTGCTTTTATAAAATTAGGAAAAGAATAACAATGTATTTCCACAAACCACCTAAGCCATCCATTTGTACTAAACCCCATCTGCATATATCCCCGACTTGCTGAGTACCTTTGTACTCACCCTTGTTTCCCCTTCCCCTCTTTAAAAATTTCAACAGTCGAGGAGGCTCCCTACGACTCTCCATTCGAGGAGGACCTTGACTACGAGGAGGAGGAGGACTTCGAGGACGAGGAGTAGGGCTGTGTCTTGCCGCTTTGCCTGTGGAGTAATTTAGGCACTAGAATAAATCGTGCCATGTTGGGCTCCTGCGTCACCGTGTGTGTAACTCTGTATCTTGGTCTGCTTGCCGTGCTTGATGTATTAAGTTGTGATTTTCATTGGGACGCTTAGTCCCCTATGTTTTAATAATGTAACTCGAAGGCAATGTACTATTATTGTTGAATTGTGTGTACTAGCCATGATCTTCTAGGACTAGTACTATATGCACAATTAAGATTCGGTCAATTAGACCGGGTCCTGACAAAAGTGGTATCAGAGCCAGGTTGGCTTTAGGACGTAACCCGTAAAAGTGGAGACCTAATATTTTCTAAAAAAATTTAAAATCTCCCTGTAAACTTTGCTATACATTTTCGTAACTTACACTACTTTTGCCAAAATTGTAGATGCCGGAGTTCACCTCTACTTTCGGACTCTTACGAAGGTTTTGTGCGCCAGCTGCTGCTACTACTGGGCACCCTTGGCATTAGCAACCCTACGTTTCATGGGGCCGTGACCACTCGTCGTGGGTCAACCATTCACCCGAGGAGATCTAGCCCTAACCGTCTAAGTTGATCCTCTCCCCTCTAAACATTTATTTAATCCTTTATGTTGTGGTCAATTTAGACATTTAGTGAGCAATTTTCTGATTTGTGGTCATTACAGGCTTATAGTTGTGATTGAGATTGAACTGATTTGAGAATGGCGGGAGCAGAGGAGAACACACCTTCCATGGTGAGCAAACGAAAGTATTGATTTGAAAACTATGTGGAATAGAGCCGCAAAGACGTCGAAGACAACAACTGATGAAATCAACAATCCTTCTAGTTCCATTCAACAGCCTATGAATGAGAGTGAGATTGGGACTGAACCTCAACCTGTTACATTGGCATTGCCCCCAATCATTGAAAATATTGGCAGCTACGAAGGAATGCATGAAGAGGAAGAACTAAACAAAGAGGCTCAAGAGGTTGACAGTGATGAGGAAATATATGATGTTGACTTGCTTCCACAAGATCCTGGGACGAGAATTCCAATTGCAAATTATGATTCCAATGAGCAAAATAGAGTGAGAAGAGGATTTATTGCTTTAGGGCCTTGTCAACCACGAGACCATAATTTTGAAAGAAGAATGGTTGGTGGAGGTATGCGCTGTTTCATGCCTCATTGGTTTGATACTTATAATTGGCTTGAGTATAGTGTGCATAGAGATGTTGCGTTTTGCTTTATTTATTATTTGTTCAAGGAAAATATACGTGATGGGGATGCTTTTGTGCGTGAGGGATTTAGAAATTGAAACAATGCTAGAGATGGATTTAAAAAACATGTTAGTGAGATCACTAGTGTCCATAATATAGCTCAAGAAAAATATGATAGGTTTATAAAACCTACAACATCAATTCAACAGACATTTGCTTCCACCACTAAAGCAAGCAAGGTTCTTTACAAAAGCCGGTTGAAATGGTCGCTTAAGTGCATCAGGTTTCTCTTGGCCCAAGGATTGGCCTTTCGTGGACATGATAAAAGTAAAGATTATAGAAATAAAGGAAATTTTCTTGAGCTTTTAAATTGGTTAGCACAGAATTTTCAAGAAGTGAACAAAGTAGTTCTTGACAAAGCTTCAAAAAATAGTAAAATGATAGACCATAAGGTACAAAAATATTTCATCAATTGTTGTGCCAAAGAAACCACTAAGCTTATCATGAATGACCTTGGTAAAGAGTGCTTCTCAATACTTGCTGATGAATCTAGTGATGTGTCTCATAACGAACAATTTGCTCTTTGCTTGCGTTATGTTGATAAAAAGGGGAAGCCAATTGAGAGGTTTCCTGGAATTGTAAATGTTGAAGACACATCCACTGCAACACTTAAATAGCCATTGGAAATTTTCTTATGGATCATCAATTGAACTTTTATATGGTCCATGGTCAAGGATATGATGGGGCTAGTAACATGAAGGGTCATGTTAATGGGTTGAAGAAACTTATTATAGATGAGTCTCCTTCTGCTTATTATGTCAATTATTTTGACCATCAACTTCAACTAACTTTTGTTGCTGTTGCTAAAGAGTGTGGTGACTGTCAATGGTTTTTTCAACAACTCTCATATTTGTTGAATGTTCTTGAAATGTTTTGTAAAAAGATAAGAATGCTATGGTGGCTCAAGCCGAGGCCATCATTGAATCTTTAGAATTGGGTGAAATTGAATCTAGTCAAGGTTTGAATCAAGATATGGGCTTGGGAAGGCCAGGTGATACTCGATGAATATCTCACTATAAAACTGTGTTGCATGTTATTGCCTTGTATCCTTCAATCCGCAAAGTTCTTGTCAAAATTGGAGAAGAATATACTGGGGTAGAAGCTATAGCGGCTCAAACTATGTTGACATCATTTGAGTCTTTTAAGTTTGTTTTCATGTTATACTTAATGGAAGAATTTTTTTGGTATACAGATGACTTAGGCAAACGCTTTGCAAAAGAAAGAACAGAATATTGTTAATGCTATGTCTTTGGTTTATGTTTGCAAGGAAGCATTACAGGTATTGCGAGATGATGGTGGATGTGATGCTTTTCTTAAAGTTGTCACCTCTTTTTGTGAGAAGCATAAGGTTAAAGTCATTGACATGGATGGTTGCTATAGGCCGGTGGGAAGATCAGCAAGGTTCGTTGGTAAAACCACGAATAAACACCGATTTCACGTTGATATATTCTTAGGTGTTATTGATAGAGAATTTCGGGAGCTTAATGACCGGTTTGATGAGGTGAACACATAGTTATTTATTTCCATGGCATCATTCAATCCTATTGATTGTTTTGCTGCATTTGATAAGGATAAGTTAGTCAAGCTTGCTCAATTTTATCGTAAGGACTTCACAAAGGATGATATGTTAAGACTTCCTAATCAACTAAAAATGTATATTGGTAATGTCCGTAAAGATGAAAGGTTTAAAGATCTAAAAAATCTTGCCGATCTTTCTATGTTGCTTGTTAAAACTTACAAGAGCAAGACATTTGAGCTTGTTTACATGCTTCTTAAATTGGTGCTAATTCTTCCCGTGGTAACGGCTAGTGTTGAGAGGGTGTTTTCTTCAATGTCTTATGTGAAGAAAAAGTTAACGAACAGAATTGAAAATCAATTTATGAATGATTTCTTGGTCATGTTTATTGAGCGGGACTTTTTTTTTTTGCAAGTTGATGATGATACCATTATATCTAGATTCCAAAATATGAAAGACCGGAGAATCTTGTTGTAATTTTTAGTTTTATTTTGTAATTTCTTTATGCTACTTAGAATTATGTCGTTATTATGAAAAATTTGTATTTTGATGTTTCTGTCGGTGTAATAAATACCGGGGTGCAAAGAGTCCTAAGAAGATCGAGCGGGCCCCACGCGTCAGGCGGGCGAGCAAGGCCCCAGCGCGTGGGCGAGCCCCTCAGGGCGCCGGGCGAGGGCCCCACACGTCAGGCGGGCGTTCAGACCCCAGCGTGTGGGCGAGCCCCACGGCGTATCGAGCGGGCCCCACGCGTCAGGCGGGCGAGCAAGGCCCCAGCGCGTGGGCGAGCCCCTCAGGGCGCCGGGCGAGGGCCCCACACGTCAGGCGGGCGTTCAGACCCCAGCGTGTGGGCGAGCCCCACGGCGTATCGAGCGGGCCCCACGCGTCAGGCGGGCGAGCAAGGCCCCAGCGCGTGGGCGAGCCCCTCAGGGCGCCGGGCGAGGGCCCCACACGTCAGGCGGGCGTTCAGACCCCAGCGTGTGGGCGAGCCCCGCGGCGTATCGAGCGGGCCCCACGCGTCAGGCGGGCGAGCAAGGCCCCAGCGCGTGGGCGAGCCCCTCAGGGGAATCCAAGGGGTGTTCCAGAGCAGTTAACACATCAGGTCAAATTAAGATTTTCTCCCACGAACTAAACCCCTTAGCAACTTGATTCTAAAGTCACAAACTTAATTCTAAAGTCACACATTCACACCCAATGAAATCATCAGCAGAAGGCAGACAGTTCAAAACAAAACAGTTACCATACTGTGAACACTTTTCACTAACATGAACACACCAAACATTTCATCTCTCTATACATATTCTCCAATAACAAAGGTACTGCTTCTATGGCATGCAAGAAATGTAATGGTATGGATCAAAATGGAAGGAAGATATTACCGGCCCCTTCTCCGCAACTATCTGCAGTTCATCTGAGCCACCATCTCCTGCACTCTCCTTATCATCCGCAAGGGCGACCACCTTATCAGGGTCGCTGTCTAGAACCACACAATCATCGTCTTCCTCATCACCGCCACAACCATCAGGCTTGCCCTTCTTCTGTGGCACCGGTGGCACCGAAAATTCACTCATCACCAGGACATCATCAAAATCCTCCCCGATTCCACAGTCATCCACATCAAAGAACCCTGCAGCCCATGCATATGGATCAACAGGAAGCTTCCTGGAGGCCATCGAGAAGTCCTCATCATCGGAGCTGATCTCAACAACATCCATCACCGACCCCATCCACCCCCAAAATTCTTAAGCAGCTGCACTCAGGAGTTCAGAGTTCAGATACAGATTTCCCGAATCGGCAAGAACTCAGGCGACCCTCGAGGGACCCAAGAAACCCTCCCCCACGCAGCACTAGCTGGGGAAAGGGGAGCCCAAGATGTCGCCGGCCACCATGGATCCAGAACCAAAGATGGTTTCCAAGAAACTCCGCTAGGACCAGGAGCACGCCTAGCCCATCAAAATGCAATCTTGGCTCGATCGGCGGTAGCCTGGCCGTCGCAGCCGCTCGAGGGTTTACTGCCGAAGCAAGGACACGCCGAATTCGGGAGCAATTGGAGGCGAGGAAAGCGATGAACTCTGATTAGAAAGCGAGGGGAAAAAACCAGACAAAATCAGAATCAGAAAGATCAGTGGAAGCTTAAGCCAGAACCGCAGATACTTCGATTCGCATAACAACGAGCACGACGAAGGCAAAAAAAGGAAAGACTGGAAAAAAAAAAAAGAAACACCAGGAGAAAGAGAAGTGTGCGACCTCAAGCAGCCCGAGACTCCTCGGTGGAGAGGAGGAGGAGGAGGAAAAAAAAAAAAAAAAAAGAACTACTTTGGATTTGGAAGGAGGAGGAAGCAGGCGAAGCCAACTGCTCGTTAGCCTCACCCTTCGATCCGTTCCGGACTTGCTTTCTGGGCACCGCGCGATATTCCTATGGGCCAACGGACCGGACCCGTGCGGCCGTGCACCGGGTGCCTGGGTGCGGCGGAGGGAGGGATATGCTAGAGGGGTTTATCCGGTGTTAAAATTATCTAATTTACTAGTAATTCCCTAACCTTTCATTTGAGTCACCAGACAGGTGAATCCTACTTTTACTCAAGCATATAAAAACCGAAGTTTACTAGTTTAAACAGTGGCTTCAAAATGGTGCATTTAAGCTGTGGCAGAGCAAGAGATTTTGAGATCTTAGACAAAATTCCACTACCATAACAAGCGTCCAAAATTTGAAGAAACTAAACTAATATGTCAGAATCCTTATCATGTGCCATGGTGCCCCATTCCTTGGCCGTGGTCAACTGGCCGACCAATCATAAGTCTCAATTTAAATATTTACTAGTTATTAACAACTACAAATTATGCTAAAAATAGTTCTCAACACAAAAAGTAGTGGATGCAAATAAATGAGCTTCACAAGTTAATTACTAGCTGGGCATTATTTTTCGTCCTTGTCGTTCTGGTGAAGATATCTACTAAGAACAAATGAGGTAGCGTGTTAAAATAGCGTCGTTTATTTGGTAAAAAATTTGGTGCAAACAAAAGAACCGGTATGATACAAGAAAGCACTTGTTGGTCTATAGGGTTGCTTGCTTTTCTTGCCTCACAATGGATGCATGGTTTATGCATTTTGATGTTGTAATAGGTTCAATGTTGTATTGGTTGGGACATACGGTCATATGTTGGCTTTGCTGTCGAGGTCGTTTTTTATGATTTTTTTGTTGTTTCGTTTTTATGGACGGATGATGCATAATATGTGTATGTAGCGATTGGTATGTATGTATGTATATATATAGGATGTGTGCTCGGTATGTGTTGGTACAACTTGCTACATGCTATATATATCATGAACATGCCTATCTATTGTTACCATTGATTACCCTGTATGACTGCCTTGATCTTGTATTCTTTGAGTAGCCTAAATCTAGTTTGGTAGCAACTTTAACCCTACTTAATAGATAAAACTTGCTCAAACTTGGTTAGGCACACAATTAACTTTTAAGCAGAAATGCCATAAAACAATGAACCGGTATTTAATGGACATTCATTTATTCATTTAAACTCTGATGACACATGACAGTTGGGTTGGTAGCTGAGATTAGGTTAGTGTCAGGACCCAGTCTAATTGACCGAATCCTAATTATGCATACAGTACTAGTCCCAGAAGATCATGACTAGCACACACAATTCAACAATAATGGTGCATTGCCTTCAAGTTACATTATTACAACACAGGAGACTAAGCATCGCAAAGGAAATCACAACTTAATACATCAAGCACGACACGCAGGTCAAGATACAGAGTTACACACGGTGACACAGGAGCCTAACATGGCACGATTTATTCTAGCGACTAGACTACTCCATGGGCAAAGTGGCAAGCAGGACACAATCCTACTCCTCGTCCTCGAAGTCCTCCTCCTCGTAGTCCAGGTCGTCCTCAAATGGAGAGTTAAAGGAGGCCTCCTCGACTGTTGAAATTTTTAAAGAGGGGAAGGGAAAACAGGGGTGAGTACAAAGGTACTCAGCAAGTCGGGGATATATGCAGAAGGGGTTTAGTACAAATGGATGGCTTGGATAGTTTTGCGGAAATACATTTTTGTTCTTTTCCTAATTTTATAAAGCAATTCTCAAAAAGCTCGAAACTCAAATATTTATCTTTTGGGGGCTCCTTCTCAAAATGCTCTCGCCAATTGGCCTTGGCCATAGCGAATCTCTTCCTCAGTCTCTTCTCGCTACGAGGAATAACTCACAACAAAGGGGTAGGTCGAAACCACGCAAATAATTTATGATAGGTCGAACCCAATTCATGATACAAGCCGGTAGTACCTATCTCAAGATCAAAGTTTTTTCTCAACAACTTTTACTCAACTCAAATCCTTTTTGAAAGTTTCAGGTTTTTGAAAAAGAAGAGTTATCATATGAACAGTCCCTTCGCATGCTCTTAACCGCAAGCACGGTTACCATGATAGTTTTAACTCTGCAGAGTGGGTACGCTTTACCCTTGAGAGACTACGCACCCAGAAGTGTTTCGTCACAAAGCCGTTAGATTCAAACACCAACGGCGATCGCCGGGAGTCTCCGCTAGGGTTTTTCGGCTAACAACTAGGCACATCCCATAACGGGACTCGAGGTCTTACTGTATGGCTCAGTTCGTAGGTTCATAAGATGAGCAGTTCTTAAACTAGAAAAGAGACAATAATTTAGCCACGTTTCTCAAAACGGTACCTTATTGCACCAAACCGGCAAAAGTCTCTCCCTAGTTGGAAAGTTTTTAGGGGAGAGAGATAAATTCATTTTTCACCCATGGCATCGCCCGCGATGCTTCAGTCTCTCGCAAAGAATTTTCTTAAATCTTTCTTAATTCTTTTCTCTTCACACAATTTATTTTCATACACAAGAATTATATCGTCATTTTGATAATATTATTTTTAGGCATTTTTCCTACCATCAATGGAATGTATATATACACAAGACTAATAATAAGTCGTTATGGTTTAAACCTATCGCTAGTTTTACCATGATTCATTAGATTGCAGAACTAGTAGCTATCAAATACGACAGTATTAGTTTTAATCTAGCATGCAGGTTTTTAATCTCTAATAAATTATTTTTAAAACAAAGCACAAGGCTCACAGTATGATCAAGGAGACTTGCATTAGTCGGAAGACAGGTAGGAGCAACCGGTGACGTCGGACGGGTCTAACGCTCCTTTAGCTCTTAACCACGCAGATAGTACATACAAGATAGTACAATCATTCATCAGACAGTGAAACTTTTTATGCGATTTTGTTTAAAAATAATGCATGAAAGAAATATGTATGGAAATGTGATGCATGCACATGAAATGATAGACTCTAAGGCTTTAACAAATTAAGGTGCCATACCTACATGCATGCACAGCCATTTTATAATTTTATATTTTTAATAAATCAAGTATATGCATCGAAAAAATATTTTTCATCATTTTTCTAAAGTTTTTGAAAACCATTCATTATTTATTATTTAATGTAAAATGATTAGCTCAATTTTTATTGTTACAAGTCTTAATAGAAATTGAGAATTATTGAATTTTAGATTATATTATGTGTGCGCTTTCAACTCTGGAAAGCGTATTATGCTCAAATACGTTTCCAGTCAACCAAAAGCCATCCATCCTCACACTAGCACCAATCTCAAAGCAATGCCTTCTTCAACCTATAGCCATGCATGCATGCACTCACGTACAGCTTAGGGTAATGCCATTAGAGCTCGGTGGAGCTCGGCTAACCGGCTGTGGTGATCTCCATTTCACAAACCGACTGTAAAAATGGATTCCTCTCGACTCAACGCTTTCAAAGAGACCTATAGCTGTGGTTTCGACGATCGACGGTTCCACCTTCGAGGACACATATTTATACACGGGAGTGCAACCTTGCTAGCTGCTAGCACGGTTGCCATGGGAGGTCTAGCAAGCATGGCACTTGCAGGGAGGGCTACGGCTTCACACTGGGATCAGCTTCCCCACGGCCATGCGCACCTAGAGGTGCATACAGTGCGGAGGCTTACCGAGGAGACGGCGCAACGGCGAGGGACGGCGGCAAACCAAGCGCTACGGCTGCAGCTTTCTTCTCGACTTGGCAGTGCTTCGGGCTCGTTTGGCGCTGTGGTAGGGAGGGAGAGAGGAAGCAAGTAAGGAAACCAAACTCACCGGGGAGAAGCACAGGGCACGGCGTGGCGCAAGGCAAAAAGGAACGTGGCGCATAACGCTTAATTTATATGCCAAGACGGCTTGATCTTAATCTCGCCGGGAGCAGCTATGGACTGGTGCTATTACTCTACAACGGTGGTGACGCGAAGGCGCAGCCAGAGCACAACGGCGGAGACGCGAAGGCGCAGCCAGAGCACAGCGGCGGAGACGCGACGGCGATATGTGGTCAAATGTGCAGAGCGCGCGTGCGCGGCGCAGGCGAGCGTTGGGCGGAGTAACTCGCAGGCGACACGACGGCGGTAGAGTTATGGTAGTAGAGATGAGCTCGCGGTGCAGAGGTAGCACGGAGTGACGGCGGCCAGCGGCGGGACCAAGACCAGGCTCATGCGGAGGTGACGAGCAGGGCTCACCATGAAGGGAACAGAGAGCTTTAAGCCCAACAGAGAGAAGATGTTGTATTAAGAGGTGGATTTTCTCTTTTTACTTGCTCTTGTAGAATTTAATTAAAACTTCTTTTTGAATCATAAATTATGCAAATTAATTTGCACAGCTGGACAACAATGCTTAAGAGATGCTGAGTTAAGATGCACGAGGTTTAAAATGCAAGATTCTTTTTATTCACCTAGTTGACAATTTCATTCATGGTGTGCTATGACTGGATGAAGATGGATATTAAATTATTTTAATGCCATGATTTTTCAAAAACTAACATGGCAAATTTGTGTTTAAAATTTAGAATGTTACAGTTAGTGACTTATGAATGTTTGGTTGGTCGGGAATAATTATGCGAAGGTGGAGTTGGTCAGTGGTGGTGGTTGGATTGGTTATGGATTGACCCCAGTGGGGAAAATGTGGATGAGGTCTGGATTGAATGCTCCGCGGAGTTGAATATGTAACGAATCCAGAATCTGGGTAAGAAGAGCCCTTGTGCTGGGTAGAGAGCGTGGGCTTGCCCAGAAGGAGCGTGGAGTAACACGCTTAATTATGAGGTTACCATCTGGGGATGGTTCCAGCACAACGCATGGCAGAAAACATCCTAAATCAAGATCGGGCACGTTCTCTTCTCTTGAAGCCCCTATCACTACATTCATTAGGGAGAGTGTTAACATCCAGTGTTTGAATGATATTGAAGTTGCATACTTGTACTCTTTTAGACGGTGGTAATGATATGGACCCATACAGATGCCGCGAGGATGATGATTCGAGTTTTGATGGTCACGTCGAAGTTTAGGGTTTACTCTAATCATTTACAGGGAGTATATTGATTGGATATTATTTTGGTTATCCTTATATTCCGCTGACATTAAAAAACTCCGATGATTCTTTCGTAATAAGCTATATGGTCTCAAACGGCAGTTTTCCATAATGGGAATCTACGGATAGAAAATGATGACGACCGACAGCGCTGTTGTGATGTTGTCCCCGCCACCGCCACGTTGCCAATCGGTCGAACACCTCGCCGGCAGCGCTGTTGCCTCAGTGCCCCTGCAATGGTGGAGAGGTTTTTCTCCCGTACCTCCACCGCCCCACCGGCAGACGAGGGCGTCGGCATCACCCTCCTCTCCGGCCCGCCATGCTGGTACGCGCCCCGCCCTCTTCCTGGCTTGCTCAGGCTCTCTCCTCCTCTCCGCCCTCCCGCGGGCCACGGATTGAACCGGCTACTGTATAGCCTGCGCGTTCTATCTGTGGCCGTGCTTAGCTCACTCCCCCTGCGTCCATTCGGCCACCTTGTTGCTCCTAGGACAGCGGGAAGACCTCGCTTCTTTTCCAGTACGCGATAAACCGTGCGGCGGAGAGCGGCCGAGGCGTGGTGTTCATCTGCAGCAAGGGAAATCTGGAGAACAATCCACCCTTCTTGTCCCATGTGAGAAGCTTTCCTTACCAGTTTCGCTCATAGTGAAGGCTGGACATGCTGGTGTTCCCGATTTCTGAAGCCATGCCTTCTCTTTTCTTTTTTACTTCCAGGGTGTTGATCCATCGCTGAACGCGCTTCAGAGAATACAAATCAAGTAAGATATGTGGGTAGTGTTTAGCATGTGTACTTCTTGTAAAAGTTGGCTTGAATTCTACAAGGAAAATCGCGGATTTAAAATGCAGGGTACTGGGCATGAGATGAACTGTGATGTTTGCGTTGTCTTTTCAGTCTAGTTTGAGGTTTGCGGTTGTGTTGAAATAGTAGGCTCAGCAATTTCTTTGTAGTCAGAAGCTTGCACGTTGGGTTCACCTTGTGCAGCATTTTTTTGATTAGGCATACACTTGTACAGTGTTCTAGGATGTAGCATGATGTAAGGCCATACCGGCCACTCTTCTGTAGCTTTCTTCCTTTTCTGATGGAGCATGTAAGCAGTAGTTACTCGACCTGTAGTCATCCTGGCAATAGAGAAAAAAAATCCCCAAAAGAAGCTGCTGTTCTGAGTGTTCCTCTGTTCTCCAACTTCTTCTCCTGCCATGCTCTGTTCTTGTTGATCCTGTTGGAGAGTGTGAGCTGTGAGGGTCTGATTTCAACATTTGGTATCAGAGCAAGAGCTGAGAGATCTTCGGGACGGGATGTCACATCACTCCCCTGTTGGCGCAAGGCCATGGCTGAGGAGATGCGATCCGTTGAGGAGAATGGTACCTGGAGCTTTGCCGATCTCCCTAAGGGGTATCGAGCAATCAGGTTGAAATGGTTCTTCAAGTTGAAGAGAGATGAACATGGCGTAGTGGTGAAGTAAAAGGCGCGGCTAGTCGCAAAGGGGTATGTTCAGCAGCATGGGGTGGACTTCTGGGAAGTGTTTACTCCTGTGGCTCACATGGAGTCAATTCTCATGTTGATTGCATTGGCGGCACGCGAAGGTTGGGCGGTGCATCACATGGGCGTCAAATCGGCGTTCCTGAATGGGGAGCTTCAAGAAGAGGTCTATGTTGAGCAACCGCCTGTGGTTGTTGTAGCCGATCAGGAGCACAAGGTGTGCTTAGACTTCACAAGGCTCTGTATGGGCTGCGTCAAGCGCCGAGAGCTTGGAATGCCAAACTTAATGAGACACCGATATCACTGGGTTTTACCAGTAGTATCAATGAGCTTGCCATCTACATCCGCGGGAATGGCAGAGCACGTCTAATTGTGGGCGCTTATGTTGATGATTTGATCATCACTGGCACTAGCACCTTGGACACTGTTGGGTTCAAGGAAGAGAAAATTAGCAGTTCAAGATGAGTGATCTTGGCCTTCTCAGCTACTACCATGGGGTTGAGGTAGAACAGAGCTCAAGTGGAATGAAGCTTGGCTAGAGCACCTATGCCGTAAAGATTCTAGAGAAGAGTGGGTTAGCAGGCTGTAATCCCTGCAATGCACCAATGGAGGCAAGGTTGAAGCTAAGCAAGGTAATTGCCCGTTCAATAGTTGATGCCACATTCTATCGCAGTGTAGTGGGCAACTTGCGATATCTGGTGCACACAACGCCAGATTTAGCATTTTCGGTGGGCAATGTTGGCCGTTTTACGAAGGAACCCGAGAAGATCATCTGGATGCGGTTAAACACATCCTGCACTATGTGGCTGGAACATCAAACTGGGGTCTGCATTATGGGAGAATGAAGACTTCAAAGCTAGTGTTGATGGGGTACAACGATAGTGCCATGGCCGGCGATATTGATGACAGGAAAAGCACCACCGACTCAATCTTCTATCTTGGAGACAGGCCTATTACCTGGCAATCTCAGAAGCAGAAGTTAGTGGCACTGTCTTCATGCGAGGTAGAGTACATCTCAGCAGCCACGGCGGCATGTCAAGGGATATGGCTAGCCGGGCTGCTGGGGGAGTTACTTGGCATTGATCCATGCACTCCAATGTTGAGAGTGGACAAGTCCACCATTCCTTGATCAAGAACCCAGTGCATCATAGCTGGAGCAAGCACGTTGATACCAATTATCATTCATCCGGGATAGCGCACTGAAGGGGGCAACTGAGGTCGGCTTCATCAGCATTGAGGAGCAGCTCGTGGACATCCTAACCAAGCCACTCACTCGGGAGAGTCAAGTTTCTGGAGCATCGCTCCAAGATTGGCCTAACAGAGGTCAAATGAACGCTGCAAGGCTTTGGGGGCTGATTGTTAGTCAAAAGCTTGCACGTTGGGTTCACCTTTTGCCGTACTATTTTGATTAGACATACACTCGTACAGTGTTCTAGGATATAGCATGATATAAGGCCATACCGGCCACACTTCTGTACCTTTCTTTATTTTCTGACGACAGAATATGTAAGCAGTAGTTACTTGACCTGTAGCCATCCTGGCAATAGAGAGAAAATTCCCCAAAAGAAGCTGCTGTTCTGATTGTTCCTCTGTTCTCCATCTTCTTCTCCTGCTATGCTCTGTTCTTGATGATCCTGTTGGAGAGTGTGAGCTGTGAGTGTCTGATTTCAACATTCTTGCGGTTGTGGCTAATTTATGCTTAGATATATGTGTTTTGTGCTTGTAGATACGTTGAAGATGACGAGGGAATCAGAAAGTACTTTGCTGCATTTCACCTGCTTGATGACTTTCCTGCAGCTGTCATTGTTGATGGCTTTGCAGAGTTCTTCTCTGAGAGGTGCTATATCTTCCATCTTACTGGCATTGATGATACAATGACATATATATTGAAACTTGCAATATCAACATGTGACTCAATTTAAGCATGCGTCACAAGAATTTGTTACACATGTCCCCTTAGGCTGCAACTATGAGATGGACTCATTCTAGATATATGTGGATAAACTCAACTGAGAATTCTGGGGTATTTTTCTAGCTGACATAATTTTAAATCATTTGATCATTTCTACAGTGTGTTTGGGGGTGTTATTTTGTCTCCAAGCTCAGTATATTTCATTGATAATATGGTTAGCAATCAATTGACAAACATTTGTTTACAGGTGCTAATTGTTTACATAGCACCTGATTTCCTTTGTTTTAGAGATGTTTGCTTTTTTAGAAAGCACTTAGGGTTGCTATCAGCCATCAAAACAGAATTTTATACATATTGGTGGTTCACAGAAATTACAGGTGGGCAGTGCAGTTGTGATATTTTATGACTCATTCCGACTATTCTGAAACTACTACAGGAGCTGTCAGCAAAGATATGGAATTTCAAATGCTCGGCCACGAGATCTAGCTTTAGTTCACATATTAGCTTTGTGTCAAAATGCTATTGAACATGCAAAGTAAGTGATGAAGTCAATGGCAGATCTTTATATGTCTGTTTATCTCTTATGTTATTGACAGTAAACATCCTCAACTTATTTCCTAGTGCAAAGCTCGGAACCCTTGGCTCTTGCAATCTCTTTCTCTCAGATGTGCATCAAGGTGACACCCCAAGATCCCTGTTCATTTACAAGAGATGGATATGTTTCATATATACAATCCAAGGTAAATCCTATGGGAAAATTTTGTTTTTGCCATTAAAAAGTTATGCAATATCGCTTTTGCCATCTAATATTGTTTTTTGCCACTATTGTGCAATGTTTCGTTTCGTTTGCCACTAATGTAGTGGCAAAAAATGAATTGAAACATTGCGCAGTAGTGGCAAAAACAAGAAGTCTGATATATACGATGGCAAATATGATATTACACAACTTTCTAGTGGTATAAACAAAATTTTCCCAAATCCAATAGGTATATGGAACTATTTTTGTGCTGTTCATCACCTCTTAGTATTATTTACTAAGTATAACATTTTGTGCTCACATAGAAGGAATAATAGAAAAATTGTTTATTATCTTGTTTGATGAAGATATAGGAAAAAGTATAGATGACGCCCTCAAACTCTTGCAATGGTATGAAAAACACCCTCCGACTCTAAAACCGGACGTTTTACCCCCGTTTAACTCTTTAAGCCGTATAGATTACCCCTTCACCATGTCAATGTGGTTTTGAAGCATCTAAAACTGGTTTTGCAATTAAAAATTCTTTCTTTTCTATTTCTATTTTCCTTCCTGTTCTCGGCATGGCTAATCTATATTTTTTCCCCTAACCTTCTGTAACCTCACTGCTGCTGTACATTCAAGTACTCTTTTACCCCAAGTTCCAAACCTGATTATTCTCAAAATCTGAAAAACTTCAAGTCAATCCAGTCTGAAAGCAAGCGATGGGCTACCTGACCTTCAGGATTTTTCAATTCTTCCAGTCGGCGGCGGTGACCAGTGCCTGGGAAGGTGGGGTGGAGGTGTGAAACGGGTAAAGGTCTCCGGAGCTATTGCACCTAGCAATTATGCTCCCGGTCCGAAGATCCTTGATAGAAAGACCAAACGGGTCAAACTCGATGGAGCATTGGTTATCAATTGTGAACTGACGAACAGAAATCAGGTTCTTAATTATTTTAGGGGTGACAAGCACATTCCGGAGAGCAAGATCTCCGTGGGTGGTGGGAAGAGTGAGACTACCAACGGAGGTGACTGGCAAATGTGTCCCATCCCCAACAATGATGTTGGTTGGTGAGTGAAAGGAAGGTGGACGAGAAGAGAGGCTACCGGCACGAGAAGTCATGTGAGAGGAAGCCTCGGAGTCCGTATACCACTCTGCACGGCCGGAGTCATCGCAGGCGCAGCAGTGGATGCCGCGATGAGAGCTATGGCCACCGGCGGTGCCGAGAGCTGCGGCTGCAACATGCTGGGCGCCGGGCCAGCGAGGCCAGGCGCTGAGTGGCTGGCCATGTTGCTGCCGAGGCTTGTGTCGACGGAGGGAAAGAAGGCAGCGAGGTCCTCGGATGGCAGGTGGGTCATGGCAGCGATGGTCATGGATAGCGCGTCGCCGGCCCCTGGGGAGGGCGGTGCGCCGCCGGGAAGCTTCCGAGTGCCGTGAGCCCACGGTGAGCGGACGGCTCCGGGGACGTGCGAGCCACCAGCTCCGGGCACGTGCGAGCCGCCAGCGCCACTGGTGGAGGAGCACGGGGGCGCCGCCCTGGCCGGCCGTGGAGAGGGGCCACAGGGCGCCGCCTTGGCCGGTGGTGGAGAGGGGCCATGAGGACCAGCCCTGGCCAGCGGTGGAGGGGAGCATGGGGGCGCCGCCCTGGCCGGCCGTGGAGAGGGGCCACAGGCCGTCGCCCTGGCCGGAGGTGAAGGAGAGGCCGCCGGCTCCATCGGAGAAAGAGGGGAGGGGCTGCATTGCCCCGCTGCCCCTCCGCCCAGGTCTCCGCCCCTTCGCCGGAGAGAGAGGGGAGGAGGAGGAGGCGCCGCCCCGTGCCCCTCTGCCCAGGCCGCCGCCCTGCCACCGGAGAGACGGGAGGAGGAGGCCATGCCGCCTCGTGCCCCTCGGCCTAGGCCACCGCCCCTCCGCCGGAGAGAGAGGGGAGGAGGAGGCCGCGCCGCCCCGTGCCCCTCCGCCCAGGCCCCCGCCCGTCCGCCAGAGAGAGAGGGGAGGAGGAGGCCGCGCGGTGGTGGCGACGGATCTGGCAGCCGCATGCCAGATCTGGACGGCGACGGGGAAGGAGGAGGTGGACGAGACGGCGGGGAAGGAGGAGGTGGGCACCGGCGGTGGGAAGGAGAGGTGGCCGCCATGGTGATGCGCCGGCGTAGCGGAAGAGAGAGGTTACCCTAGGATCTAACCTTGTGATACCATGATAATTGAGAGAATTGATTAATTGTATTGCCTTTGGGTAGAGTATAAGTAGTACAAGAAGTGGCCTGCCTCCCGAGGCCCAATATACTCTTAACATCCGGTTCTAGAGTTGTGTTTTCTATACCATTGCAAGAGTTTCGAGGGGCTAATCTATACATTTTCCGAGAATATATGGATGAATATGTCATAGTAGCAATACCAAAAAGGGTTTCACAGATTTACATGTTAACTGATTTAGTTGGAAATGCTAATTAACCTTAATTCTTCTTTACATGGAATTGTCACCATTTCCAGCCAATTAGATAGTATTGCTTGAGTTAGTATATTGACATATTTGTCTCTATGGCCTTAGGTGATGGCCAAGGATCCTACATACTCAGGAATATTAGCAGTTCACAAAGTGGAGCCAAAGGAGCAAGATCAGCTAAATACTCAATAGCTCTGCAACATCTAGTTCTTGAGGATATCAGCAATGGATAGTTCGTTGCTTGTTTACCTCAGTGCGCAAGCATAGAAAAGTAACCTTAACAGGAAATTAGAACAGAAAGAGTGCAGCAGCCAATATCTAGTATCGAGTACAATCTCTCGCTTTCAATTGGCGTACGAGTTTTTTTGTAAATGAAAAATTCGTATTAGTACCCTGGTATTGATTTTTTTTTTCTTGCGACAGCAATCGCAATTGGATTAACATGTTCTATCGAGGAAGATGAGATTTCAGTAAGCCGTTGAAGTGTTTGAATTAAGGACAGGATTGCTTGTATGTGCCTGAAAAGTGTTTAAGAAAACTGCATGATCTTGCCTAAAGAACATGCTTGGTTGCTGCTGGTAGGCGGTAGCAAGTAGAATTTTGCTCTATTTGATCTCAAATAAGTTACCTTTTGTTGAGTACGTTGGTTTCCCTTTTCAATGAATGTTCTCATATTCCTTTAGGCATATAGCTAGAACAATATGCGATCCAGTGTCCGTTGGAAGCAAGAAAAAAGACGTGCTGAGGTAAGATGGTTAACATCGCAAGTAAAAGCAAAAGCAAAAGGATTATTTACCCCTAGAACTATGGCATTGATCGCATGTAACTCCTAACTCCTGATCTTCAAAACCGTCTAACCAGCCTCATAAACTATTGAAATCAGTGCAAAACAACACCCCGTGAATGGTTTTGAGGGTGGTTTTGCCACTGGGACAGTCCATGTGGCTCATGACGTGTTGCTCCGATTACAAAAAATATTAGACAAATGAAAAGTAAAATATGGCTCACATGTCATCCATACATATGGCTTTTTATTCTATTTTTAGCATGGGACCCACATGTCACTCTCTTCTCTCATTTCTTCTCTCTCTTCCCCTGCCTTTCCCTCTCCTCCCCATTACCTCCTTACTCCTCGGCCGCCTGGCCTCCTTTCTCCATAGCCGGCATCAGCCGCCACGCTCTAGCCCCACGCTGGCCTTCCAACATTTGATCGAGCATCTTCAGGGCACAAATTAACCAAGCTCCATGAGCGCACACAAGCTGCTCGGCTCACTATAAGAATCAAGCTCCCATGGGCTTTGATATCTGTTTTGGAGATTGATGCACTTAATTCTCAAATGGGGAATTCTCGGTATTCATGTACCCCACAAAGCGGTGATTTTCTGGTGTCGACCTCGCTCAAGACTGAGAACTTTATTTTCATATTTCCTCTATGTTCTTGGGTGAGTTGTTGGCGCAACCTAGACGCTTGTGTGAATTCTCTCTCTCTGGCTTCAGGGTCCCAGGAGCACAGTTGAGTCCTTAGTTGTCTCTCAGTTTCTAAAGTCTTCCCGGAGGGTTTCGGGCCCGGGTTTCTTGTTCTCAAGTCCGTTTTCGTAGCTCCCAAGTTTTCCAAATTTCCAAATATCTCCTTCGGCGCCAAACTTTCCCTCTCAAGCCATGTGATCTGTCGAAAACTGTCGGTGGGCCTCCCTGGGGGTCGGATTGTCCTAGCTGAGTGTTCTCTTCTACCGTGTTGTTGAGCAGATGCCTTCGGCTGGACTGTCCGGCCGAACTGTCCGGCCCAAGTTGCCTCCTAAATTATTTTTTACAGAAAGCGCATGACTTCGGCCGGACTGTCCGACCTTGGTGTCCAGATTGTCCGACCCACGTTGTCTCCTCTATCTTCAAATTATTTCTTACAAAGAGTGCGTGCCTTCGTCCGGACTGTCCGACCCACGTTGTCTCCTTTCTGTCTCGAAATTATTTCTTACAGAGAGCGCGTGCCTTCGTCCGGACTGTCCGGGGTATTGTCTAGCCTAAGTCATGAATTTGGATCGGAGATTTCCTTATTTAGGGTTCCGAAGTGGGATTTCATGGGGGAGTATATAAAGGCCTTATCTGCTCAAGGGAGGGTGAGAGAGACTCCTTTGCAACCCTACCCACCTTTCCCCAAGTGTGTGAGCTCGCTCCCATGGATCATAGCCCTAGGGTTTTCATGTGCATGTGAGAATAGTGAGGTGAGTGTTCTCCGGATTTGTGTTGTTTGGGACTCCGTCGCCAAAAGAAGGATCTTCACCAAACCGTCTTCATCAAGCCTTCATCGAGTTCCCGTGCCTTCGTGGGTCGGGGGTGCCTCCGTGTGTTGGGAGGAAAGTCCATCGCATGTCGGTGGCCGCTGCCGTGTGTTGATGGTGGAGTGAAGTCCATCAAGTATTGGTGGGTGCCGTCGTGTGTTGATGGTGTGGGTTTGAGGGGCTCGCTGCTTGTGGGAGCACTCGAGACCATGTGAAAGGTTTGGAGCCCACCTTACTTTCGTGGCGAAGGGCTAGCGCGAAGGATTGAGGCAGAAGGCTCGAGAGGGAGCCGGTTCTTGTTCGTCGAGGGCTTGCCTCAACAGAGAGTAGGAGTTTGTCTCTGAACCTCGGGAACATATCCTTGCATCATCTTTACCTTCCCACAATTTAATATCCTGCTAGTTTCCTTTTATGCATGCTTGTAATTTGTGCTACTTGTTCATTAAGTTACATGCTCTCGTGTATTGATTCACATTGTGTAGTTGTAGGGTTGATTAGCTAAATAATTTACTTTTAATTTGTCTAATTATCAAGAAAAACACAAAAAAAAATAATAAAATTAGTCCAATTCACCCTCCCCTCTTGGCCTCCGATCCGATCCTTTCACTCACCTCCGCCCAACGCCGCCGCCGACGGAGCCTATCTCGACATAGCTGCCGCCCTAGCCTCCAATTGCGCCACATCGCCTCACCCAGGTCGGAGCCACGCCGGCCGCCTTTGCGCTGCCGCTGTTGTTGCATCGCCAGACCCACGCCACCCTTTCCACCGGAGCGCTGCCCCACAGCCGCCGCAGCCAACATACCGCCACCCTCTCCCTCTCCCTCTCCCCGATCTCTCTCTCTCTCTCTCTCTCTCTCTCTCTCTCTCTCGTGTTGGGTATGTGAGGAACAGAGGAGAGAAGAGATGAAAGATATGTATGGAAGACATGTGGGCCATATTTTTTTTCACTTGCCTATTTTTTTTTGTAATTGGAACGCCACGTCATGAGCCATGTAGACTACCCCAGTGGAAAAACCACCCTCAATACAGTTCACGGAGGTTATTTACACTGGTTTCAATAGTTAATGAGGCTGGTTAGATGATTTAAAGATCAGAGGGCCCAAGGCCATAGTTCAGGGGGTAAGTAGGCAAGTAGACTTTTTTCAAAGCAAAATTACCCTCAAATAGCATTGTAGATAAACGTGTTTGGAAAGGGGGCTTAAATCAAAACTCAGCATGCGCTAGCAGCTTACAAAACCAATGGCACTGTTCATCACACGCCACATTACAGATGCTGCATTTGAGGACACGGTTCATCACAAGTCGCATTATTTTCGATGCAATATGTCCCGATGGAAGAGATCTACATTTTCAGTTCAGATATAAAGAACACAACAATGCCTTGGGAGGCGGAGTCTGTTCCATGAAGAGAATAAATAAACATACGGCTCCTCAACACATGGTAGCAGTGAGAATTCAAGAACTCTTTTCTCCCACATCAGCTACTATAACTCAGAAATGCCACCTAGAAAGTCAGAGCTGAGCCGTGCCATGATCTAAGACAAGCAAAGCCGCTCATAGATCTTTAATAATCTCAATGCCCATGGATTTGGCTGTGCCAATGATGGATTTGCACAGTGCCTCTAGGGACATATGCTTGCAGAAGGGATCAGCCTGCTTCAATTTTGCAATCTCATACACATGACGGAGCGTTAGGGATGACACGACGTTGTGACCTGGACGATCGCTGGCTGTCTCGATTCCTGCTGCCTTCTTGAGGAACCATGAAACAGAAGGTGACTTGACTACAAACTCAAAAGTGCTATCCTTGTAAGCAGTTAGAGTGACATGCATAGGAGTTTCTGCCTTATACTTTTGGGTCCTTGCATTGAAATCCTTACAGAATGCCATCAGATTGAGCCTATAAAAACCTAGTGCTGGACCAACTGGTGGTCCAGGACGGGCTGCACCAGCTGCAACAATCAGGCGGATTGTTGCCAGCACAGGCTTTCGTACTGCTGCATCTTTCAGTGTTGCCATGTGTGCTTTAGTAGGTCTGCAGTAAACGAGAGCTTCGACCACATCAGGAGAGATTCAATAAAGTTGAATTTTGTTATGAAATACTGAACTTCATAAGACAACTCAATAGAATGTTTGCTGAAAGAAGAATCCAACTAAGGGTCTCACATATGCCTCCTCAAAGGCTTCAACTTTTGAATTAACATAACACCAGATGTCAAGGATAAACTTGTAATGTCTTTTACAGGGTTTGATTCAGAAAGCAATAATTTACAGAGTGATAGCCATTTCTTAACCCTATTAGTCATCAATGCAGAAATATCTACTCTAAATAGAAGACAGTTCTGAATTATTCCTGGCCTCCTATAATACTGGCACATTATGTTTCCATCTACAATACAGGCAATGTAGCCTAGACTATGGTGAAACAGGGACATACTAACATATGGTTAAAAGACTAAGAGTATAGGCTAGGAAAGATCTCTCCAAAGTAGCGTCGACCAGGCGCCCACTGCTGATACGGGAAGGTCATGTTTAGGTGGCCTTTTAAATCTTCTGTTCATTGTCTCTTTTAAAATAGCTTGTAATTTGTAATATGCAACTCTTTCTTCACTTAATTAACTCTAGCAGCCTTCCTGCTAGTTTCATCAATAAAAGCAGTCAAAATGACTAACCACCTTCACATGGTCAGGATGTAGTTTCAGCAAGCCAGAGCAATGAAAAAAGTAGTTGCAATAACAGAGAGGAATGTCCACCCTACATGGCTCAAGAACTGAACTCGAGAATGGGAAATCATCACCCATTTCAGATAAAGAAACCAACTAAAAACCATGTGGCATTCAGGCAGCTAACTTAGTGGACAGTTAGACACTTGCAAGCATTCTCCATGTCTAACATAAAACACGTTAAATAGTGTAGTCCTAGAGCATGATGGTAATATTAATCCTCAATCAAGGGCTTGGTACACCAATTAGCAATCATGAGAAGTAAAAATTATAGCTACCGGACTGCAGGCGATGCATATGCATTCAAGGGAGAAGAGAAGACCCAAAGCTCAAGACATTGCAAATTTTAATAACCTTTTTCTACCACATTGGTCATTTCTTTTCCCAACGTACAGGTTGCCCGGATACGGCGATACCGACACTGTTACGCGATACAGCAACACTGCAATACGACAATCTCGCCAAAATCCCGATACCGCGATACGGGATACGTTTATGTATAATATTAATAGTAATACATTGTATCAGTAAATATACATAGAATAATGCATCATTTCTAGGTTTCAGCAACTCAGCGTTTCAGCAAGAAAGCGAACAAAGCAAATGGTGCAGAGCAGAGAGGGCACAGCAGAGGCAGGAGGGTGCAAAGCGGGCGGGAGGAGGAGATGGCAGCCCGGCGGCGCCACGGCATGACAAAAAATTGTGGGGGAAGAGATGGAGTGGGAGAACTCACCGGCAGAGCAGATGGGGGCAGCGCCGGCGCGGTGAATCTGCCGCAGGCGAGGCGGCTCCGGTACTTGGACAGCGAATCGGGAGACGGTGCGGTCGCTCCTGTGCGAGGAGCCGAGGACGGAGCCGGAGACGGGCCCCCGCCGCCGCGCCGCAGAGCGCGCACGCGACCGAGGCGGCGCGGAGGCGGAGTGGAGGAGGTGAGGGGCGCGGAGGCGGGTGGCGTAGTGGAGGAGTGGAGGAGAAGAGGGGCGCGGGCGGCGGAGTGGAGGAGGAGAGGGGCGCGGTCACGCGGAGGCGGAGACGCGGAGTGGAGCTTAGGGTTTGCACGTGGTTATTTGGGAAAATTTCATCAAATGCCACGGACAACTGAATTCGTGTGTCAATTCTCATTTGAATATGACATGTGACACCATCTGAGTCACTGAAAATTGTTTCAAGTGTTATTTGAACAAATGCGAATTTTAAAAAGTGTCATTTGAGCAATTCCCCCCGTTATTTGGCCCTGATGGGCAGATGGGTGGCGGTAGTTTGGTTTTGTCGGTTTTCTGGCGCTTTTACCAAATCGAACCAACCATCATGGTTTTCTAAAGATTGAAACCGAACCGTTCAGTCGGTTCGTTTTTTGGTACCGGTATTTTTTTGCCCACCCCTAGTTAGGCCTATGACCAACAGACCGGGCATTTATCCTACATATGACAGGAAGAAAAATAAATGCAATAGCTAAATGATGGTGGACAATATCGGTCAGCCCCAAACGTTTGTGGATGAAATCCCCCAAGAAGAGTTGGAATGGCAGTTCTGGCTTCTTGAGCAGTACCGAATAAATGATTATTCGAATCAGGGTTTTGGGCATAAAGATTCCACTGACCCGTCAGAAGGGGTCCCAACCCCTGGGGATGGGGGTAATACATCTAAAAAATTATTCCATCGTACATACTCTCCTAGATCCGGGAATAGCGACATGAACTAAATGTCCTATCCAAGCCAACGAACTTACCCCGAAAAGTCCTGACAAATGATGGTTGAGTGACACTCTTTAAAATTCGTATTTACCATTATAACATCAGGGCCCGCTTTTAGTAACTTAGATAGTTTCACATATCATACTCACTAACGGAACACCAATGCTCAAGGAATGAGTATGCCAATTACAAGAACAGATCCAATGCAAGATTTTTAAACATCATTTCTATAGTTGCCATATTATCTAGAAAGTATAGAATAAATGGTGGCTCTATTGCATTATATCTTATTATTAATTACATCATTAATACTTTCTCCTTTCTCCAAAGATACCTTTCCTCTGCTCATTATTTCTAAAAGTTTTGGGATGAGCGTAGAAATGGTTTCTCAAAGAAGAAACGATTTTTTTCTCTCTCTGCACTAATTGTATGACATCATCTTTCTATCTACATTGTATCGGAAAAAACAAGTGAAGAAACCGAATTACAAGTGCCCTAACAGCCTAAACCGAAAAATTACGCATTGTAAAGTTACACAAAAATTAGTTAAACTAGAAGGGCACCCCGGCATTCGCACGGGCTGGTCGGCTCAAGCGGCCTGGCCCAAAGGAAAAATGAGAGAGAGAGAGGAGGGAGGAGAGAGAAACTGAGAGAGAGGAAAGCGGGCGGAGAGAGAGAGAGAGAGAGCGAGGAGGAGAAGGGGAGAGGAAGGAGGCGGCGCGGCTGTAGGCGGCGGCTCTCCGGCGGCAGGTCGTGCTGAAAGAAGAATCCAACTAAGGGTCTCACATATGCCTCCTCAAAGGCTTCAACTTTTGAATTAACATAACACCAGATGTCAAGGATAAACTTGTAATGTCTTTTACAGGGTTTGATTCAGAAAGAAATAATTTACAGAGTGATAGCCATTTCTTAACCCTATTAGTCATCAATGCAGAAATATCTACTCTAAATAGAAGACAGTTCTGAATTATTCCTGGCCTCCTATAATACTGGCACATTATGTTTCCATCTACAATACAGGCAATGTAGCCTAGACTATGGTGAAACAGGGACATACTAACATATGGTTAAAAGACTAAGAGTATAGGCTAGGAAAGATCTCTCCAAAGTAGCGTCGACCAGGCGCCCACTGCTGATACGGGAAGGTCATGTTTAGGTGGCCTTTTAAATCTTCTGTTCATTGTCTCTTTTAAAATAGCTTGTAATTTGTAATATGCAACTCTTTCTTCACTTAATTAACTCTAGCAGCCTTCCTGCTAGTTTCATCAATAAAAGCAGTCAAAATGACTAACCACCTTCACATGGTCAGGATGTAGTTTCAGCAAGCCAGAGCAATGAAAAAAGTAGTTGCAATAACAGAGAGGAATGTCCACCCTACATGGCTCAAGAACTGAACTCGAGAATGGGAAATCATCACCCATTTCAGATAAAGAAACCAACTAAAAACCATGTGGCATTCAGGCAGCTAACTTAGTGGACAGTTAGACACTTGCAAGCATTCTCCATGTCTAACATAAAACACGTTAAATAGTGTAGTCCTAGAGCATGATGGTAATATTAATCCTCAATCAAGGGCTTGGTACACCAATTAGCAATCATGAGAAGTAAAAATTATAGCTACCGGACTGCAGGCGATGCATATGCATTCAAGGGAGAAGAGAAGACCCAAAGCTCAAGACATTGCAAATTTTAACAACCTTTTTCTACCACATTGGCCATTTCTTTTCCCAACGTACAGGTTGCCCGGATACGGCGATACCGACACTGTTACGCGATACAGCAACACTGCAATACGGCAATCCTGCCAAAATCCCGATATCGCGATACGGGGTACGTTTATGTATACATATTAATATTAATACATTGTATCAGTAAGTAAATATACACAAAAAAATGCATCATTTCTAGGTTTCATCAACTCAGCGTTTCAGCAAGAAAGCGAGCAAAGCAAATGGTGCAGAGCAGAGAGGGCACAGCAGGGGCAGGAGGGTGCAAAGCGGGCGGGAGGAGATGGCAGCCCGGCGGCGCCATGGCATGACAAAAAATTGTGGGGGAAGAGATGGAGTGGGAGAACTCACCGGCAGAGCAGATGGGGGCAGCGCCGGCAAGACGGGCGACGACGCGCGGCTCCGGTGCCGGCGCGGTGAATCGGCCGCAGGCGAGGTGGCTCCGGTGCTTGGACAGCGAATCGGGAGACGGTGCGGCCGCTCCTATGCGAGGAGCCGAGGACGGAGCCGGAGACGGGCCCCCGCCGCCGCGCCGCAGAGCGCGCACGCGACCAAGGCGGCGCGGAGGCGGAGTGGAGGAGGTAAGGGGCGCGGAGGCGGGCGGCGGAGTGGAGGAGTGGAGGGGCGCGGGCGGCGGAGGCGGAGACGCGGAGTGGAGCTTAGGGTTTGAAGGTGGTTATTTGGGAAAATTTGACCAAATGCCACGGACACCTGAATTCGTACGCTAATTCTCACGTGAACATGACATATGAGACCATCTAGTCACTGACATTTGAGTAATTCCCCTCGTTATTTGGCCCTGATGGGCTTTATGCATTTTCTCGCAGATGGCTGGCGGTAGTTTGGTTTGTCGGTTTTTTGGCGCTTCTACCGAAATCGAACCAACCATCATGGTTTTCTGCAGATTAAAACCGAACCGTTTGGTTCGGTTCGTTTTTTTGTATCGGTATTTTTTTGCCCACCCCTAGTTAGGCCTATGACCGACGGACCGAGAGCATTTATCCTACATATGACAGGCAACAAGAAAAATAAATGCAATAGCTAAATGATGGTGAACAATATCGGTCAGCCCCAAACTTTGTGTTTGTGGATGGAATCCCCCAAGAAGAGTTGAAATGGCAGTTCCAACTTCTTGAGCGGTACCGAATAAATGATTACTCAAATTAGGGTTTTGGGCATAAAGATTCCACTGACCCGTCAGAAGGAGTCCCAACCCCTAGGGATGGGGTAATACATCTAAGAAATTATTCCATCGTACATACTCTCCTGGATCTGGGAATAGCGACATGAACTAAATGTCCTATCCAAGACAACAAACTTACCTCAAAAAGTCCTAACAAATGATGGTTGAGTGACACTCTTTAGAATTCGTATTTACTATTATAACATCAGGGCCCACTTTTAGTAACTTAGATAGTTTCACATATCATACTCACTAACGGAACACCAATGCTCAAGGAATGAGTATGCCAATTACAAGAACAGATCCAATGCAAGATTTTTAAACATCATTTCTATAGTTGCCATATTGCCTAGAAAGTATAGAATAAATGGTGGCTTCATTGCATTATATCTTAATATTATTTACATCATTAATAGTTTCTCCTTTTTCCAAAAATACCTTTCCTCCGCTCATTAATTCTAAAAGTTTTAGGATGAGCGTAGAAATGATTTCTCAAAGAAGAAATAATTTTTCTCTCTCTGCATTAATTGTATGACATCATCTTTCTATCTTCTTTGTATTGGAAAAAAAACGAGTGAAGAAACCATATTACAAGTGCCCTAGCAGCCTAAACCGAAAAATTACGCATTGTAAAGTTGCACAAAAATTAGTTAAATGTCTCCCCTCGTGTAAGCACCACCGGATGCTATTATAGATGGAGAAAAAAAAAATTGTACACCTCTCTTTGTACATGGCCTTAGATGACGGCTCCGGTAGTAGGGAGGAGAGCGTGTAAGCGTGGGCTTTGGGCCTGGCGTGTGTGGGCTTTGGCCGAGTGGCCGGTGTCGGGTGATGGCCTTTAAAGGCAGAGACTGTAGCTGTAAGGGTTTATCGAAAAAGAAGAATCGTAACAACCTTCCTCCCTCCTACTCTGCTTTTCTCTTCTTTGTGTGACGACGCACCGGCTAATCCGATAACTTGATATGGACTCTATCTCTTAGTTACCTAAAATAACTAACCGATTAGACTTATCGTGCAAGGCACAGACTAGATACAAACCGACTCTAAACATACGTAATACGTAACTATTTAGAACCTGCCAACGGATACATATTGCCGATTAGGTACTCCTGGCCATCGAATAACTATACTGGAGTCCCATGCATGCACGCCTCTTGCCTTCCTGTACGTCACGTTCATGTATAAGTTGAGTTGGGCTCCATCACGTGAGCTCTATATATGCCATGTATAGCTAATTACGTGGTTAACATCATGTATTGGCTTTCAGATGCCTTCCTATGGAAAACCTTTGCCGTACGTAGAACTTGCATCAGGACTGGCTTCCAACTTAGTCAGCTTTATGATTCTTCACGGCAAACCGATCTGGTGTTTCCAAATATGATTATTCCTTTTAATCAACTCAATCGGCTATCAGCTTTTCCATCTACATGCATGTGCATAAGCTGACTATACCATATGCCACGTTTCAGATCATATGCATATACTCCGTATGTATATATCCGATCAATATACGAGGATTAAACTTCTAATCTTTGATCGGCTATCTATGCTTGTCATATGTATATTAACCGATCAATCCATAATGATGTCCGAGTATATGCTGATCTAACTCCTTTCTTCAGCCAAATATGCTGTTTTTCACCCATTTTTGGCCAGCCAATAATGCCATTTTTCACCCCTTTTTGGCCACCAAAATAACGTATTTTGAGCCAAATTTGGGTGTCAACAGGATGTGAGGATATGGGTGGACAAGTGTGAGACATTTTTTGAGATGTATCAGATTCCTGTTGGGTTCAAAGTCGCTGCAGCAACCATATATTTGGTGGAGGGGGCAGCACATTGGTATCAATCATACAAGGTAAGCAATCCGAACCATGATTGGAGTCAATTCAAGGAGGCGGTGGTCTTGGAATTTGAGGGAAATGAATACAGGAACAAGCTGAGAGAATTGTTGCAACTCAGACAAGTAGGCTCAGTGGAGGAGTATAAGAAAAGTTTTGAAGCTCTGGTGTATCAGATAAGGTTGTATGACAATAGTGTCGGAGGGCTGATGCTGGTAACTAAATTTGTTATGGGCCTTAAGGAAGAACTGAGAGCAGCAGTGGAAATGCAACTCCCAGATAGTGTTTGGAAGGCAGCAACGTTAGCTCATGTTCAGGAGCAGATTTTGACAGGGGCCAAGAAGTTTGGTTACAAAGGGACATACACTAAGACCACCTCTCATATGAGTCCCACAACTGAGTCCATTACTAAGTTGGGGGGAGGAGTAAGACAAGAGAAAGGAGATTTATGGAAGGCAAAGCAATTAAAGGAATACAGACGAGCTAACGGGCTATGTTTCAAATGTGGGGAAACTTATACACCACAGCATCAATGCAAAATCGGTACTGGACAATTACAAGCTCTTCAAGCTAATGAGATTATTGATGATGAGGTGTTAGATGCTCTGGTTCAGGAGGAAGAGCAGGAAGAGGCTCCAATGGCTCATCTGTCCATTCATGCCATATCTGGAGCTGAGAGTCACAATACTATCAGGCTGAGAGCTTTAATTGGGAATCAAGTCATGCTAATTCTTGTTGATTCGGGTAGTACTCACAGTTTTATTGATGAGAAGTTGGTACAAAACTTGCAACTCCATTCTACTCCATCTTTTACTATGGCAGTAAGGGTAGCTAATGGGGATAAAATGATATGTTCTCAAGAAGTTGCTGATCTGGCCTAGTGGATCCAGGGTCATACTTTCAGACATCACATGAAAGTTCTGCCTCTGGGAGGTTATGATGCCATTTTGGGAATTGATTGGCTGAGTCAATGGGGCACGATGCAGTGTAATTGGCAGGAAAAATGGATTGAGTTGGACATCAAAGGGCAGAGGGTCAGATTGCAAGGGATGATTGAAAAAGGGGCTGCGGAATTACGGGAGTTATCTGTGGAACAATTTCTGAAATGGCAATCTGGAAATGATATTTGGGCAACGGCGTTGCTTAGGATGCCAGAACAGGAATCAGGTCAGGAGAGAGTATTCCCTGACGAGATTTCATGGCTCTTACAGCAATACTCTGACGTCTTTCAGGAGCCCACTTCCTTACCACCTCACAGACAATATGACCATACCATACCCTTACTACCTCACACAACTCCGGTTAATTCCAGACCCTACAGATATTCACCTCTCCAGAAGGATGAAATCGAGAAACAAGTCCACACCATGTTGGACGCCGGGCTAATCGTCCCAAGCATGAGCCCTTTTGCTTCACCAGTGTTGCTGGTCAAAAAAAAGGATGGTAGTTGGTGATTTTGTGTTGATTACAGGAAGCTTAATGCACTGACCATTAAAAGCAAATTTCCATTGCCCATAGTTGATGAGCTTTTGGATGAACTAGATGGAGCCAAATTCTTTTCGAAGTTGGATTTAAGGGCAGGCTATCATCAGATAAGAATGGTGGAAGTTGATGAGGCTAAGACAGCATTTAAAACGCATCATGGGTTATTTCAGTTTAAGGTGATGCCCTTTGGGCTCACCAATGCCCCTGCTACATTTCAGTGTGTAATGAACTCGGTGTTTGCTGCTCATATTAGGAAGTTTATCTTGGTCTTTATGGATGATATTCTTATCTATAGCAAATCTTGGCAGGAGCATATAGCCCACTTACAAATAGTGTTAGCAATATTGAGGGAACACAAGTTGTATGCCAAGCTTTCCAAATGTGAATTTGCTACAACAAGCCTGAGTTACCTTGGCCATATCGTTTCAGTTCAGGGGGTGGCAACTGATCCAGAGAAGACAAGAGTGATGGAAAGCTGGCCAATACCGTCTAATGTCACTGAACTGAGGGGTTTCTTAGGACTAACTGGGTATTACAGGAAGTTTATCAAGCATTATGGGTTGCTAGCTAAACCCTTGACTGTCCTGTTGCAGAAAAAAGGTTTTGAATGGACCATGGAGGCTCAACAGGCTTTTCTCCTATTAAAAAAGGCCATGACACAAGCTCCAGTGCTAGCCCTTCCTGATTTTTCCAAGCCTTTCATTGTTGAAACCGATGCTTGTGATTCAGGTATTGGAGCGGTGTTACTGCAAGATGGCCATCCAGTGGCCTTTTACAGCAAAGCTTTGGGCAACACTAATAGGAAACTATCCATCTATGAGAAGGAATTCCTGGCTATTATGATGGCAGTAGATAGGTGGCGTCAGTACCTAATCAGGGGTCCCTTTATAATCAGAACAGATCATAAAAGCCTAATTGGAAGAGCAGCAACTCACCTCTGAACTGCAAAAGAAGGCTATGACCAAGATGATTGGTCTGCAGTTTCAGTTTCAATATAAGAAGGCAGTCGACAATAGAGTGGCCGATGCTTTATCCAGAGTGGGACAATTCTTTTCTATTCAAGCCATTTCAGGTGGACAGCCAATTTGGTTGCAGGAAGTGCTCAATTCTTATGTAGTGGATCCGAAGGCAAATGCTCTTATGCAGAAATTGGCTTTAAGTGAGTCGTCTGAAGATGGATACAGCCTTAAGGATGGAATTATTTACAAGAAAGGCAAAATTTGGTTGGGGGCTAATGTGGGCCTGCAACATAGAGTGATACAAGCATTTCACTCTACTCCTATAGGTGGCCATTCAGGAGCACAAGCTTCATATCAGCGAGTTAAGAAACTCTTTGTTTGGGATGGCCTGAAGACGGCTGTTCATGAATTTGTCAAACAGTGTCAGATTTGCCAACAGGCTAAACATGAAAATTGCAAACTACCCGGCTTGCTTCAGCCTTTACCCATTCCTCAAGGCGCTTGGCAGGACTTGTCTATGGATTTCATCGAAGGGTTACCTCCATCAGAAGGGTTTTCGGTCATTATAGTTATTGTGGACAGATTCACTAAGTATAGCCATTTCTTTGCACTGAAACACCCCTATAGTGCAGTCCAGGTGGGCAAGCTTTTCTTCCACAATATTGTTAAACTTCATGGTATGCCTAGGACCATAGTATCTGATCGTGATAAAGTTTTCACTAGCTTGTTTTGGAAAGAGTTGTTCAAGCTATTTGATGTCAAACTAAGTATGAGCACAGCTTACCATCCTCAATCTGATGGGCAAACAGAGCGGATTAACCAATGTTTGGAGATGTATCTACGTTGTGCATGTTCTCACACCCCTAAAACATGGTCGAAATGGTTATCAATGGCAGAGTTTTGGTATAATACCAATTATCACTCCTCTCTTCAAGCAACTCCTTTCCAAGCTCTCTATGGCACTGATCCCCATTATGGCATCATGCCAGATGTATCCAGCAGCTCGCATATAGATGTGGTGGATATGATTACAGAGAGGCAGCACTTCTATGATTTGCTCAAAGCTCAGTTGGAAAAGGCTCAACAGAAGTACAAATTTTATGCTGATCAGCAGAGGTCAGCTAGAACCTTTCAGGTGGGGGAAAAAGTTCTGTTGAAGCTGCAACCGTATGCTCAGACATCGGTGGTCAATAGACCTTGTCCAAAACTGTCTTTCAAGTATTTTGGCCCTTTTGAAGTTCTGCAGCGAGTTGGTTCGGTGGCATATAAGTTGCTATTACCGTCCACAAGTGCCATTCACCCTGTTTTTCATGTTTCCCAGCTGAAACCTTTTTATCCGAATTTCACACCCCTGTGTTCAGAGCTTCCAGCACAATTACCATTGGATATTTTGGAGGTGGAGCCTGAAGAAATTTTGGATAGGCGTTTGATCAACAAGGGTAATTCTGCTTATTTGCAGGTGCTGATCAAATGGACATCACTACCGGCAAGTTCAGCTACTTGGGAAGATTTTGAGGTGGTGCGCAAGAGGTTTCCTGCTTCAGTCGCTTGGGGACAAGCGGATTCTCAAGGGGGCGGCACTGTCACCACCACTCAGGAAGGCGACGGCTCCGGTAGTAGGGAGGAGAGCGTGTAAGCGTGGGCTTTGGGCCTGGCGTGTGTGGGCTTTGGCCGAGTGGCCGGTGTCGGGTGATGGCCTTTAAAGGCAGAGACTGTAGCTGTAAGGGTTTATCGAAAAAGAAGAATCGTAACAACCTTCCTCCCTCCTACTCTGCTTTTCTCTTCTTTGTTGTTCATGCGCCGCCATGGCGATCATACCTAGATGAGCGTGCCTTACAGGGCCGCTAGGCTTTTTCAAGATAAGTGGCCTTAATTCTATTGATGGGTTAAGTGGACCTTAATTAATGGAAGGCCAATCATCCAATCTCACTCACCCCCTATCCCCTGCATCATGGTGTATTGGAGATTCGCCAGTCTTCATCCGCAGCACCAAACCCAGCGTTTGTCGCAGCGACGCCGAATCACAAAATAGGAAAAAGCGTATACCTATGAGTGTGACGTTATGACTCATATGTGACGTTCATTTCAGAAAGAACAAACACATCACAGAGCTACACATGTTCCGAAACAAACAATAGGTGATTACGATAAATATCGCAGTTGGCTGCATTAGTATATGCATAGTGTGCACTCGTGCAACAAAGATGAACTCACATTAATCTAGTTTTGGTTACAGAGCGCTTTCGCATTGATTCATTCATCTTAAAAACAAATCATGTCCTCATTAGAAAATTAGTGCAGCCTACAATACAGTAATATCGCAGCCTGTTTACATCGACCGAATCCGAAGCCCCTGGTTGCTCCCCGCGATGGCCTCATCTCCTGTTTTTAGCATGCCTCCTTGCACGTGCAGCACATCAAAACACGGGAGCATCACACAACCAAAAAACAGGCACAGCACAGCGGATTTCCTCACTCCCCCGCTGGTTTTGATTCCTCCATTTGATCGTCATCTCCCGGAAGCCCAAATATCCGCAAGTTACGGTCCATTGAACCTACAGCAATATACTTGGCATCGACTCCAAACTTCACGGATGTCACTTTCCCTGCGAAACAGAAAACACAAGTAACAAAACCAAAGTTGATTCACCTCAAACAATAAATGGAATGCAGACGGGGCAGACGAAAAGGGAGGGCAAACCTGTGCCTGATAAATCTGGTAATGTCTTGATGAGATTCCATTCGAGCTTAACGTTAGCTACTTGATAAAGCCTACATCCACAGATCAGACGTGCTAAATATTAATTTTGCAGTATGGCATAACATAGTCAAAGAGGGAATGGCATTCATGCATGAAGCCATGAACTCATATTTTTATTTACTGTAAATTAAGTTCATGTTTAAACTGGAGGTCCAAATAACATGCCCAGGTTGACCATAGGGTAAAGGAATTGCACTGCATTCCAATAACAGTGCCAAGTAATCTAGAAGCTTTCAATAGTAGTAATCTTAAGGTCGCGAAAACAAACCTTGTATCTGACCCAGCAACAGCAAGATAACTTCCGCTAAAATCGAATTCCACTGCAAAACAAAAGAAAAACAATCAACACCGCATACAATTGAACTCGTATAAAAAACAAGAAATTATGCAGGATAGAGGCATGTGGAGTAACACAATCCTAGACAATGATGTCAACATGTCAAAATGCCCTATTAGCTGTAGCTTTCATTACGAATATGCTCTAAAAGTTTACAGCTGTATGGACCATGCAGTGGCAAAGTTCCTTACCTGAATTGGTCGGTGTGTCCGAATCATATGGAGAGAAGGTCCTAAAATTTCTCAATTTCCGAAGATCCCAAAGCTTGACACCATCAAGGGCAGCAGTCTGTAAGATTATTGTCAAAATATCAGAATAACAAAGGAGATATAACATGGGAGCACATTGCTTTATGGAACCATGCATACCGCTAGAAAGTAACCATTCTCAGAGAAGGACATAGCAGTGACTGGTCCAACATGCCCCTCGAACTTTGCAACATTTGACTACAAACACCAAAATGTTCATTAGGAAAGATATTTCAGGAGCAAGCATGCTTGACCATCTTAAAATGTTCTTGGAAACAGTTTCACAATCAACCTGAGTCTTGACATCCCAAATTTTGACAACAGATTCAGTAGTTCCTGTTCCAAGTATAAGACCATCTGGGTGGAAAGATGCCGATGTATATCCCTCTTGTCCTGAAGCCTCACCAACCTGATGGAAAGAATTGTCAACATCACATACACATGTTTGTTGTAAGCACATGGGAAGTACCGAACTACTGACTCTGCATATGTGGGAAGGCATGAATGCATGATATATGTGAGAGAGAAGGTAGTGGACCTGTGTGAGGCAAGACCCTGTTGATAAATCATAGAAACACCACGTATTATCCTTGGAAGCAGTCACAAAGTACTTCTGAGTCGCATGTACTGTAACAGCTTCAACCTGAGACATTTTTGAAGAAACAAAAGGCAATTTGAGTGCCAAAAAAACAGAATTAGTTCAACCTGATGATTTTCAAAAGAAATCGAGTTAAAAATAATAAAATATCAAAAAAATCCATGGAGCCAAAGGATTACAATGGAACACATGAAATATGATATGCAAAAATGGAGAACTTTTGCATGTAACTGAACATGAATAATGAACCACAGCAGTGTCATCCTTCATGCTACAACAAGAGAACATGAACGGATTATAGAGCATAATGCAGTTGTCACTTATCATCACAAAATACAATATAAATTTTGATTCTCATCTTAGATTGATTCCTCATGTTGAGACGTAACTTAACTACAAATATCAAATGATTTGCCATAAATAATTAGATAATGTTGTTAAATTTACTATAATGGCAATCTAGATGTCACAGAGAGGGATGATGAATTAATGTATGCAGCAGAGCACCAATTATCCATGCAACCAATAATCCTTAAGACAGGAAATTGAAACTTCATGCATATCAGAACTATTTTTACTGAATCAAGATCTACCTAAATAGTAAATACTAACCTCAGCGGTATGATCTTTCAATGTATGGATGCAACCATAGTTCCCAGCCTCACTCTCTTGCCAAATTCGAACAGTCTGGCGCGTTTGCAAACAGGTTAGCGAAGATCATTGAAAACAATATTATAATATGTTTGAACCAACCACAATAAACTGATTAAAGCAGCTTGTTTATAATAGTAGACCTCAATAAAAAATCATATAAAGTTCAATTTTCATTTCATAAGCGAATCCTTTACAAACCATGAGAACCTTCAATCAACAGAAGGGGCATTAAATTTACCCTGGAAACTTCAAAGCATTAATTACCCGCATATCAGCAGGTTGAAAAGGGAAATATTCCCATTGCTTAGAAAAGTTGCTAGTAGTGTAATGGCCAACATATAAAAGTTATTATGACTGCAAGCCAACACACAGTTTCAAACATATGTTTGACAAAGAAATCATGAACTAAATAATTATCTTAAATTCTTTGAAATGAGTAACCTTTCAAATTCAATTCAACAGTAATAAATAGTAAAGTGTCCCTGGAACTACACGTAGAATAATCCACTGACAAACAGTCAACACTCAAATTCAATTCAACAGTCATAAATAGTGAAGTATGAGCTTCCTGGAACTACATGTAGTATAATCCACTGACCAACAGTCAACACTCAACAAGGCCAGCATGCTTTGGATGACAATTGAAAAACAAGCCCAAAAAATACAGCAGCCTGAACACAGGCCCATAACTCATCCCATATGGATGGAAGACAAGTGTCTTAGAGTGATAGGGCTTTTACATATTTGAAATTTTGAACTATTGGAAAGTTTATTTAGGTATTAAGATGCTCCAATTAGCAGCTGAGTTACTATTGGAAAGTTTATTTAGGTATTGAGATGCTCCAATTAGCAGCCGACTGAACTCAAATTGTTCAGTTAGTTTGGCCTTTGGAATTAGAGCTATATCCATCCCAGAGCAGTATGAAGTAGTAACAAGTTCAGTTGGTGCCGTAACAAGAAGTGCCGCACCATGGTAACCCAGCTCGGTCTGGTTTAATTGGATGTTTGCAGTTTATAAGAAATTGCCTACAGTTGCACCGATAATACAAATATAAATTGATATGTTGTAATGGCAAAATGTAACTATCTTTCAGCGAGTTGATTCCCTTGATAACCTTGCCTATCCTTACTAAGCATAGCTAATGGCAATGGATGAATGTTTCTTTGCCCTCCTACTGTCCTACACTAGCAACGCCTAACGCCGCTAGCCAAAGAAACCAAGCAAGCCCTTTGTTGCCTCAGATAAACTGACACGACAACAAAACAACACAAGGTGCAGCATAAGCAATCCAAAATAGTTATCTGACCAGTAGATCAGGATGGATATCAAAAAAGAGAAGCCACTGTTTTCTCTTGTGCACAGTTTAACCATGCATGTGCATTTAATTATAAGCTACTAAATGACACAGTCAACTAGCTAAAATAAAATCATCATGTGGTTATTGTAACAAAATTTTTGTGGTTAATTTAAAAAAATCAGAAAGCGCCCTACCTTATCCGCTGACCCAGTGACAAAGAGCTCGTCCCGAGGAACAAATTTCAAACTGGTTACCTGTGAATTGGGAAGTTGAAATGTTCAAATTAACTAAAACATATAAATAAAAACAAATATAAGATGCATTTAAATTTTAAAGCACATGGGTGAAAACCTTCTTTGAGTGACCAGTAAGCGTGCACAGGATTTGACCGGATGACCTGTCAAAAAGCACTGCATTTGTATCGACACCACCCGTTGCAATAATGTCCTGTTAATCCAGATTACAAATCAAGTAATGAATAATACAATGACGTCTGCCATCAAAGTACCGCTATTTAAAGTGTACATAAAAATTAAATTACCTTCATACATATTATAATTGAAAATCAGATAAAATACAGAGTATAAATCAGAGCTCTCTAGTAATGGTTTAGCATCAAGAACAAAGCACTATTTTGCGTCAACATGGAGATACCCCAAGACAGAATCTTAAAACGAATTATTCCATCCCAGCACAACAGAATCTTAAAACGAATTATTCCATCCCAACGCCAATTCATGTAGAGCATTTACTCCTACGGTCTACAAGACCTCAAATGATGACTTTAAAACATGTAAACATTAAGGCCCTGTTCTTTTCAGCTTAACAACTAAACAACTTATAGACTTATCTACATGTTGAATAGACTACCTCAGGAAGCTCTCAAAATTCGGTCATTTCAGCTGTTCAGCTGTTTAGGCATTCAAATTAGCTCAAAAGAACAAGGCCTAAAACAGCTCTATATGGAGAAATTTAGGCCAAGATTCGTTGACTGCTTATCCATGTGCAACATAATGAATCATTCCACCAGACATGAGTAAATGTATTAAAAATATGTTTCGTGATTGCATCAATGTGCAATGTGCTAATCTTACATCCAGTTTAAATCAATAGGATGAGCATGCAACACATATGATATGCCAATCTTACATCCAGTTTAAATCAATAGGATGAGCACGTGACACATATGATATTCAAAAATTAAAGTAACGCAAATTAACAATCTAACCTTTGAAGGATGGATATCCATAGATAAGATGCCAGGCTTGTTTGTCTTATGGAGTGGATGACTAGAGATCTGAGTATATCTCTCAAATGCCTCAATCGGCACCAAAGTAGGTGGAACCTGAGAGAAACAGAGAGATGCTGTCACATTTAAACAATAAAGTTCATTCTTAAAAGTAAAAAAAAAACTGTATCTTGATCAACATTGATGCATCCCATAAGATAAATGTATCGCATAAGATAACCAACTCCCTGGATAATATGCACATGGCACATGAGAAAATCTACCTAACTCTTGCTCTCTAGAGAAACTGTAGTTCTTGGATAGAGAGAAACAACTAACAGATGCTTTTGGGTTTAAACCTAGTTTGTAGTGTAGTAATGGAGTATTGTGTGTACCTGTCGTTTCTTACGCTGTGCCGAAAGCATGGTGTTGCATTCTGTTAGTTCATCAATCATGACAGGATTGATACCAGGACGAATCTTCTTCCCATCAGGCCCGATTTCATCTTCCATTGCTGGATCCAACAAAGCTTACCTATGAGAAATCTAAAACTAGAAATAGAAAATGATTTCAACAGATTCAAGTTCAAGCAGTGGGAACCTCTTTTTCCATTGGAAACAACAGCAGCTGCTGTAGCTCCTGCCATTGATGCTGGAATCTGTCTCTCAGCTTGAGCCAAAAATGTTCTAGCCTCATCCCGCTCCTTCTTTAGCCTCGCTATAACACGGCAGGCAGCATCATGCTGGAAGGGACAAAACAAAAGTAGTAAACAGATCCATGGATGGGTAATGCTCTTCCAAGCAAGAGTGCAAGACACTGACTGAGCTTCTAATGAAAGTAAAAAAAATGAATATAAAAATCCTCTAATTATGAAAAATCCTGAAAAAACAGATAAAAAGAAAAGGCTAAAATTGACATGAACAGGCTAAAATATGAACATGGTAATAGCAATTGTTTAATATATTAAACTTGGTCTTGACCAGATAACTCCAATATCACATGAACAGGCTAATCACAATTGTTTAATATGTTAAACTTGGTCTTGACCAGATAACCCCAATATCACTGTTTCATACATAAGATTCATGACATAGAACACAGACAGCATCACACATCAGTGCAGGTGTACAGGACCAAGTTAAAGCATATTATATTTTATGGATATCTTTCTTGATGGTTATTCAACATATGAAACATAAGTTGCATACCAATTTCACTACCAGACAGCAGGAGGGCACCATGATAAAAGGAACCATATCCAGGGTCATAATAGCAAAGAAGATACAGACAGGATAACAGATTACCAAGATGGCTACAGACAGGACCAGATTTGGCTACAATTAGTAAGTTATCAGCAAGTTGCTGTTAAACTTTGGTATGCAGGTTAACACATAAAAGCCAACAAAATTGACCACTACCTCCCACATTGATCACATGCTCATGCTAGTGCTAGAAATAAGCTACCAACTGGGTTACACGGGCATGGACACAGGTGTCCGAATACGACTTCGGAAGCAGAGCTGAAAAAGATGGGAAATTCTACATAAGATTTATAGTTCCAAGGATATAAATATGCTATTTGCTGCTATTCCATCTATTTGTGCAAGAAGATTTCAATCTATAATGAAGAAATGATAGTAGCTCGTTGTTTTATAGGCCTTCTCATATTCAGTCGGAAGAGTTTAGGTAAGACTTTCAAAAAAACTCTCAACGGGAGAATTGAATCTATTTAGGAAGAATTGCTTCAGTTCTGCAATCCTAACAAAATAATTCCAGAGGAATCCAATGAACAAGCAACAATTACTTAGGATCAGCTTGCGAATTTGCAGCACCATAGTAGAATCATTACCGACGGCAAACTGTGTGCTTAAGTGCGAAAAGACAGTGCAAGCTTTGTCATGCGGGCTCGGGTGTCCGACTTGGCAAACTCTAAAAAATGGGATTCGGGGATTCGTATAGCATATACTTTTTTCAAAAGAAATTATAAGAAAACAGAAATGAACTAGCTACTGGGCTAACCTTGGTTGGCCAACTTGGCCCATTTCATCACTGGCATATACCACAATGTCATAACTCATAAGCACTACTGATACCCAGCCCAGATTGTCCTAGCCCAAGCCCACCAAGACAGCAACTTCTACACGGCCTACCAGGCAGAGTGCAGACCAATCCCAATTCCACTTCCTCTGTAACCTAACTCACGGCCTACCAGGCAGAGTGCAGACCAATCCCAATTCCACTTCCTCTGTAACCTAACTCGCTGCCATACCCAACTTGCCACCATCCCGACCCCAACAGATCGCTCCAGCAGCATTCGTTTGATGGGATCTCCAGTGAGTGCATGCACAAGCAGCAGCGGCAGCTGCATGAGGGCAAGCTCCATGGGCTAGTGCGCGCTACAGCAGTGAGGACAAGTTCCAGTGGCGGTCGTGTGCTCCAACGGCGAGGACAGGTGCGTGCTCGCTGCTCGGGGAACGGCTGTGCGGTTGCCACATGATGGCAAGCTCCTCCCTCTCCTGTGCCCCCCCCCCCTCTCCTGGTGCCACTCACTCACCTCCATTGGTGCGTCGCACCGGTGGGAGTGTTCCTCACTCCCCATTTCCGGCCACATCCAACACGAGACGACACACAGACGTGTCGACATGGCAAAAAAATTTTGGGCCCGTGTGTCTGTCCGTGCAACTCAGACTACCAATCACTACCTCCCACATATGCATACATACAAACATAAGAAAATAATGTTCTGTATATCTTTGCTAGCATGCTTTTCAGAAATAAAAAATTTAGCAAAATACCATTTCCTCTCTAAATTTAAAGTCCCACCGACAATACAAAAAATTTAAATTAAAACAAAATCCAAAAAATCAATCATGTATATAGTAAGGCCAAAATAATTTTAATCAAAATAGGGAATCACTAATTCACTAGCCCAGGATTAAAACAAAGTCCTCTATTTACAACATGAAAAAATTTTACTAATAAATATTGTGCATAATTACAAGTTCAGGGGAAAAAAAGACACCCACAATGAATGAAACAAGTTCAGTGCATCTATTGTCACTAGCACAAGCCATTTCCCAAAAACAAGTGAGAATATTTCACAACAATCCACCATGAATCATCAGAAGACCCATAGAAAATAGAAAATTCTGCCAAAAGGACCATGACCAGCCAAAACACATTGCGTAATGCTAGCAAATTGCAAATAGCACAAACTGAGATACCGTCCAAAGAAAATAAATTTTTCCTTAGCATAACACAGCATGAGGGGAGAACATCGCATAGATAAACGACAGACCTGGTATAGCGCATGACTAAGCTCTTGTCTTGCAGTGTGAAGCTGCTGCTCTAAAGCAAAATTAGAAAGCATGAGAGCATCCCACTCCTGCAAAATAAGATAAAAACTAATTCTAATGAGGGTACGATTTGGGATCAGTAAAATGTGTTACAAAAAATTGATACATGAAAGGTGAAGTTGTCAACAGAATTCAAGAGCTCTTAGTATCTTTTGGCATACATTGAGATCATTTTAACTACAGCTTATACATGGATTGAAAATTTAAGGGGTAAAGTACTGTAGCACAGAATCTTTGGAACTTTTAAAAACATAACTGATGAGCAAGAAATTTTTCCAAGCTCCAACTTGATTGAAGTTAGATCATTAAACATACCAAAGAATAATCCACTCATTTGGGCTGGTTACACTTTTCGATCCAATTAGTGAAGTTTTGTCATTTATGGTCTGGTATTCTATGGAGGAACTTGACGCAAACCAATTCCATAGTGTTGCAATTTGCAAGAAGAGTAGAAGACAGTGAATGTGCATATTACATGTTAAAAGCATATGATAAGATCCATTGTCAGGTTTTGACTACTAACTGTAGCACGCGACACGATGAGTGATAACAATAAGAATGATTGTCAGCTACTGAGAACCAAAATCAAATATTCAGAAACAAGTAAAGCAGAGATAAATGTGCTGGAACCTACGTTTTGAAATATCCCGAGAAGACCAGGAATGCTTGCAGCCTGCAAAGGCCTGGGCTTCACGACCTGTGAACAATAGAACTCTTCAATAGTTTTTCAGATATTGAGATAACTATGATTCAAACATTTAAGCAAAAAGTAAAACACAACCAACTAACCGTACAAAGCATAGGACAATGAATACACCTCTCCTGCTACTGAAGCATGCCATTCATTTTTTTTCTCAGCATTCAAATTTTCTCTCACTATTACAAAGAAGCCTCACCTTATTGGCCTTCACCGGCACGATGTCGTCCATGGTGAGCTCCTCCTTGGTAACCGGGCACTTCCCATGGTCCTGCGCCATCACCACAGCCGCGACAAAAGATTAGCACAAACAGGATACAGAAATGCGACGCGAGATCTAAGACATACCGACCTCAATGTATCGCTCGATAAGCCGCCGCTCGAAGAGGAGGCCCGACTTCTTCGACACCACCGGCTCATCCGGCACCTCGCCGGAGACTACGGACGCAGGCGGAGAAGGAGCATAATACGAATCAGCGCTCGAGAGACGGATCAGAGAACTAGGGTTTCCGAAAAGGGGAGGGGTGCTGAGACAGGGAAGCTTACTCGCGCAGATCATGGCGTCGGTGGCGGAGGAGGAGGAGGAGGATGCGGAGGGGGAGCGCAAGCACACGAAGACTCTCAGGCGGCAAGCTCTCCCCGGGTGGCGGTGGCGGCGGCGGGGCGCCGGCGGCGGGGAGCAAGGTTTAGCCGCTAGGGTTTAATTCGAGTGGAGTGGGAAAATTTTGTGTTCTCGGTCAGGCGTGAACCATGCCCTTGGACCTGACTTTGGACTTCACAAAATTACAAAACCATGCCATTCGACTGTTCCTCTGCATTTATTGGGCTGTCAACGGGTGGCCCGGCCTGGGTACGTAGCTGGATCTTGGGCCGTTCTGCGCGCGCGCTTTTCAGGTTTTTAGTAGTCCTCTTAAAGATTCTAAACCTATTTTTAAATTTTTTTTATAACATTTAAACCTCTCTTTAATAACTCTCAAATTTTACTGAAACGCTACGCTACGGTAAGCTGGAATGTACAGGGCCTAGGAGCGTTCTCACCGGTCGGTAGCGCTCCACGGAGCCGGGGCGCTCGTGCACTCTTTCCTCTCCGGTAAAGGTGGTGCAAAACTCTCTCTCTCTCTCTCTCATCATGCTCCATTTACCTCTCATCTCTCTTTAGGGTGTGTTTGATTGAACCTACCAGGTTGAACCTGTATTAGATGGTACAAGTTGAATGCAATGGTTCCGTATGGCATGATTCAAGTGATATGTTTGGTTGGTTAAACAGAATAATATAAAATTTTGTTTGGTTCTCATATGATATGACGTAGAATGGATTAAGTATTCAAACTCCATCAAATAACACTTTATATCTTAAATTTTTTTTAACCTTACACTTTATTTTATTTTCGATGATTTAAACTAAATTTAATTTTAACTTCTACATTCAAACCAAGTTTTAAATTTAACATTCAAATTGGGTTTTAAATTCAAACTGCATTTAACGTTTGAATTTTTAATCAAATTCAGGTTAAAATCATTTTTTTGAATTTATTCAAAACTCAGATCGTATTTTCAATTCAGGATTCAAGCAAGTTATAAAAAATATTTGAAACTTAAATTCAACCCAAATTCAAAAAAAATTCAAATTTTAGATTGAAAACTCAAATTGGATTTTAAATTCAATATTCAAGGTATATTGAAATTCAAATCAATTTTTAAAAAACAAATGTATTTTCAAATTCAAAATCTAAAAACTAAAAACATATTTAAAATTTAAAACAAATTTCAAATCGAAACCGAATTCAAAATTGAAATCAATTTGAAATTTGGTATACTGTAAAATAAAAAAATGAATTAAGAAGAAGTAAGAGCCTGCGAGAGAAAGTTGTATGGTGTCGTTTAACCAAATCGAGTGAACAAAGTCATACAACATATTTAGAGAATATTCCATTTTTCTGTATCCTACCGTTTAGGATGATTTAATATAGTTCACCCAACCAAACACATGGATGGACACAAATTCTATATCGTCCCATACCGATACTATCTCATTCAGGTAACCAAACACACCCTTACATGTCGAATCTACCTTCTCCCCCATCTCTCTCTCTCGTCCCATCTGAAAATGAAGATGGTCATAATTTTAAGAAGTTGGTCGGATTTGGTAGGAGATGGCCAGATTTGAGAAAAAAGATGATCCTAAATTTAGCATGAAATATTGTCACATGAGTATTAAAATATCTTGTTTGCTCTTGTGCAACATTTAGTTTTAACGTACTATAACATTTGGGAGTTGTAAAGTCACTCCACTTAGAATCCCTCGCCACTGAATCACCCCTTATTAAATAGCATCGAAATTTAGAATCTCCGGTGACTTCTCCCTCAATTTCGACACCATCTCATTGACCATGTCCTTCTCCAATGACTTCTCCGGTTTCGACACAATGAACGATGTCACGATCGCCACCACCATGCAGGCAGAACTCGATGCACAAGTGCACATGGAGGAAGAAATGACCAACAACGAGGCCATTTTTCCTATGGTTCAGGGAGAAGGGGAGGAGGAGGAGGAAGAGGCGAATGGGCGGCACCGTCATGGAGGCCGGGGCTGATCCGAGAAACATAAGCCCCCTCTAGGTCTTGTTTCAGGAGGCAACGCGATTCCAGCCAGCTTGAGTGGCAATAACAACGACGATGGTGGCAACGACATCGACATTGGCAACAACAATCGATGCTGTTTAATTTAGTCGATGTCGGTATTGAATTAGCCTCAACTGATTTTTGTAATGTAGTCGATTTATAGAGTTCCATTATTGTAACTTAGCCCAAATCGACTAATATTATCATCTTTAGAGTTCCTTCTAAAACTTAGGGAAAATCGCTCACCGATAAGAGAGTCAGCTTGGGACGACCATTGGGAGAGCAGATCCGGTATTGAGCAATTTGAAGCTAGTCTAGGCCGGTCGCCGTTGGGCATGAAGATCCAACTGATGCTGGCTTGGGGCACCGAGTAGACAATGGGTGTCGGCGTATTTCAGCTGACAGATTTTTCGGGTACTACTTTGGTGGTTCGCAGTGGGGGTGTGCGTAGCTGGCTCACTCCTCTCCTCTCTCGGATAAGAACAGAAGAACAGACACCAGATTTCCCAGGTTCAAGCCCCCTGAGTGGGTAACAGCCGTAACCCTGCTCGAGCTCCTTGCCCTCTGAAAATTGGCTACTCTCGGGTCTTTGATCTAGAAAAAAAATCCACCTCTTCTACAGATGCACCCCTAGCCCTTAGACAACTGGCGTGGGTCACAAAGTGATGAACAGTGTACATTAAATGATCCTGGCTACTGTAGCTTGTCTCATCTCGGATCGCACGTTGAAGTCGCCACCCTACAGTGCCTCTGCAGCGTTTGGGGGTAGGGCTGGAAAAATAGCTCGCGGCTCGGCTCGGACTGGCTCGGTTTGGCTCGAGGGTGTAGGCGAGCCCGAGCCAATACGTTTTTTTTGGCTAGTCAATTGAGGTTTGGCTCAAGGGTTTAGGCGAGCCCAAGCCAATACGTTTTTTTTGGCTCGTCAATTGAGCGAGCTGGCTTAGCTCAGTGCGAATGGCTTGGCGAGCCTGGCGAGCTCAGCCAGGATAGGTTGCTGTTGGTGTCTGGGAAACGCGCCTCGAAGGGCCGCTGGTCCACGGACCGGCAGACGAATTTGTAGTGGGAGTGAGGCCCAACGACAACCCTTCTCAGCAACCCTTCTCTGGCCGCGCGGTCTTCCCGGACTAAGCCTGGTGCGACTTGGCGATCCGGGTACAGATCCGTCGTACGGTGAGAGAGAAAGAGGGGGAGAGGAGGAAGGTAAAGGAAAATACAAACCGTGAAGACACAAACGATTTTACCCTGGTTCGAGCCCCCACCGTCGGGTAATAGCTCTACTCCAGCCTTCGTTGATTATATGGTGGAAAACAGTACAAGGGTGCCAAGACCGGGCTTGAAGACGCCGATCCCGAGCTTACAAGGAAGTTTCGGACACTCCGATGGCTAAGGACTACGGCTACTACTAAGGAAGCTTCGGATGCTTGTGTTGTGTGTTTCAGTATTCCACCTGGACTACTTGTTATCCCCCTCGGCCCCAATCGGGTCCGGGGCCTTTCCTTTTATAGGCGCGGCGGGTCGCCCGGAGCTGATACTGCGGGCCCCACGCCTACCTCTGCTTTGCCCATCTTTAGTAGCGGCGCCCTTGTCTTATTCCGGGCTCCGTTCTGTCTACGGCCTGCAAGGAGAAGCTGGTCTGGTTAGTACTGGACACGTGTTCGTCTTGGTGTGCCTACACGGGGAGCAGCTTGCTCAAGGAGAAAGCACTTTCCTTTTATCCCCGAAATAGCATTGACTAGACCGAGCCAGCCCCGCGCCACCCATTGGGGGCGTCGCGTAGCGTAACAACCGTTGTCGCCTACCCATGGGGCAAATGACAAATCGAGTTGCCCGCGTGCCTTTCCCCGGGCTAAGGATACCCCGGGGAGGTACAATTCTCCTCAGTCAAGGCTGAGGAAAGTAAGGTAGGGCACGACAGCTGTCGCCACCTGCCCAGGGACAGATGGACTGTCCGCGGGACCCTCTTCCGAGTTAAGGATAGCCCGGGAGGTGCGCCACGCTCCTGGTTAGGGCCTTAGGGCCTAGGGAGGCGCGGTTGACTTGGTCAAGCCCGGGGGTGACCCCAGCGGGCCAGATGTTCCTTTTGGTACGGTCGAGGGTGGCCTTTCAGGCCCCCTGTACACGCGGCAGGCCGGTACAGATCCCGCCCAAGGCCCATCTCGGGGTGGGCTGCTCACAAATCACGAACAGCCAGCCCCCGAGCCTCAAGCAGGTCGCGTGGCGAGCCGGCCTGAGGTTTAGAGAAAAGCAACCCTTACGCGCCGCGTGGGAGACTTGGCTGGGGTTTTTGGAGCCGCTGGGGCAAAAAGGTCTGAGCATTAAATTTTGATTTGACGGAAAAGTGGGGCAGTTACGTTTCTTCGGGCACGACTCCCACGATCTCCGCTTTGACCGTTGCCTTCCTTGATAAGGCAGTGCCCCTGGGGGGAACCCCTATCGCAGAACATTCCCCTTGCCTCCATCTTCATCCTCCCATCTTGCCCCTTGCCTTCTTGCTTCCGGCGACCATGGTGTTCATCAGAGATAGCGCTCTTACGAGGGAGAGGATGGTGGAGTTAGAAAGGGACGGCTTCGTGAAGCCGGGGTCTTGGAGGCTTCCTGGCGCAGCCCAGGAGCCCGAGCCCGAGCCTACAGAGCTGGTATGCTTCGAGAGCTCGGCCATCTGCGGGTTCCGCGCGCTGGAGTCGCAGTTCATGACGGACTTCTTCGCCTTTACGGAGCTGCGGCCGGAAAATCTGTCCCCGTAGTCCTACGTTCATTTGTCCATCTTTGCTCACTTGTGCGAGGCGTACTGCGGGGTGCGCCCAACGGTGAGCCTCTTCCAGCAGTACTTCGAGTTGAAGGCTGTCGGCCATCGCGTGGGCAATGGCGGGGTCTTTTACCTTACCGCGTGCCGGACCCGGGGAAGCCGAACATACCCGGAGTATGAAGTCAAGACGAAGGTCGACGGTTGGGCCCGGCGGTGGTTCTACCTGAACCGCGGGGGTTCGAACTTAGAGTATTCTCCGGCCACGCCGGACATGCCGATCTTTGCGTGCAGCGAGCCCCTGCCGGAGGATCAAGTGATGGTGTACGAGATCGCGAAGCTCGCCCAGAGGGGCATGACGGGCTACGACATCGTCAAGAGCTTCGTCCGGCACCGGATCAGCCCGCTGGGGTGCCGCGAACGGCTCGTTAGCGACATGGACGGCTGGGAGGATCCGGACCGGGATTTCCACCAAGGTGAGCGCCTGTCCAATGCCCTGTTTGATTTTAGGTCGTCGCACATAGTGACTGCTTGCGACGCTTCAGCAGGGCTTTCGGTTCGTGATGTCGCGAGGATCGTCGGCATGCTGCTGCCCATGGACAAGAACCCTCACCCTGGAAGAATTGTGACGGATAGATTGTCTGCGGTACGTGCCGGCAGGGTGTTCGATTAAATTCCAGGCCGCGTGCGCCCTTAGGGTCTTGACGGCTTGCGCTGATTGTTTGTATGCAGCGAACGTGGACGGTGGCCAAGGAGGTCATGAAGGCCACGGGCTCCGCAGGGGAGCCTTTGGATGTACAGCCACTGGTGGCGCGCTCGCCGTCAGGAGGACTATCAGCGGCGCCGGGCGGGGCATCAGCCTCGCCGGTGATGTCGGGCGAGGGAATCCCGGTGTCGGCTTCAACCGCGGCGGGCGTGGTGCAGGCAGGAAAATGCGTGGCGCCGGCACAGGTGAGTTTCTCCCCTTGCCACGAGCCAGTGTGTTGGGTCTCAGCTGATCCCGGGCTCCGCTTTCTGCGCGGGTCCAGGGCGCGGTGCCTACGAAGAAGAGGAGGACGTATCGGCCCCCCCAGGGCAGCGACAACAAAGATGTCGCGCCTGCGGCGGGTCCGCCGCTGGGAGTGACGTCGCGGCGGTGGCCTGCAAAGAAGGTCGTCACAACCCGAAAGAAGGCAGCCGTGCCAACCACAAGCTGCGTTGGCGGGCTAGAGACGGAGCTTTTTCTGCGCCCTACACCGGGGTGTATGAGGGCACGGAGCTTGAACCAGCGCGTAAGTTTCTCGCGCTACTCGTTATCGTCCCGCCTCTGCATTTGATTGCTTATACGTGTTTCTAACTGCATTGCGTAGCGCCGAGGTTGTAGTTAACGTGCGGCCTCCTTTCGCCGTAGAACGGGCGATTGAGGGCGAATTGGTCGAGCCCGTGGGGGAGTTGATGCTTGAGCCGCGCCAGGGAGGAGAACTGCTTCCGCCCAGGGAGGAGAGAGAGGCGCTCCTATCGCGGCTGCTGGAGACCGGCGAGAGGCCATCTTCCTCTATGGAAATGGAGTCATCTGCCCAAGAGAAGGAAGAAGAAACCACAATGTTCACCCAAACCGTTGGAACCGGTAAGTGGGCATCACAAATTCTCAATCTGACGAGGTCAACAACATTTAAATATTTAATTGATTTTTGTTTTCCACTTCCAGGTCTCACGACAAGAGACGGATCAGGCAAATGAGTCTGGTGGGGAGGAATAAGATAACTCTTTTGATATAAATGATGATATGTCTGAGGATGACATATTCATGCCAGGAGAGGAAGAGACCTACCAAATATCAAATGACGGCTCTGAGGAGGATGAAGTTCATTTTGGATCTCATGGTAGTGATGCTAGTGATCTTCATAGGGGAAAGAAATGGCGAAAGGGGGTGAAGGTTTAGAGAAAGTCAGGGAGCACTAGTAGCAGGACGATACCACATGTGTGGAAAGTGTTTGATAAAATTGAAATGTCGTCCCCTACGGAGAGAGGGGCGATGGTCCTTAAGGCTAAGTGCAAGTATTACAAAAAGTCATACTCTTATGTGCAGGGTTCTAGTACTACTCATCTTAAAAGGCACAAGGCAAAGTGTGCGGCATATTTGAAGAACTTGGCTAAGAAGAAGGACCAAGCTCTTCTAAATTGCGCTCCTTCCAATGCAGGTGATGAAGGCTCTGGTCTTCCTACCATTATCTCTTCTAGAGATTACAACCATGAACAATGTAGAAAATTATTGGCTAAAATGATAATTACTCATGAGTATCCGTTTAGGATGGTTGAGCATACATGGTTTAACATCTATTCTCAAAACTCTGCAGAGGTGTACGACTTTACCCACACGACACAGCAAGCCATGCCGAAGCCTCCTAGATGTACATGCCAGATCATTGGATCGCTCGGTAACTATAGCCCAAAGTTCCACGTGTCGTGTTGTGGTTTAATGGAGTTAACCGTTGCTGTGGACGTTACTCGGTGCCTTCTATCCAGCCGTCCCTGAACCCCCACGGAAGCTACCCACGGCTAAGAAGCGGCCCCTGGGCAGTCCCCACCCACAAAACACAAGTGAATAAGTAACAATAGCCCCAATGATCACCAATGGTACAAGCACACATATAAAGTTGGCTAAGTGTCCCCATGATACACGTGTGGTCGTACGTATAGTAGCTCGAAATGATGGCACCATGTTCGATCCTTAATCGCCCGAACGGGGCTATGATCGGGATCTTTCCTCCCGTCATCTCCTATCACCCGTTCCAGCACAACTCCAAATCCTCACATCCAATCATTGTCAAGATATCATAATCAAGTATTGCTCTCAACCACGTGGACTCTAAGCAAGGCTAAGCATTCGTGACACAAACATATATAAATAGTATCCACTTAGGCTAACAAGGAATGGAGATGTCAATCCTATTAATAGATTGACCACTAATAGGATATAATTACTTTCTACCCATCAAATAGCATATTAGAAACTAGCATACAATTGTTGATCATAGAATATAATCAAAGCAGTGCAAATAAATAGAGTTCAATATGTTTGAGTCAAATGAGGGGAGTAATAAGTGCCTTGGTGCTGGTCGTCGAGAGGGAGAGCAGCTTGCTCAAGTCCGGGCTCTTCCGGAACGTCATTTCCTATCGTTCGATAACAAGCACATCAAATAAAATTTAAACAAAAATGCCAAACACAGAGAAGCATGGAACAACATAGTATTCAGAAAGTTCATGATTTAATGCAGGTTTTACAAAAAGAATCACCCAAATCCGAGTTCGGATGAGGGAGATATGGTCATGTGAATTTGCGATGCTAAAGATCACTCGGGATAAACCAGTCAGCTTGTCTGCTTCTTAGTGCGAGCAGCTTTGGAGTAGAATAACCACTCTGCTGAGTTCGGGGTCAACATAAAAGTTGTAGATAATTTCTTGGTGCACAATTTTCATGTAGACAACTTCTTCATCTGAGTTACGGTTGATTTTATAGAAATTGTTTACTGAGAGGCTGTTTCCTGGGAACAGGCTGAAATAAACTAAGTTTGGGACTGCTGTACTTAGACTCAGTTTAGCTCAATGATGAACTTATGAATGGGGAAGGTACGTTCTAAGGTTCTTACCAAGTAAGGGATGCCTTGCTTATGGATGGACGCTCCAAGAACGAGTAGATTGGAGAGGTGGAAGCTTAGTTGCGACTTTCTCCTCCCTTGCTTGCTGCTGTATGATTCCCGTCCTTACTGCTGCCTCCTCCTTCCTTCTTGTGGCTTCTCTTAGTGTTCCTCGACTCCTTCAGGTGTTGAGAAATCTCCCAATACACTCCCGTAGGTTTGGGAATACAAGAAATGGCAGCAAGAGAAAGAACTGAATGAGTTCTTACTGCTGCATGTTCAGAACATGGGAGACAACAAAAACGATAGGGAGCTCACCAAATCCTTCGTGCACGTGAATGCCCTCGAAGGTGTGGGGAGCTCATCTGATGGAGAGATTAGATCTTGACATGCACAAGCTCTCTCCAAGTATTTAGGTGGATTTGAGAGTGCAGAAGTGCAGGAAGAAGGGGCAGAAATGAAGATGTAGGGAAGAGAAAGATGGCTGGTTATGGTCTTAAATAGGGCTGCCTTGTGTGGGTGACAACTGGGGCTAGGTCCCACATGTAAATGGAAGGCTTTGGGTGAGAAAATGGGTGAGGAAAGTGAAAATGCTGCAGCTGAATGAATTTCCTTGCCACTTGGCTTGCTCCGTGCTGGCGCACGCCACCTGGTCACCGCACGCAGACCGCTTGGGGACGCGTGGTTCGCTGTTTGCTCCACCGCCCTGTAAGATCAAGCCTCACATGGGCTAATTGATTTTGGTAATTGATGGCAACTAGGCCGTACAGCTGGAACGCCAAGGATAAGGACCTTTGTTTTATAGTTCTTCTATTTTCCTTGTGTGCGTCTTCGGCTCGACTACATCTCTAGGTTTGGGAATACAAGAAATGGCAGCAAGAGAAAGAACTGAATGAGTTCTTACTGCTGCATGTTCAGAACATGGGAGACAACAAAAACGATAGGGAGCTCACCAAATCCTTTGTGCATGTGAATGCCCTCGAAGGTGTGGGGAGCTCATCTGATGGAGAGATTAGATCTTGACATGCACAAGCTCTCTCCAAATATTTAGGTGGATTTGAGAGTGCAGAAGTGGAGGAACTGTTGTTGTCCTTCTCAGTTAGAGCAGCAGGAAGAAGGGGCAGAAATGAAGGTGTAGGAAAGAGAAAGATGGCTGGTTATGGTCTTAAATAGGGCTGCCTTGTGTGGGTGACAACTGGGGCTAGGTCCCACATGTAAATGGAAGGCTTTGGGTGAGAAAATGGGTGAGGAAAGTGAAAATGCTACAGCTGAACGAATTTCCTTGCCACTTGGCTTGCTCCGTGCTAGCGCACGCAACCTGGTCACCGCAAGCAGACTGTTTGGGGACGCGTGGTTCGCTGTTTGCTCCACCGCCCACTTCATCCAATGAGAAGAAAGTCATCGGGTCTTTGTTCGGGACAAAAAGAATAAAGGAAACTAAATGGATTCGGATTACTCAAGTAGCTCCTACTCTGAGAGATAGCCCTCCTAACTCTACTCGGGCTTCTCCTTACTTGGTTAAATTCCCCCGAGATGGGTGCTACCCGGTAAAGTTCAGTTAGGAGTGGTCGCCCAACTGCTCGCCGTGCGGCCACATGCCCTGCTCGCCTGGTGAGCACGTATTGTGCTCGCCTGGTGCTCGCTCGACGATCTGGTATCTTGCTCGCCCGCCTACTCGCCCGAAGGCCAGGTGTCCTGCTCGCCCGTCACAAGGCTGAGGAAGCTCGGCGAGTGCAATTGGGAGCACTCGGCAGTGCTCGGCATGGTGCATACTTACTCGGCTAGCTAAGAAAGGTACTCGGCGAGCTATGCAACTGCTTGCCAAGGTTCGGCCAATCTGTATCTCCCTATACTAGTGGTTTGGCTCATTAGTGTACTAATCGTTTAGGTTTAAAGTCCAATGTTCCCACCAGGTTACCTGGTGCTTATATGCACTTCATGAAGTTTTAAAGAAGCACAAGAAAACCAAATAAAAACAATTATGATATGCATGCTTAACCGAAAATAGCAGCTGGGCTGTTACATAGGTGTTGAGCAAACTAGCAATGATGTCTCAGTATTGAAGAGGGTGTTCTATAGTAGTGGGTTTAGCTCAAGGTGCGCCCGGGCTATCAAAGCTTAGGCCATCAAAGCTCAAGCTTGGTTAGGCTCGGGCTTGACTCTAATCAGTACTAAGCTTAGTATCCGGTTCGAGATCGAGCTTGATAAAAGCCCGTTTAGGCTCGAGCTAACACTTGAGAGGAGATAAGGTTATATGGGCTCGGTTAGGCTCAGTTGGGCTTGATTTTAAGCTCGTGCTCGGCTCGAATTGGTTAGACTATCTGATTTAGGGAACGAAATATATGGTATAATAGTTTGTTCGAGCTCGGTTAGACTTGACAAGGGCTTGAGATCGAAATTGGCTCGAATGGAATCGAGCCCGAAACTATACTCGAGATCGGTTCGTTTAGCTTTCAAGCTTGATCTCCGATTTCAAGTAGCTCATCGAATCCGAGTCTTTTGGTCCAGCCCTATGTGTGATGGGTCCCCCGTGTGAAGCCTCATGGTAGACCGGTCCAGTGTGAGGGAAAACTTTTTCGAATAGCTGTATTTAAACATTACATCTACGTGGGATTTGAGATGATGGCTAGCATCGAGAAGGGAGAAAAAGAAATAGATAACGGCTTAGCCCAATTCTTTTCAGCTTAACGACTTAACGGTTTAACGACTTATCTACGTTTCGAAAAGACATGATTTGAGTTTTTTGAGTCATTTTTTTCGTTGTTGTGAAGGTGGGTCATAACGATTTAAAAAACAAGTCAAACGAAATGGATCCGAATCTCGAGACTACCTCGAGAAGCGTTTGAAATTCAGTCATTTCAGCCGTTCAGCTGTTCAACCGTCTAGACCAGCTCGAAAGAACAGAGCCTTAGTGTATTTTAGGCTTGTCTTAACTAAATTATCGTTCTGAATTCGCCAATGTGTTTAAGCATATAGGTGAAGAATTCATTCTCTATTTTGGGACATAGGACGTTTTAGAAAAGCCGACCGGAGAATCTTGCGTCCCGTCCCGCGATGGCAGCTGCATCTCTCCCCCGCGTCCCAGGCCGCGCCCCCGCCCAAACACCAGCAAGCCGTACGTCGCACGTCGCGTCGGCGAGCGGCCATGCTTCCCTACGCTACGACGGCGGAATGGCGCGCGCGCGATCTAGCGAGCTAGCTCCCGATCGATCGAGAGGGGACACCCGCAGCCACGGCCAGATCTCATTGCCGGCACGCGGCTTTTTCCCGGCCACCGCGCACACGCACGTACGCATGGTTCGATACTTCGATCCCTAGCTATAAGCTACAGCTAGGAGCGGACGCTGGCTACCTGAGCGTGTATGTGTGTACATCATGCTAGAGTGATGAAATAAAATAAATAAAAGACGTGTTTGGTTGCTCGTCCGCGTGCAGCTGGCTCGACCGGGTCAGGCCCATGGAAAACGGTAGCGCGCGGCGCGGCGTTTCCATGCGTGCATACGCACACGCTAGATTTTGCCCGCAGTTGCATCTCGTGGGTCTGGCTAGCATCACGGATGCAGCCAATCAAACATGTGATCCCGCGCGATCAACGTGGCCCCGTAGGACTGGCTGCACACGTATGGGCAGCCAACCAAACACGTCCAAATTAATTGAGCTGGAGTTAGTCTTTTGTACGTGTATCATTGTGCCAAAGTCATCGCGCTTGAATCCGCCCTAGCTACTTTGCTAGGCGCTCAGGCCTTGGAGGGATTTGGCCTAGTGAGCGAGCCACGTAGAGAGGTAGAGATGCATCGCGTGCGTGCAATGCATGCATGGCGGCGTCTGTGACCTGCGGTCATGCATGGCTTGGTTGGAGGATAATGATGCATGAGACAGGGGATCGATCGAGCTAGCTAGGTCTTTAAGGGATTGATGGAGTGATGTGTACGTGGGTATTAATTCGTTCAGTGGTGTACATACTTGTGCGGGCTAAGCGAATTCGTTGCCTTTGTTCTCAATTAGACTTCGAGTAACCACCTTGATTTTGTTGTTCTTCTTTTGTAGGATTGATTGGTATCTAAGGCATACTTTGGCGATCGAGTGGCACTGCTTTATGGTTCATTTTCTTCATTTTTTTAAATTAAAGATGCCATTAGACCATTCGATTAACTAAAATTAATGGCCCACAATAGCTCGCATGTGTCATACAAATTCTGTTAAAATATTTATCTTTATAGATTCCTAAATTGTAGCCGTCTATGTGCTTTCGTTTTTTCGAGCATGCAGCTATTTTCTAAGTTAGTTACCTTTTACTGGGACAAAAGAAATGCTCACGCCTCCATGTAACCAAGCATCCCCGTAAATAGAACTTAATTAATTAGTATATATATACTAGCTTAATTACTCTTGTTACTGATCCGCATTATCCAATCCAACCATAACCTACAGCCTAGCTAGACGGGAAAGGCGCAAGGCTTTACATACACAGGATCCCAACAATATCTCCTCATGAAATCTCCAACACCATGGTGAGCATCGGACGTCTCTAGCCGATGGATGCTGCCGTCGCCTTTCGGGCTCGCCAGGGCGTCTGGATCACACATCCTCGCACCGCCGAGATCTCCTTCGATCAATTCCCGGCTATAGCTACTTAGCTACCTAGCAGCTAGCAACGACCATCACTACGTACATCCGGGCGGCTGTTGAAGGATACACTACAATAATAGTTTGGATTCTCGGGCTTGCGGCCATCGAGACAGCTTCTTGACTCGCCTCGTGTCCGGCGGAGATCAACCGCACGACGTTTGGCCAGAAGCCGTCGATAAAGATTATATCAACGGCTAGGTTATCGAAACAGAGACCATTTTTTGATCTAGCTAGTTGCTTCGAAAGCCGAATTTCGTCGGTCGGCCGTCGAGATTTAGTTTTCTCAATAATTTCCGATCTGTTTCGTCAGCTTCGGCCGTCGAGATTCACGACGATCCGCGTGGTGATATATACCGGTGATACGTTGTACATGCAAAGCCAGGTAGCGATCAAGCGTGGCCTGCCACTGCATGCCGTACTGGGGTTTTGGCCAAATTAGCACCGGCGCCCGCGCTCGCTCATCCTTAAAACCGCCGCCGGCCAGCGTCGCATCCACGCGAGCGACCTGACGGGACGCGCCCGCCATCGGCCGGTGGTGGTGGAGGCCGGCCGACCAGGTTCGCATTCGAGCTGCTCCATGTCGTGCGCAGCTCGTGTGTCATCATATGCTTTGGTCGCTGCATGGTGTTGGGTTACGGACAGCACATTCTTCCCCCGGCCCGATAAACAACAAAGATATAGTTTGGATCAACAAATTAACAGTGGAATAAATAAATTCACATATATCAACCGTTGGGTATAATTTTAACTTGCTTTATATCAAATAATACACGTTGGCAACAGAAAGTAGTATTCAAGCTAATTAACCACGAAACTTCATCTGCTAACTAAGTAGCTAGCCACTGTAGATCTATAAAATATAGTGCACGTACGTTCTTGCATGTAATAGAACATGTGAGCTGGAGCAAGTTGTTGACTTCAAAATACTAGTATTTGCTAAGTCGGTTTGGTCCGTTCATGAGCTCTATAAATAATAGCAGCATCAAATCTTGTATTGTATTGTATTGTATTGTATTGTATTGTATTGTATATTGTATGACACTACTAGAAAATTGGGCTAATATATATATCGACACATTAGTACAGATTGAATTGGAGCTGGCCGGTACTGATAGTGGCATCAGTACAGGTTGATAGGAAAAGTAGCGATTCAAACTTTTTGTATCGGTTGGAGGCAACAGTAAAGATTCTTTTCGCAGGCAAGTACATGCTAGCTGGCACGCGGACTCATCAATACCGGTATTGAAGTACTGATGGCTCGTTTCGGAAAAGGTTAAAAGGTATGCATGTGCTAGTTATATTAAAGCGTGTGGGTGGGTGAGTTGGTTAGAAGAGTGAGGTGTGGGTCACAAGGGGGAAGAGGTGCTGTGAGGTTTGAGTCCTGGTTCTCTCAATGTTTCATAACTCTTTTTCAAAGTCTACAGACCCCTTCAGTACCGGTATTGATGCCTGTGAGCAAAGCAGTGAAATGAAATGCTAGTATTCCCTTGCTTCATTTGTTCTTCAAGCTACGCATTCATTTCTGTTGCTAGCTGTAAAATCAATGTATCAACATGTAGCCTGAGTTAAGCCTCCGTGCATGCTCTAGTGCTTGTGTGTGTCTCTTAAGAGCAATATTAAGTTCAAGAGTTATATGTGAACACCTAGCCAGCTTAGGGCCCAGCATCGACATTCGACACTATGTTTTATATGAAAAAGCCTCCTTAAGATGAGCAGTTAAAAAACCATAGGACCAATGATTATTTCACTCCAATCTTTTTTCACTATTAGCAACAATGGATATAAATAAAGTTTTATACAAAATATCTAAAGATTACAACATCAACATAACTTTTTCCAAGTTATAAGCTCAACATTAGCACCAACATCATACACACATCTAGAAAAAGTAACTACAATCTACTAAAAACATAGCACAACTACTCCCCTTGGGTGTTAAATTCATATCTCACAAATCACAAGTTCTGATCACTTCAAACCTGGTAGGAATTATGTTCATTATGTCCTTAACATGCTATCTAATAATCAAAGCAAATGGTCAACATTTAACCCCTCAAACAATAAACTCTCAAAATTGCGTTAATCGGAGCATGCAACGCAAACTGTGTAAACCACTCCCAAATCTCGTTCTTTGCTGATCCAGTTATCAATACAAACCCTTCAAATATGAGAACAACAAGTGCAGAACATATTGACAAAGTTTGGTGACGATCCAACAATATTTGCCTTTCTGATCATAAGATTGATGAAAATTACATTGGATGAACCGATTTCACTTCAGGAAATAAAAGGAATCTCGAAAGCCAAAACCGTTGAGTACCTATTCTCAACGCCTGGCCATCAACACTAGGTTAACCTCTAGTGGTGGAGAGTGCAAGTGTAACCAACCATGAAAGCCACTTAATGGCTGGTTTTCCACCTCTCTCGATGGCCAGCGTACGCCTGTCAAGAGTGCTTTGGTAGGGCCATCACAAGGGCCTGGCTAGGCCTCGGCCTCGAGGGCCTTTCCTTGATGGCCATGCCTTGATTGTCGAGAGTGTTGTTGGCCACGCGCTGCTTGTAGAACGACCTATCTTGAGGATCTCTCTTGATGACCACTATTAAGTCGTCAATAATAGCATGTTTTGAGGGGGTATTACTTGAAAAATTGATTACAAAGCATAATTTAACAACAATTGCTGCAACTTGCAATTCCAAAACACATCATAAATAACATATCTCCCAAATAAATGACACATGCCATCTTCAACTTTGAAACATCCACGTCACAAGACATAAATAACAAATATAGTCTTCCATAGCACAAACAAAATCTCTCCACAATGACATACACAAGTGCACATTCAAATTCATACATACACAAGTCCACAACCTCTCGACACCTATATACATCTCCACAAGTCCATAGCTCATCCAACAGTAATATGTCACCTCAAACTCAAGATAGGCTCAACGGGGCATCATCGAAGAGAAGGTGGATATGAAGTTCATGAGTGGATTGGCTCACTGAGGCATCTTTGCGGTGCTGGCCGTCATCCACCAGGGCTGCAACTGGAGCCGTTAAATTGAAGCCCTATTTAGAATGCAACATATAAATACAAATGTCATTTGGAATCTTGGTTTTGATGATTATTTAGAAGACTTAAACACTTACCAAAGGGAATATGCCCTAGATCAATCATAGCGATGATTGTAGTACGTCTTTGTTCATGTACTTATGATAATATTGATTTATCGGTTCCTTGAATAAATGTCACGACTTTGTTCATGGGGTACGACTTGACTGTGGAACACATTGTTATAGTGACGTTATTCTAAACGGGTCCCTAATCCATATCATTACGAGGAGCGATTTGATCAGCACATGTATTGGTTGATGGCAATGTTTCACATACCATAGATATATAGATATTGAACCAATAATGTGGACGCATATTGAAGAACATGGGTAGTCGTACAGACTCACTCCGAGACGCTGTGAGATTGTTATCTCTTAAAGTGCCATCAGCGTACAGTTTCAAGTGGTATGTCTATATGGTTTTTAAACATGAGATCATCATGGATGCCCAGCATGTAGACTCGTATCAAATGCTACACCGTAACAGGGTAGTTATAAAGATGGCTACTAAGTATGCCACGATACATAGCCAGTGGGTGTGATGATCGAGATGAAATTTGCCCCTCCTAGATAACGGGAGAGATACCTCTAGGCACCTCGTGTGGATGGATCAGGAAAGAGCACGACCGTGCTGATGTGACTAAAGAGTTAGCTATGATTTGTATCCATCACACTGTTGAGTGAAGTGGTCGAGTTAAGTGTGGCGCGCATCTCTCCTTGAGCTTGACTAGTATCACGTGGCAAAGTGATCGGTACGTGAGTGTATCATGGTTCAACCGAATATTGATTGTGCATTCAGGGGTTCAATAAGTACTGCTAGGTAGCTGTCGGGGATTAAATTACGGCCCATTGCCATGGCCCACTCCCTGACGGCCCGATCAAACAGCCTACCAGGGCCCAGCTCCCTGGAAGGTTCTATCTGGCCCATATGCATGGATCAGGAAAGAGCACGACCGTGCTGATGTGACTAAAGAGTTAGCTATGATTTGTATCCATCACACTGTTGAGTGAAGTGGTTGAGTTAAGTGTGGCGCGTATCTCTCCTTGAGCTTGACTAGTATCACGTGGCAAAGTGATCGGTACGTGAGTGTATCATGGTTCAACCGAATATTGATTGTGCATTCAGGGGTTCAATAAGTACTGCTAGGTAACTCTATTGATCGGTGGATTGGAAATGGGTTTCCGGATCCACGGTCGACTTGCAATGAACCTAACGGGTTACACACTTAATGGGTTGGAACTGCTTAACGGGTTTATGCGTAAATATGATCCAGGTGGGAGATGGATCCCTAGTGGGCCGCGACCCACTAGCGTGACTATATAAGGGGAGACAAAGGGCGGCGCACTGTAACACACCACCAGAGCTGCACACCCCCTTTCCCTAGAAACCCTACACATGTGGCAAAGTGCTAGCACACTCCGCACGATGTTCCTATTCGGTGCGTGTGAGTATACCGGTAGGCGTTGTCGTACGCAGACGCGCTGATCGGTTGGATCTCCGACGACCTTCGGTGACCATGACCGCGATCTACTCAGTGCTAATCGGGACGTGAATGACTACTTCCACTACACGAGTGTATCTGCTTCTGCTGCACCTGCGCATCAAGAGTAAACATGCACGATCCCCTACTTGCATGAGATCTTGGGTCTATCGCGGTAGAAAATTTTGAATTTGTACTCGTGTAGCCTTCCCGTTTCCCAGCACTTACTACCTCTAGAGAGGTGGCCACCCAAGACGTAGAACTCCAACCATGACGGGAGGGGTATGTTGGCCCCCTAAACCGCTTGACAACACTTACGCGAATGCAAAAACATAAAGTCAATGGAACAAGATGTGAAAATCTAAAAGAGTTATGCAAGGAAGATCATACCCCAGTGAGTTGCTTTAAGGCTAGAAACCTAATGTGAAATACCTCATGCTCCCTCTGAGCCTTCTTCGCCGCTCGCGAACAATTTTATCATGCTTGTCTGCAGAGCCTGCAGCACATCCTCCTAATGTTTACTCTTATTCTCCCTCTCCTTGAGGATCTGCATTAGAACCTGCAACGGCTCCAGGTGGCCTTCACCTCAGGCATGTAGTCTTAGGGGCGGAGCTAGATAGAAAATGACCGGGGTTCACCACTCTAGCAGATGTATGAATACATATATATATATTTTTAAAGCAAGCATGCAATATGACAATGAGTTTTACAATTGTAGCATTAGACATATAAATATTGTTTGCTTTGGTTGAAATGGTGAAGATAAATGGTGAAGATAAAAATGGTGATGTCTTAGTGTAGGGTCTCAGCCATCGATGTCGTGGTGTTGGCATTGTGGGGAGAGAGGAGAGGAGTGACGGTCTAGATTTTTTTAAAACTGGGCAACATGATAAATATAAAATTAACAAAATTGAAAGATTTAACTATTATTAACAACTTTCCTATTTTTATAATGACCCATTATATAAGTTTAAGAATGAGATCTAATTAGAAATAATGGTGATGGAGGAGATTTGATAATACAATATGCCACTATTTATATTCTTATTATACAGTTATGTTGTCTCCACGTGGCACAATCCAAACCATATAAACTAAATCTAGAATCACCAATAAAAAAATATATGCTTTTATGTTTGCAAAAATATCTTTAACGTAAGCATCGTTGCATCTAATCTTATTTCTATTCCATTTTTATTTATTGATTAAAGATAAGAATACACAATAAATATTTAGTTTTTATATATTTATATATTTCATAATGTAAATTGCATCAATGCCATTATAAAATTTCCACTTTGCAAAAAATTCACTCTTCTGTCTATAACAAGTGGGCCCGGAGCACACATATCATTATCGCATGGGGTGACATTTTTGCGAATCAACAACATTATAATGGCATGTGTATAATTTTCCTATTTCATATAATGCATTTCAACATAATATAATTTATAGAAATTCCATTTTTAAAATAATCTAATATAAGTATGAATTAATTCCATTGACATTCAATACATATTGCATCTAATTTTTAATTACATCTCATTATGTCACTATTTTTATTTTTAATTAATTCATACAATATTGATGTAGTGACGTCTTGCATTTGGTTTAATGTAGCATGCACCCACTAATTGGGCTTCAAAATCGGACCCAAGTCTAGAATGGCTGCGGCTTAATTTGTGTTTTCGTTGGGCCCAGGCTTTTAGGTTAAACAATTAATCGTAATGTAAAATTAATTAGCATTTGTTCCTTATATAAGTTTTGCTTAATTAATAAGGTTAGTGTATTTTTTTGAGTTTTTGAGATTTGGTTATAGTTTGAACCAGTATTTAAAATCTTTTATATTAAATTCTCCAATCGAACCACCTATCCATAGTATTAGAAATATAAAATATTTTTATGGATACATAATAAATGTTTAAGTTGCATATACCGGCACAAAAGAAATAAACATTAATGTTTATTAAATTTGAACTACAATTTTTTTTACAACTTTTAATAGTTCGGTTGCACGATAGTTGCACCGTAACTTTGATTGCACATGATATGTTACCTTATATACCACCTTGCAACCGAACTATTAAATGTTGTAAAAAATTCAAAAAAAAAATTATAGATGTATTTCTATTTTTAATCTACCTATGTATGAAGTTTGAAAGCAAAATTTATTTTGTATTAAGAGTTATAAAAAAGTAACGGTATTGATGAGTTAAAAATTGATGGAATTTTATCTTTGTTGTGTAACTTTTATTATAGGATGAATTTGAATTTGAAATTTTATACAGAGGTAGAGTAAGTTGAAGAGCACATCAACAAATGTTTTCCAAATTTTTTTTATTACTTTTGATAGTTCGATTGTACGGTGATTACATGGTGGTTGTATAGTAAACTTGATTGCACATGATATGTTCTCATTATATAATTGTTACCAACACTTAGTATGCTATCTAAAGATCACCCGGATGTTGTGCTCGTATGTCTCTTGTATAATAAACGACTTTGAAAGATTTTTTCATTTATAATCACTATTCTTCCAACACTTGCTAGACATGGCGATATATAGCTTCAGTGTGATAATAAGGGAGCAGCTACACGACGGGATCCCGTCGGGAGCCCACCTCGATGGGACCGCTACACGACAAAAGGGCGATGCATCTGGTTCGTTTCTCCCGCGAGCTCCTTTACCTGATTTTACCATCTAATGTGTGCATAGCGTTCCCATCTGCCCGTATGCATGCTTGATGCATGTAGTATAGCTTTATTTAGCTACTAGAGTTAATTTTGTACGTACGTACGTGTGAACTAGCTATATTTTTGTATGTACGGTGAATTAGCTAGAGTTTTGTAAAGTAAGCAAGCTAGCTTCATGCATGTACGTACCATGCATATTGTATTTTTAATTTTTCATAGTAAAAATAAGTTTACAAATACTATTTAATCAAGTTTCAAGTGGTTAGCAATTTGGACACGACTAGACCATGAAACTATGTCACCATATACGGGATTAGGAATGCGACAAAAAAATGTGTGCGCCCTGTATCGTCTAATTTCCATTCAAAAAAGCAGGTATCCAAGCAATCGGTCGTCTAATTTTAATATCGGGTCTGGGTATCGAGTATCGGTGGTATCAGGTTGATGGTATCGAGTCAGGTGTCATGGAGTTTCCGAGAGTACCAAAAAAGGCTACCAGATATCACAAACAAGTATTAGGTCTGATATCGAGTATAGGGAAAGTATCATAAGGGGTATCAGGCATCACAAATAAAGTATCGGGACTAGCGTTGAGTATCGGTGGTATCAGGTGGTAGTATTTGTCGAGTTTCATGGTATCATTGAGGTATCGAAAAAACTATCATATATCACAAACAAAAAGTATCGGGTCTGCAAGTCGAGTATTGGTGGTATCAGGTTAGTGGTATCGTTGAGTTTTATAGTATCATTGATGATATCGGGAAAAAGGTATCATTTATCACAAACAAAGTACTGGATCTAGATGTCGAGTATCGATGGTATCAGGTTGGTGGTATCGTCAAGTTTCACTATCGGAAAAATCCAATAAGGTATCATAAGGGTATCATATATCACAAAAAAAATATCGGTATCAGTGGTATCAGGTTGGTGGTATCATTGAGTTTCGGTATCGAAAAAAGGTATCATATATCATAAACAAAAAAGTATCGGTATCAGGTTGATGGTATCGTCGAGTTTCATAGTATCATTGAGGTATCGAAAAAAGGTATCATATATTACAAACAAAGTATTGGGTCTGGGTGTTGAGCATTGGTGATATCATGTGGTATCTTTGAGTTTCGATATAGGAAAAAGGTATCATAAGGGTATCATATATGGCAAACAAAAAAGTATTGGTATCAGTGGTATCGTCGAGTTTCTCGGTAACATTGAGATATCGAAAAAAGGGATCATATATCACGAACAAAAAGTTTCAGGCTAGGGGGTGTCGAGTATCGACGGTATCGGATTGGTGGTATCGTCGTATAATGATAACTCCTAACTAGTAAAAATAAACAAATTCAAAAAAAAATAATGTTAAAGTATTTAAAATGGGTTGATTAGAATTTTAGATGAATTATGAAACTTGTTCTATGCAATTTAGACTCTAGATAAAAAGATACAAAAATAAAAAATTTAAATAGGAATAAATGGGCTGCACATAACATGCTTAGTGCTAACGTATCCCTAGGCGAGAAGAGTAGTGCCCCGCTCCGGCGAGATGGAGATCCGACGGCTAGGAGCTATCTCGTCGCGTGGGCGCACGGACGGGATCCCATCCGAAAGATTTTCCCCGCAAAGAAGTATCAGGTTTGGTATCAAGTATTAAAAAAATACCATAAGGGGGTATTAGATATGACAAACAAAAGTATCGAATGTAGTGTCGAGTATAAGTGGTATCAAGTTGGCGGTATCGTCGAGTATCAGATGTATCATTCGAGTATCGGGTTAAAAAAAATCAAGTACCGGGTCAAAAATATCATCGAGTATCGGGAAAAAATCAAAGTACCGGCATAAAAAAATCAAAAGTTTCATAAATATGGTATCAAAAATTAATCGATAGTATCGAGTTTCTTATCGGGTAAATCAATAAGTCTTAACTAGGTATTAGAGCAAAAGTATCATGCAAGTATCATCTAAAAATCCATTTGAAAAAACAGATATCAGAGCAAAAAATATCATTCAAGTATCATCTAAAATCCATGAAAAAATAGGTATCATTCAAATATCATTCAAGTATCCATGTGGTGCAAGCAACTGATAGTACTACGTGTGTGGTTTTGAACCTGGGAACTAACCAAAATGCATGACGTCGGCGGAAAAAGCGGAAAGCAAAGTCGATCACATCGCCGCGTGCGTGAGGCAACACAGAAAGTCGGATTCTCATCGATTCAATCGGACGGCTCCTAGATATCCCGTCCGGTAACGCATGTGACGGGATCCCTTAGAGAAGAATTCCTGGATAATAAATACAATACAATATCTTCCTTTTCCTCAGGATATCTTTTAGAAAAGTCCCGGTCAAAGTCAAAACCGACCTAGGAGCATGGGAAAACTAATCTTAGAGGCACAATGTCGGTTCAATTTTAACACAAGTAACAGAATAATAGCTCAGAACACGCACAAAAATAGATTACTAATTTTAAGTAGTAAGCAACTTAGCGTGGTTTATTCTTGAATGCAGCTCTTGTTAGGAGGTTTCCGTTTATCATGGAGTCACGGCCTATAATTAGTTTGGAGCCCCTTAGGGCTTGATCTCAGAAGATGTTCATGGCCTTATAAATAGACGCCCTTGCCATTTGCAAATGGAATATGGTCTACGAGCTTTGCACCTCGTTCCTGAACTCGACGCCCTACTACCCCCATATATCATATCGTCCCCTCTCAGCTCAGCCTTGGAACAATATTTTTCTTCGTGATCCGAATCGAGTGATCACCACCGGAGTCTCGGTTCGGAGGCGTCTGCCATGCTCGACGACGATTCATTCGATGTAATTCTCCTCCTGATCACGCATCGGGCAATTTTTTTTTTTTTTTTGAGTCTCAGCAAGTTTCAGAAAACCTTTGATTTGCATAGTGTTTTAGGCAACTTTTGTTTTCACCTTTCTTTGGTTTATTTCCCCCTGCATGGTTTTGATTGCTCAAATCCAGTCGCCTGCCCCCTCGCCGCACCCTCGTCGACGGGTGGGCTCACGGGAGGCGCGTGCGTGGGCAAACGACTGGGTTGCAGTCGGTCCCTATATATCTCGACCATGAATGCGTTGTTCTTGATTAGGATTCCATGGGGGAAATGGCAGTGTGCTCTGATCTTTGCTAGGCCCAGCCAAAGTACCCAAACGCACACTGCAATTATTTGTGCTGTTTGGTGCCTATCATACTAAAGCGCTAAGGGCATGCAGTGAGGCAGGCACCACATCCAGAAGAGATCTTTCGCGCCTTTTGGACCTCTCTTGCAGTACCAGGCTACCAGGGGAATCGATGCTTCCCTACCTGGACTTTGATGGTTTTTCTTTGCTTCTTGATCTCGATGAGCTTTCATGTCTGCGTCGCGCCTCGCGCCGCGCCGCGACATGCTGATCAGGACCACCTTTTTTTTCTCCCTCGAATTCGTTCTCTCTGATCGTAACAGTAACACATCCCCCAGCATTCAGCATACTGACCTGTACCTCTACTGTTCTTTCCATCTTCAGAGATTGCAAATTAACTGATCCGAAGGATTGCAAATACAGCGGCATGGCAATTGATTCCCGGCAAGTATGGGTTATGGAAAGGGCTGTAAAGATTTGTTCTTGTATAAATGTTATAATATGTGCAGTACCAGACTACCAGTATGCACCTCTTTAGATAGACGATGGAAGAATTCTTCTGGACTTTAAATTACGAGATGTACACAAACTGAAAAACAGATACGTCGTCCCAGCTTAAAAGCTTAAGAATAAAGCAAAATGAAACCACGTAAAAGTTTGAAGTGTATTATGCACACATACCTCTACTGTTTTTCCCATCTTAATAAGAGACTGCAAATTGAACTGAATTATTGCAAGTACAACAGTACGGCATTTGATTCCCTGCAAGGAGGGGCTATAAAAAGACCGTAGAATTATGTTCTTTGTACAATATGCATCGATTGTTGCTTCATCGACCAGGAGTCATGAGGAATAATGATATTTGCACCATGCAGGCCTGTAATATATATGTTACTGTTCTATCGGCATACTGATTACTGAAGACAAGCTTAGCCTGTAATACTGACGATTTTTTTTTCCTTCTCTCTGATTCTTGCAGGAGGGCATCTCCAGCCCCGTCGCAGTGCACATATTCGACTTCTGCGACGACGGCAGTGGCGGCGACCTCTTTGCGCCGGTAAGCGCCGCCGTCTCGGAGATGTTCACGGCGTCCTCCGACGATGCGAGTGCGACGTCGTCGTCCACCACCACCACGGCGCCTTCCCTCTGCAGCCACGGCGACAACCTGTCGCCGCCGCTGGCGGCGGCCTTCTCCTCTATGCCGTCCTTCGACTCGACCCTCTCGGCGCTGCTCGAAGAAGAAGAGGACCCGCCGCCCGTCGCGGAGGGCGACGTGCTTTTCCCGATGGAGTACACGTTCGTGGCGGCGGCGGCGCCGCTCGAGAAGACGCATCAGAAGCAGCAGTTCGCACCGATATTGGAACTACCGGCGATCGCCTGCCCCGGACACCACCAAGCGCTGCAGGCGCAGATGAGCAGCGCGACGTCGGAGCTGATGCAGCTGCCGTCTGAATACAACGATCAGTGCCTCGTGCCGTCGTTGGCGGGTTTCATGGGCCTGGACGAGACGCTGTGCCAGCAGCACGGCTGTGGCATGCTCTCCGGCGGCGGTGTCGGGGATCCCGCGGCGGCGCAGCTTTGTTTCTACGGCAATGACGCCGCGGCGGCTCAGAGAGGGTTCTTCTGCGGCGGCGGCGGTGACGGTTGCACCGGCGGCTTGACGATGTCCATGATGGGGATGGAGGAGATCGGCGAGTACCAGCTGATGATGGAAGGCGGCGCAGGCGCCGGCGCGCTGTTCGGCACGCACGGCGACGCCGCCGCGCAGATGGCGCTCGCCAGCGCCGCCGCAGACATGCAGGTAGAATTCAGCATTCTCGTTTCAGATTCCAGCAGTACCAGAGACGCGTCCGAGGAGCACGCGTAAACAGGGCATGATCGTCTCACGGTGGTGCCATGCCAGATGGGGGAAAGCTTAAGCCCGGTACGGCTGCCGCCGCCGCCGCCGGCGACGGATACCTCGGGCCTGGACGACGCGAGCTTCAAGGCCGCCCGCCTCTCCGTCGAGGAGAGGAAGGAGAAGATCGACAGGTACATCAAGAAGCGGAACGAGAGGAACTTCAGCAAGAAGATCAAGGTGACGCAACAGCACCAAGCCACCAATCAAGATCAAATCAAAGCAATCACAGCGTCGATGCTCATCACGTACTGACAGCAATCTGTTCTTCAAAAATTGCAGTACGCCTGCAGAAAAACCCTAGCGGACAGCCGGCCTCGCGTCCGCGGGAGGTTCGCCAAGAACGACGACTACTGCGAATCGTCGACGGCGATCGGCTCGGAGAACCATGAAGAATACGAATCGATCGTAAGTGGCCCAATAACAAACACGTCCTGATTTCCTGACAAGATTGCTACCCACAACTCACACAAGCTCTGCGACTGTGCCGTATTCGATTCAGGCCGGCGTTAAGGGGGAAGACATGCTCGACTCTGAAACTCTGGCGCGTCTGAACGCGATGAACCCGTACATGTATAGTCACACCGTCGAATCCTGGATATGAACTCACGCAGTCATGCAAGACGAAGCAGATCCTCTGACACAAGACGAAGAAAAATTAGTATCCGATATATGGAGCTCACCAATTATGGATCTATATGTCAATGACCATATTCCTCTACCTTACCATAGAGGATACGCTTCGACGTTAATTGGGATTATATTTCAATGACCATATACCTCTACCTTACGATAGATGATATGCTTCGACGTAAGACGGATCATCGAAGCTCTTGTTTTTCTTCCTTTTAATTTCCCTCTATTTTGTGCAGATTTTGACAGATCTTTTGATCTGGTCCCGTGGAATAATCTTGTAGAAATAGCTTTCCAAGTGCATGGCTGAAGTTATCGTAGAGTTATATATCTATTGTATCAATCTGCTTATCACCGGTTGGCAGTTGCAAATCTTGCAAGCGAGGGCGATAGTGAAGAGTTTGCAATAGAAGAATAAATTACTCTTGTATATATAGTCAGCTGTCAGGTTCATGTGCTTTGCTTCTTAGTAGAAACACATGCTTCGAGACACGTATCATGCATGCTTTTCTTCATTCGATCCCTTTCAGGCTTTCAACTAGTTTAGGATTAATTGAGGATCAATTGAAAAAATACCGTTGCAGAGGTTGCTTATTCGAGATTCGTCGCTCTTCCTTTTATATTTTTAAATATGCTAATACAAAACCGTGTCTATTAGAAATTTGCCACTCCACATGATATGCGTCCTTTCTTTTTTTTTCTATCTCACCATATTTGCGTATTGTAACAATTTTGCCATTGTGTTCTACCTCCCGTCGAGAGGGAAACAGCCCGGATCACCGGCTAAGGCCTTTAAATGACCGCTCAGTGATAAAGGAGGTGGGGGTGCAAAGACAATCAGGAGGTTTGCCCAAAAATCTCGGGCTCGATGAGTTACTAGAGATAGGATTGAGCTTAGAAGCTAAACGAGTCGATCTTGAGCCTGGTCTCAAGCTCGATTTTACTTGAGCCAAGCTTGAGCTTCATTTTGAGCCCTCGTCAAGCGTAACCGAGCTTGAACAAACACCATTATAACAGCCTCATTCTCTAAGTCAACTAGTCCAACCAATTCGAGTCGAGTTCAAACTCAAAATTGAGCCCAATCAAGTTTAATCAAGCCCATATAGCCATATGAATTAGCATTGATGCCTTCATTCGAGGTCAACTAAGCCGAGCTCAATCCTAACCGGGCTTTCATCGAGCTCGATCCCTAACCAAACACTAAGCTCGGTGTTGATTCGAGCCGAGCTCGAACCTAACCGAGCTTGAGCTTTGATAGCCTAAGTTCACTTAGGATCGGCTTGAATCTAACCCTAACCTTTACTTCTGATTGCAAGATCAGAGAGTCCCCTTTCTGTCGTGATCCGAACTTCCAAGATGTTAGAGATATCTTGGCACAAGACACATAAAAGTAACAAAGGGGAAGTTTTTATCCTGGTTCAGACCTTTTGGACAAGGAATAACATCCCAGTGTCCTATCCTTCACTATAATATAAAGATCTCCGTACAAGGTTTGAATGAGAAAATCTTGGGTGGAGTTCTTCTCAGTGCTAGGTGAACAAAGAAAATGTGTTGACGTCAATGGTGTTCAGATTAGGCCGATCTAAATGCTCTACCCTTACGCAGAAGGGGGCTATTTATACTAGCCGTAGGGATACAAATCTGAAAAGATAAACCTATACATGGTAACTGATCCCTGGAAATCCAAGATATGACTGCGTCGTCTTGGAACCTTAGCGTACTCTATCGTCACGGGTCGAGCCATAGCATAAAGCCTTAGTCACCAAGTCTTTCAATGCCTTGATTAACACGACACCAGGCAATGTCTACCCGACGCGTCGCCTGTCATTCGGGTAACCGTATGTCTATGAGCGACGGGAGGATACCCGAGGAACAACATGAGGTGTTTCACTATCTGGGGATGGCGGAACTCAATCCCTAACAGTTAGCCCCCGAGGCTCAAGCGGAATTCTATCTAACCAAGGAATCCCCCTTAAGTTTCCAATAACTCTGAAAGGGAATTGACTTGGGTAGGAAAGACCTACCGCCTTACCAGGACAAGAAACACTTTATTCGTGCTAGAACACCATCCATCCGGGCAAGAAATGCTTTGACCGAGCAGTAGACTTCGTACCAGGCAAGGGTTGCACGGATTAAGTCCTTTTGACCCTAAATGGGTAGCAAACTCGCCTAGTGCATCCCGAGCAACCTTCTCCGAGGTTTATTGGTCGTTGGAACAATGCGCAAACACGGCATACTTACACCAGTTTCGGCAAAACACGCGCCTAGCCATTTTGTTTCCGTTGGCAGCGTAAAAGGTAATACTACATGGCCCCCACCTATAAAAGGGGGCATGAAGGCTAGGAAAGTCACTCTTGCCTTCTCTCCTTCTTGTGCTCTTATTTCCTGCTAGAGCCTTTCATGTTCTTTTCTTCCAAATCTCCCACCCCTCTCCGGGCAACTGGATCCATAAAACCACGTCATAGGTAAGATTGGAAACATCGAGTTAACTAAGAAGAGGCTAGAGGAGATGGAGCAGCTGGGGTGATCGATCCGGGTAGCTGGCCTTTGCCCAAAGGTGAAGACACGCTAGCCTTGCAGGAGAACTATATTGTTAGCTTCGAGCTAACATTTGTTCGCGGGTTGCACCTGTCGTAGAACGATTTTGTTACCTCCGAACTGGCACAATGTGATTTGTAGGCGATCAACCTCCATCCCAACTCCTTCCTCGCCATGGCTATCTTTAACCATCTGTGTGAGGGATATATGAAGATCTTGGTAACTACAGGCATGTTCCTACAGTATTATGGCATTTAGCGGCCTTCCCCGAGTCAAGCTCCGATGATGGGGGGCTTATGCATCGAATGTGCCGCTTTCTGGATATGGATGCACATTCCATTTGTCTATTTGGACGTACTTCTCAAGGATTCCACATTGGGGTAGGGGAAGTGTTGGTATTACCTCTAGTGGTCGGAGGGGAGTTAGTTGACGTACTGAGGTGAAACTCCAGACATCCTAAAGCCCACACTGTGCCCGTAGATCACCTCAGAGAAGGAGATCCAGGTCAACCGGATTATGGCGTAGGTAATGAAGGGACCCACTAGGGTCCACATTGTTTGGGACTACCTCAACAACCACATCTTCCCTCTACAGCGCAAGGAACACCCATTCTAGCTAGGAGATTACTGGATGGGAGGACATCAACCAGGAAGACAACGAAGGTATGCTACTTAGTAGAAATTTCCCTTTAGCTTTTTTTGTCGGTCCTTCTCTTCACTTCTTTCTCTTACAGCCCTAGATCCCGACTGGATCAAGGACTAGTTAGACGGACTGTTTAGAAATCCCTGGGACAAGAAAGACAACAGGCCTGGATCCTTCTCAAAGCAATCTTGACCTCTAGATCAAACCGATGTGTGTGGATGGCTTGAATGACTCCCCTGTGTGCTTCTTGGATCACCAGAGAAAACTCAGTCGGTTTGGCTACAAAAGTAGGTTGGCCGACCAAGGGTAGGTCGGTTGACTGACTTTTTTCTCTAATTTAGCTCCGATTTTTCCAATTTGCTCTTGAAGACACAAACTCACCAAAAACTTGTGAAACGTTATTAGTTTAAATAAAATTCATACATAAATCTTGATTTTTCCCAAATTACCGGAATGTCAACAGAATGTTGGCGTATGGATTTTGATTTTAACGACCGCCAACACTGTGCGTGGAAGCCAAGGCTTCTCGGGAAGCGTAGATTGAAGTCATTAGGCATAGAACCGAGATCAATACATTGTAGGAAAAACTTGCAGTGCATGAGGATCGGTATGCTAGTTAGGGTAGAATTCCTTGTGTGCCTACCTTTTCCTAATAAAGTTAAAGCTTTTGGAAAGGAACTGTCTCATTCACAAATCTTCATTAAGTGAAAAATCACCACATAGAATTGATTTTGGTACTTGCACAAAACAAGAATTATGCAAGGAGAAAGAAACCACCTTGTCCTCTCCATTAACCTCACCGATGGACCCATGTCCATCTGCTGTGTCGATGCCACGTCAGCCCTCTCCACCCGTCGCCTTGCACTTTGTTTGTCTTTGCCATGTTCACCATGGCTTGGCGCAATTCGACAGCCTGCAAGGCTGCAAGGGTAAACATTAATCGTCAGTGAGGAGCCCCACATGGAGGAGGAGGGGCGTTGGCAATTCGCCATGGTCAACCGGATTACAGCGTAGGTACAGAAGGGACCCACTAGGGTCCAACAACCACATCTTCCCTCTACAACGCAAGGAACACCCATTCTAGCTAGGAGATTACTAGATGGGAGGACATCGACCAGGAAGACAACGAAGGTATGCTACTTAGTAGAAATTTCTCTTTAGTTTTTTTTGTCGGTCCTTCTCTTCACTTCTTTCTCTTACAGCCCTAGATCCCGACTGGATCAAGGACTAGTTAGACGGACTGTTTAGAAATCCCTGGGACAAGAAAGACAACAGGCCTGGATCCTTCTCAAAGCAATCTTGACCTCTAGATCAAACCGATGTGTGTGGATGGCTTGAATGACTCCCCTGTGTGCTTCTTGGATCACCAGAGAAAACTCAGCCGGTCTGGCGACAAAACTAGGTTGGTCGACCTAGGGTAGGTCGGTTGATTGGCTTTTTTCTCCAATTTAGCTTCGGTTTTTTCCAATTTGCTCCTGAAGACACAAACTCACCAAAAACTTGTGAAACTTTATTAGTTTAAATAAAATTCATACATAAATCTTGATTTTTCCCAAATTACCGGAATGTCAACAGAATGTTGGCGTATGGATTTTGATTTTAACGACCGCCAACACTGTGCGTGGAAGCCAAGGCTTCTCGGGAAGCGTAGATTGAAGTCATTAGGCATAGAACCGAGATCAATACATTGTAGGAAAAACTTGTGTTCTGATCCCCCGTCGGATGTTCCGACCTGCATCGGATGTTCCGATGGAAGTTCCGATGGACCCTTTACTGGATAGCTCTGAAAACTGGCATGCTGGATTACCATCGGATGTTCCGACCCACGTCGGATGTTCTGATGGCATAGGTTCTGTATGAGGTGTATTTTGAGTGGAAAACTCACACGAACTTCGAGATACCTATTTTGAGCACTTAGGAACCTTTATAAGCTTCTCCATTTCATCCCTCTTTATAGTACGGCATCCCTAGGACTCAATAAATAAAGATTTACAAATAAATACTAGTCTTGATGCCTTCTTGCAATATATCCACTTTTGAGGGGTACAACATCACATGTAAACATGTACCTCATGGAATTAACCTGTATAATCTCTGTGCACAATTCTCCAATAGAAATATTAGCTCTATAATTGTTACTCATTAATCACCAAAATCACTTAGGGCCTAGATGCACTTTCACAAGTCCACCATGTGTCGACGGTCTACCATTAGCTGTGGACACAAGTGCCCACCACCAGGACCACTATCTTTGCATGGGTTCAACGACATCTTAGTATCCAACCTCGTAGGGGCACTGTGGGATTGTAAGGGGTGAGCAACACTTAGGATATCATAGCATGCTCCTTGTTCGGCCGACAGTTAGTCGTAGGGCGATCGGTACATGTTGAGATGAAAATACGTCGACGTGTCTGATAGATTAAGAGTGAAGCCGATCACAGAACGTGGACGTTTGAAAAGAACGAGCACTGACGATGGAATGGTAGGTGAAGGAGGACCATGTAATGCATTATCATTTTGAGTCACATGATCAAAGTGCACATGGGGAATCTTGCATCGAGCAGTAATTGGTCGGCGATGGAAAACGACGAGTCGGGGTGGTATGTACATTATTGTCGGCGGGTTTATTCGTGCCGCCGACATAGGTGTACCTTTGTAGGCGGGTAGATGGTCGCCGACGATACAATTGTGGGGGAATAGTCGTTGGGAGAGTCTGTGTCGTCAGCCTGATAAAGCCGCCGACATATTGCCCTTTCCCGCAATAAAAGAGTAGGACTCAATTATTGAGCCCACTCGCACCAAAAATTCTCCGCTGCGCGCCGCCTCCTTTCTCCGCGACCCGACGCCGCCGCCGACCGCCTCTGCCCTCCGCGCGGCGCCGCCTTTGGCCCACGCCGTCCCTCGCCGCTCTGCTCCGCCGCCGTCCCGCCGACACTTGGGGTTGGTGGTTGCAGGCAATTGAAGAGGTCGACTCCGAGGATGAGCCGGAGGACGAGGACTGGGAGATGCCGGAGTCCTCTGGAGCCGAGTCCTCGAGCGCCAACAATAGAAGGCTGGGGAGAAACAAATTGCAAAAAGCCCCCACAGATCCAAGTAAGAGGCCCGTGGTACAGGTTGCCTCCGGGGAGAGGTATGTGGTACAAATTTCTATGTCTTTTATTACTAACCAGAAACTTAATTGCTAACCACTTCTTATGAATTGCACGTGCAGGGTCTTGGTTTGCACCAACAAGGGGCCACAGGAGCTGGGCCCCATGCATGCTATGCACACTCTTGAAGCAATTCTACCCCGGACAAATGGGGAAGGGCAAGAATCGATGCCCAGCGATGAAATGGAGTGACTACTCGCTCAGTATTGATGAAGAGGGAGTAACTCTCGCCGATCGATGCATCGACGAGTTCTGAGTTAGATGTCAATTTTCATTTCTAATTGATGTTTTTGTCTTCGTAACCGTACCGTATGTTTTCTTTCATGTGTTGTTTTTGTTTCAGGAGAGGTATATGCTTATCCTGAGGCGACCTTGGAGGACTACGAGGCTTGTCGCCCTGTGCTCGATGCAATGGCGACAAAGAAGCTAAGAGACACCATCAGGTTAGCCCGATTGGATGCAGTGATGAAGCACAACAAGAAGAAGGGGATTAAGAAGATGACGAGGGCACAGGCAGGTCAGGAGTACCTCACGGCAAAGGAGTACAAGCCTTCGTGTCCTGACTGGATGGACAAGTGTCCACATGCCTGGAGGGAGCTATGCAAGCTGTGGGTCTCCAAGGAGTGGATTGAGAAGTCTAAGAGGAATAGGAGCAATAGAGATGTGAACCCCGAGATCTGTGTGACCTACCTTGGAGGACGAGGCATAGGGCATCTCACGCGTGATATAGTAAGTATATTTTTTAGCATTAATCAACTTATCTATTCTAGCAATAAGTTACTACATGTTAACTATTGACTACTACTTGACTTGATCAATATTTTTTCACATTTTGAATTTAACTGCAGGAAGCAGATACGGGACTTGAGCCCGATGAGTTCACCGTGTGGAGGCATGCACACACACGCCCCGTCTTCTGCCCAACGGCACACGTCCACCAATTGTTCCCGCTGCCCAGGAGAAGATTGTAAGTTTACATTCTTTTCACTTATTTATAGTTACTTTGACTATTTTCGAGCTAATCCGCTTTATAACATATTTGTTTCGTAGGATACATATAAGGAACTCATGATTGAGAAGCACCGTCCCGAGTGTGACCCGATGAACATGGCAGTAGACACCGAGCTCATCTACGACAAGTTCGGTGGTATGAGTCACGGTCGGTCGGACTTCCTAGACTCGTTGGTGCCTCACGACGCTTTCAAAAGCCAGGCAAGGGCACGTCGACAGCTCGCCTCCTCTACGGCCTGTGCCCAGCTAGAAACTCAAAATAAGCTTATCGAGGAGCTGCGACAACAAAACGAGCAGCAAAGACGGGCAGAGGAGCAGCGGAGGTAGGCGGACGAGCAGCGGTGGAATGCAGAACGGCAACAATGGCTTGCGGAGCGAGAGGAGGATATGAGAAAGATGGCGGCTGTCCAAGCTCACACTGCAATAATGTACCAAATGTTTCTTTCGCAGGTAATTAAGATGGCTTATGTGCATAGGTTGTACTTACACATTTCACGTGCTAACTTATCATGTGTACACACAGAGGCTGCAGGGCGGGGAGGCATCCCCCAGCCAGCCGCTAATGCCACCTCCGCCACAGTACGTCTTCACACAGATCTCGGGGGCCTCACTGACACAGTTCGACAGTCCCAACCCTCTACTGCTGACACAGATCCCCTGGGTACAGTTCCCCGCTCCACAAGCGCCTTCTCCAGGGGTAATACTCGTTTTTCAGGATTTCACACTTTCCGATTCACATGCACATACATTTTGAAATTGTGGTGTTCTCTAATCTTGCAGGTGTCTCGATCAGCTGCGCCTGCGTTGAATGCTCCAAAAGGGGCCGATTCGAGTGCCACACGATCGGGCATTGATCAGCTCGCCGAGAGAATGGCAGACAGTTTCTTTGTGCCCGACCCTCCCTACCATGGTTCGCAGAACCATTAGTCTGTAATTTGTCATTTATTCTAGACTTCTGCAATATTAGGACTCGAATGTGACTTTCCACTATTTTGGACTTGTATGTGGCTCTTTGGACCATACGGTTGCCAATTGTGCCATTATGGGATGGATTGGAACATTTTGATGTATTATTTGTCATTTGACTGTTTTCGAATGGTGTGAATGTGTATGTGGTTGAAATTGTGTTGGCGAGCTCATATGTATGTGTGCATATTGTCAAAGAAACTGTGTATTGTAATTCCGCTGTGAGATATGTTTTTTTGTAGATTGAAATTGACATTTTATATAAATTACCAGTAATTTTTATTGCTAGAACAAACCCAAAGTCGGCGGCCTTACACGAGCTGACGACAAAGGTATGGGGGCAATATAGGCAGCCTGCTACATGCCGACGACACAGCTGTTGGGCAGGCAACTTCGTCAGCGAGGGTGCACGGGGTTATATGGGCGGCCAACAGCAAGACCGCAGACAAAACATGGTATTTGTATGGGCGGCTCACTTGATGCCGACGACATAGTGGTTGTGATGGGCGCGGACGCGGGGTCCCGATCTTCTGGTGAGAGACAAAGATGATAACTCGGTAGGTGTCACAGAGACCTAAATGATCCGGCTACCAACCCCGCAAAGGAACTGAAAATCCCGGCGATCGCTAAACCACCACAACGATTTTTATCGACCGAACCAGAGGCAGGATCGACCTGTCCACGGAGGACGGTTCCTGCAAGCAACCGAAGAACGAGCAAGAACACAAGATAAGCAATATGAATTACGAATATATATTAAAGATAACGGGGTTTAGAAACTTGGTCCTGTTGGTCTAGCCGACACAAGAAGAACAAGGCGAAATCTCACACAACCGTGACGAAATCAACTAAACAAAACCCAACTAAAACGTAGCACGGCGTGGGATTTATATAGGGCGGCGGCCAGAGGAGGGGCGTCCAAACAGGTGCCCACACGTGCTCAACCCTAACTCTAGGGGGTACACGGGCTTTGGGCCCAAAAATACGGCGACGCAGCGCCGGAAGTTTATGTCCGTCAGATTGTTTTCGCGATTTCTGTTCACTCGGATGGAATTTGGAGACATTGTTGGATCTGTTGGAAAGCTTATCTCGATAGCTTTCTGTAGAGTCCTTATTTACCTCATTTGGACGTCGTATGTGATCTGGACGTCCGTTCGAAGGTGTGTTGGTCCTGGAAGTCCAAACCGGACTCGGCAGCGAGTTGGATGTCCTCTCGTCTTGGGCCCAGTGGTCAGGGACTTCTTGAACCATGTAACAAACTTTTTGAACTTTCTTTGATGAAGGCTTGAATGGTAGGGCATGAGGATTCATGCCGTCTTGTCTCTTTTCTACTCCATCAGTAAGCTCGTCAGTGACAGCGAGCTCGTCAGTGATGTCCTCATCAGGTTGGGTGGCAGGCAACAACCAGCGAGGCTAAACGGGATATTTGGGCGGCCCGCATTTTTGCCGCCGACATAGAGTTCCATCTAAGTCGGCGGCTTGTTGTACACCGACTAAAAAGATTTGTGCAGGGTGGACTGCGCGACCCTCCCCTGAATGTCTTTGTGTCGTCGTGATTTTGTTAGACCGCCGACAAAATGTGGCTTTGTCGTCTAGGTAGTGTCGGCGGACCTTTGTCGTCGACCAGCCGCCAACATTAGGCTGTGTCGACAGGTGGTTGACCTGTGTCGTCGGTTTTAGCCCTCGAAAATGGTATGCTTTCCTGTAGTGAAGGTACATGACACCCATTTGTATTTGAGCGGCACAACTACACAGTTGCACCATCTTCATATATAATGAGTAAATTGCACTTTTGCCCCCGGAAGTTGGACGAAAATATCACTTGGCCCCCTAAACTTTGTTTTGTCTCACTTGGCCCCTTGATGTTTCCACACAGGCTAATTTTTTCCGCAGCCGGAGCCAACTTCTAGGGATTGTGTTGCAATGGGATCCAACTTCTAGGGGCTTTGTGGCACTCAAAAACAACTTCCAGGGGCCAAGTGAGACAATACAAAGTTTAGGGGGCCAAGTGAGATTTTCGTCCAACTTCCGAGGACAAAAGTGCAATTTACTCATATATAATTATGGGGTTTTGCTCGGTATTCAATTCACATGACTTCTAGGTCTATCGGTGGATGCCCATGATTCCTTTCCAATGCGTACGTATTAGTATATTCTGTTGTACCTAGCAAGCAAGTTCATGGCAAATCACTTGTACAATGGTTGTTACACAACAACTTTCAGAAAAGGAATAAGTCCATTTTAGGTACACAAACTATCGCGAAGGTCCATAAAACCCCCTAAACTATGATTTGGTCTACTGTTCCCCCCTGAACTTTCAAAACCGGTCCAAAACACATCACAATCCGGTTTTCTCGGTGGTTTTGCTGACGTGGCGCCACGTAGAGGTGGTTTTGTTGACGTCGCGGACACGTAGAGGTGGTTTTATTGACGTGGCGCCACATATTTTTTAACTTATTTCCTTTTTTTCTTTTCCCTTCTCTTTTCTCTCTCCCCTCTCTCTGCCCATATCTCTCTCTCCTCCTCGACGCGCGAGGCCGGCCCGTCGGTGAGAGGGGGCAGGGTAGGCGGCGCGGCGGCGCTCCGGCGACTGGACCGGCGGGACGGCGGGTCGGGGAGCAGCGCGGGGACCCAAGGAACGCGGCGGCACTGTCGATTCGGCCGGGGAGGGCTCGAGGCGGCGGCTCGACGTGTGCCCAACGGCTCGCCGGCGGCGGCGTAGGGCAGGAAGGTCGAGGGGAGGTGAGGGATGGTGGATACGGCGGCGCCCCATGGCGGCGCGACGGCGGCGGCGCCCTTATCTCTCTCTCTCCTTCTCCACGTCCTCCCTCCCCTTCCCTTCCTCCCTCCCCTCTCGGCGTCCGCCGGCGTGGCGATGCCGCAGCGCCGACGCCGTGAAACCTCAACTTAGTCAACACCACTACACAAGTATCATCCGCATACAAATGCCCGTGAATAAGATAGTTTAGCATTAGCTAATTACAATAAATATAGGAACGGTCTATAGCTATTAGCATTTAGAGCATGAATCAACAATAATATTAGCAACTCAACAAACAGAAATGCAATGCAAACCCATTCTCATCCTATGGTGCACCAGTGTGTCAGGTCTTTAATAATTAGTTAAACCACAAAATTAGATTAAACTGTTATATATTAATTTAAATTCATGAGTTCTCCCATAACAGACCTAAAGCCTGCTCTGATACCAACTGTAACACCCCGGTTCTTCGAGAACCCAGAATGCTACTAACTATCCAAAATCTATAAAATTTCGACAGCATCTCCTTTGTTTATATGGGCATCCACGACAGGCAATTTATATCAAGAGAGTATATAACCGTCTCCAATCAACCTCTAGCCATAAAAGAAAATACAGAATAAACTGTAACTTTCAATTATGCACATGACTCAACTATTTAAATAAATCTCATACGAAACCAATGTACTAAATAACGTGAGAGGTGGTGAGTGCTCAAGTCCAGATTCTATTTTTCCATCCCCATGCATGATTGACATCACCTGTACCTAAAAACCAAATAAAAGCAAGAGTGAGTATTTAAAAATACTCAACAAAGTATATGTATAAACAACTAGGGAATACAAATACGACAACCAGAAGATCACTTCCATAAGCTCATTCTCTTCACACTAAAAACAAAAAACAATCGTCAATCCAAATACTCAAAACAAACCACTTCTCGTCCATTCGATGCAATGCAATGCACATGCGTCTGTACTGTGAGCTCATACCGGTATAGCTAGGTGCACACCCATCGGTGCCACACCTTGCCCATCCTTTTCAGGCGGGGACCAATTACTCCACTCCCGTGGAGTGCCTACCAAGTAGGACTTTAGAGCACTCCGGACTAGTCACTTTTGACTTTCTCACCGACCTCACCGGACTAGTCAAAAGTGACTTTCTCACCGACCTAGCTCATATGCACATGATGCAAAAATGCCACTATGCCACATTGTCTTCTCTGTCTTCTAGGTATCACATATTTCCACACTTTAGAAGTACAGAAATATTTAAATCAAATCAACATAAACTCCTCATTCAACCATGCATTAAGAACAATCACACGGCAATTAAACTCCTTAAGATAACACATATACCATCAAATAAACACTAGTTTAACATATACTTGCCTTTAACCGCGAGGACCAGCATGATCAATTGGCGCCGAACTCGCACCACCACCTACGGAAAAGGACGAACTTCAATGCAAAGTCCACACAATTAACATGATGAGTAAACCAAGTCGCACCATCGCACACACCCCTTGACTCTTGCTATCCAGACACCTAGACCGAGAAAACTGACAATTTCATAATCTGGACAGCAGTACTAAAATCGACGCATCTCCAAAACCGCTCATCCGATTTTAACGTTCTTGTACTCGAAACGAAGCTAAGACATAGACGCACAAATTCTGTAAAATGACGAAGATCTGAATCATACTCCAAATAGGTCAAAACCTTGACCAAACCCACTGCACAACACTGATCTACTACGACCGCATCCCTCCAATCTAATCCTCCATTACCCACGATGATTATCATCTAGGACAGGGTAATATCAAGAAAAACTTGTCTAAATTTACTTGCTAATCTTGCAATAACCAGAACCCTAATTTCTTCATCATCTCTAACCATCGTAGCCAATGCTACCCATGCCTCAATTCCTCTACCTCCTCTACCTTCCCTCTCCTTATTCCCACAGCCCCCACTCCTATGTCAAGGCAACACAAGGGTACGGTGGCGGTTACCTTGTGTAAGGCGTGACGACACGGGCACGGCGTCGGTGACGGAGGCTGCACAACACGGCGGCGTCAACCACCGGGGCGGCGCGGCCACAAGCCAGAGGAGCGGCGGCGTCGGCGCGGCCACGAGGCGGCGGCGCAGCTGGACGACGGCGGCACAGCACGGGACGGCGACGGTGCGGCTACAGGGCGGCGGCAACGCGCTGCACCGGCGCGGTAGGACGGCGGGGACGGCGGCGACGGCAGGGACGGTGGCGCCGGCTCGGTTCAGCGGCGAGGATGGAGGCGGGGTTGAGAGAGAGAGGACAGGGGCAGCGGCAGTTGCTCCCCCGAGCAGCAACTGCAGGGCGGCGGCTGGGTTTTTTTCCCACTGGGAAAACCTGATGCTCCACCTCCCCATCAATTATAATACCAGGATGGGCTGGGCCGGCTTGGGCCAGAGGCCCATGATCATCACAGTAAACATTGACCGTCAGTGAGGAGCCCCACATGGAGGAGGAGGGGCGTTGGCAACAAGCGAGGATGTGGAGGACTCGACCAGTGGGAGCAACACATGGAGGAGGAGGCATCAACGTCAAAGCAGCAACGATCCTCATCGTTGAGTAACTATGCCATTCCAACTTTGGAAGCATTGGTTTCTAACTCTGCAACCTTTTAGGAGCCATTGAACAACAATAAGGCAGAGTCACATGAGTCACTTGACAACGATGACACCCTCCAAGCCTCCATTGATTATGAGTTGGATCAGAGGGTGGCACCCTTGTTTGGGGGTCCAATAATAGGGAAACCTCCCCCGAGCAAGGAGGTGACATTAACCACATTGGTAGCTACTCTAACTCCGAGCCAACCAGTGGCGAGGATGACAACATCGATGCCTTCCTCTAGATATCTAGGGTTAGCTAGATTGTATAATAGTACGTAGGTAGCAGTAGCAGCCTAGCTAGCACCGTTGTGGTGTTATCTAGACTAGTTTAACATAATTTAAATTTCATTTAGTTTAACATAATTTAAATTTCATTTGTGCCGGTTCTATTAGTTAGAAACCAACACATATGGCAGATGACATAAGGTCTAGTTGTTTTGTGCACCGACAATGGATGGGAATCATCACTGATGTATGTGTTTCTACAGGATGCAATGTTTGGATCCAAACGACTTTATATGCTAGCACAACTTTCTCTAGACTAGAAAGGAGATATTGTTCTACCACAACCAAACCACATGGGGCCCAATAGGCTGGCGTATTACACTAACCCCTAATAGGTTGACACCCATGTTAGCACACATGGTCAAGTGGGTCTTAATATCTCAACGGGCATATTATTACGTACTTACCCTTCCCCCACATGGGCCACACAAGCCTCAATATCTCAATGGACCGAGGTATTCACCCCCTTAATGTGTTGGTGTCCTTGTTGACACACATGGGCCACACAAGCCTGACATCTCAACCGGCCAGGTATTATTGCTAAAGTGAGTTAGTTAGCAAATATGCTAGATTCTGACTTAATATGTTCAATATTGATTTCATTCACCTTACGCATTTCATGAGCAAGGAGAACTCTAGGGTTCATATGCTTTGTAAGGTACATGACACCCATTTGTATTTGAGCAACACAACTACACAATTGCACCATCTTCGTATATAATTGTGGGGGTTTTGCTCGGTATTCAATTCACATGATTTCTAGGTTTAGCGGAGGATGCCCATGATTCGTTTCCAATGCGTATTAGTATATTCTGTTGTACCTAGCAAACAAGTTCATGGCAAATCACTTGTACAATGGTTGTTACACAACAACTTTTAGAAAATTGTTCATATAAACATGTCCATATCATAGTACCACTTGGATGACCCTTATACAACTTACTTGTGTTTCCATCCATAATATTCTTGCCAACCAAATATCACTATGAGTGGCCAACATGCAAATAGCCCTACCTTATAAATACTAGATCTTAGTAGTGGCAGTATTCCTAGTCTGATACGTATCACAATTAACAATCTGGAAAAATTTTCAACTACTGAGGCAGAATGGAGGATTCCTATTGAAACTATCACCACAATTATCGCAATAGCGGCAACTGGTTGGATCATGATGTACACAGCGATTGCGAAGGCTACACTCAAGGATCCCATGGCATTAAAAGATAGCCATATGGATATATTGTAGTGCGTGTAGCGCATGGGCAGCTCAACTGTTGGTGTTCCAGCGAACACAAGACTTAGAACGGCCAACGATGAGCACATGAATGCTAATGCGTTGGCCATCATGAATCCTTGGAATTGCTTTGATCCAGCTAGAGTTGGTGTGCCTCCGTTAGGGTGGTCATCTTGTATGTAACCTCCTGGCAAGGCAAATGTAGCACCGAATGCCATTGTTGAAATTAGCACTAAACCAAGGCCAAGAAATTGTGTTGAACTTGATATTATTTCGGAATCTTGCTTATAATCCTCTGGTTCGGATTGGGGACTACAGTCTTTTCCCATGTCATCATGTCGACGAATATCACGTGTAGCACTGGCAGATGCTAGTGTTTCTTGTATCAAAATTCGTGCGTTCTGCAAAAAAAAAAGTAGGAGAATAGTAGTATTATTAATCTTTTTTTAAGTTTATGTCACGTTAAAAGTAAAAGGTGGAATTAAGTATACCAACAAGCAGTACAATCCTCTGGGGATAGTGCTAATTGAAAGTTCTCGTGGGGTATGTAGCATATTGTTTACTAAATTTAAGTCCACTTGTTTGTTCACAAATAGACAAGCAAATATCCACCAATCTCCAGCCTCCACTGCTAGGTGTAGTGCAGTGTTCCCTTCAATATCTTGCTTGTTCAAAATGGATGACAATGCCGGTGTCCAACTGGCATATGCAACTATATCAAATCTCTTCTTCTTTACAGCAATATGAAGAAAAGTTCTTCCATCAACGTCGCGCAAACCAGCACAGCCAGAACACTTTGTGACTAAAAGGTCGACATCTGAAAGTCTACCAGCCGATGCAGCAACATGTATGGGGAAATATCCTTTTTCATCTGGTTGATATGCTGAATATGCATCCGCTTCCAGTATTTGTCTAGTGACATCCAATGGTGGTTCAGTTATATTTAAAAAGGGTGTGATACTTCTCCCTTTTTGCACTGGCACAGCATATTGGGGAAGCATAACATGTGTGTCAGTTTCCAATGATACTGCAAAGTGTAGAGGCGTGTTTCCATGCTGATCTTGTTGTTTTGTAAGCTGCTTGTTCCGTTGCAATAGTAATTGTGTCAGCTCTGCAATTTGACCCACTTTGTGTTAAACAAATTCTATTTCCAAAATGCAATAGAAAAAATGTTCTATCGTCGAATGCATTTTCTAAGCACTGGTATGATTTGAGTGGTGTTTTTTCTATGGATTGGTGGTTTTTTTTTGCTCTAGAGTGCTATGTGAGCATTTTTTTTTCTAATATTTATAATCCTTAGGGTGAAAATTGTTTGGATATTGCCTACCTGACATTGAACAATTACTGGTCAGAACCATTTTAGGAAATATGACATGTGGGGATCCAATCTATATAATTTGTTTCAGATATGATATTAGATTCAAATAATGTAATATATTTACTGATTACAAACTTCAGACCAGATTTGGGAGAAAATATTCAGAGATGTCTATCAATTTATATATTGGTTGTCGTATGAACTTCATTTAGCTCTCATGCAAGGGAAATTTCATAGATTATATATGGAAAGAAAATGTGAAGGGTTTGCGTCAAAAAAAGAAAAGAAAATGTGAAGGGTGTCACCGTTGAATATTTGGTCACAATAGAATTATTTAGAGAGGTTCAGGGTGACACTACGGAGGTGGCTGTGCACAAGAGTGTGATCAAACTAGTTGGCAAATATTGTGAAGAACATCGACCAGGTTCTTGGTGCAATTGGACACTGTAAGATCAAGCACCACAGGAATATGTGCCATGGTACTTGTAAGATTGACGAGTTGAGAGAGAGACGCCACTACGGAAGACCGAAAGCCCATGTATAGTGTGGATAAAATAGCATTCCAGATGGCAAAGGTATATGTTGTGTTTGTCTATCAAATAATGTGTATATACTATATAGTTGGATATACATACATATTTATATGAATAAGATATAGGAGAGTTTGTTAATCAGAATGTATTTTAGCTTATCATTAATCAGATTAGGTGTCGGATATTACGAGTATGGTTAACACCTCTAGAGCCCTGCGAGGTGCTGCAACTGGCATAACGGTTTGATCCCAAAACCATCTAAACAAGAAAGATGGATTTTGTGGAGAAAATTGCACGCTTATTAACAGACCCGTCTCAAATGTCGACTTCACCGACACCATTAATGCATCGGAGACGGTTTACACGTGCTTTCAAGACAGTTGCCCTTACCTCCGATGAATAAGAGAGACGGTTTTGGTTATATCTAAGACAACATTATATAATGGTGCTATTTCTGATTCCAATGAATAAGAGAGACGGTTTAGATTATCTAAGACAACATAATATAATTGTGCTATTTATGATGGTTTTTCTTACAAAACTGTCTTGGATGTTGAAGCAACAGATACGTGTTTTGCACACCTCTAGTATCATAGAGGGTTTTTTAATCAAACCGTCTCTGATAAGTGGCGACACCGATTCTGCCACTTATCAGCGATGATTTTTGGGGCAAATTAATTTTAAAACTGCCTCTAATGCGATATCTCCTATGAGACTTTCTATACTAGTGTTGCGAACCACTGTGTAAAAAACAAAATGCAACACCCAAAAGCTAATTTATTGGACCGATTAGATGAGTCAAATCCTAGCTTACAATACGTAGGAAATTGAGAGATTCACTAACACTATGGATGAGGGGTGCCTGTTGAGATCGTGTTCATCCACGTCTCCATTTAAATCCTGGCGCTGGGGGAATGGGATAGGTAAGGCCTACATTTTAAATGAAAGAAGCCCAACCTCTCAGGCCATCTCCAATGCAGGTGTTTAACTAGGTGTTTAGATAAAAAAAATCGGGTTTTTTTTGCCACATCAGCAAATAGAGGTGCTTAGAGGAGAGAAGATGTTTAGGTTGGCATCGACTGCTACCCGGTGCTTGCGACCTTTTTCTACAGTTGCTTGCCTCGATGCTTCCTTTCCATCCGTATTGAGCAGCTAGTTGATTGTATTTTTCCTATTACGCTAGTCACCGGCCATTGGAGATTAAAATGCCTGGTACAGGTGTTAACAAGGCAGTTATAGTTTATAAGAACCTCTAGAAGCTCTGATGCATTGCGAGGAAGAGTTTTTATACGGCTGCTTAGTGATGTGGCACCTTAAGCATCTATCTCTAAGCACCGTGAACTGAAGATGGCCTTAACTATGCAAAATTTCATTCTATATATCAAACTATAAAATCAGTTAATGACACATCTTGACTATTAAAACAGTGTCACCTTAGGTGGTTTAGGATGTGGTCTTGATAACTTGGCAATGATTAATTTCGTCCACGTTGGTACGTGTACATGTGTTGCATTAGTGATTTTTGGACTTTGGCAATTTTATTAAACAAATTCAAAGGCAGTTTGGTGCAGAAGGTTCATGCAAAAAATATTTTTAATATAAATTTTAAAATTTTAAATATGTAGACTAAATGTATTTATTTAATTCATCCGAAATGAAAAAACAGTTTCGAGTTTGCAGGCATTTTTAGAATTTTTGAATTTTTTCCATGATTCTAGTTCATTGAAGTGTATTTTAGAATTTTTGTAATCTTTGGAATTAAAACATCACTAACTATGCTATATGTGCAAGTTAGGTGAACAAAACATGTAGACGTACCATTAAAATCATTCTCCTAAACTATTGAGTCAAATAGTCAATAGACGTATTAGGCTGTTTTCAACAAGCTTCCCTAAAGCGCCCTCTATCCTAAAATAGGGAACAGATTCTTCCCCTATGTGCTGCAACAACATTCCCTATTCTATTTTTTAAAATAGAGATTTTTTCTTCATTCTCTTATATGTAGGAGTTCTCTTTCCTTCCCCTGTACAATTCTCTATATAGGGAACGTTGTTGAAAATGGAAGAAATATAGGGAGAGATTTTTTTTAAAAAAAAGCTGTATATGAGACTATAGTGGATTAAATTTAGGAGCCTTATCATGGTTGGAGGTGTCGGTTTTGTAGTTTAAAGTATAGAACAGCCTTTTTTTTCCTTGTATAGTTATAAGAGATGTAACATGTACTTTGGCCTTGTTCGCTACCGCGTTCCGCGCCGTTGCGTTACGTCGCGTTCGCCGCGTTTGAACGCGCGGCGCGCGCTCGCGTGCGGGCGAACGCGACGCAACGCCGAAACGCGCAAAGCCTTGGTGGCTATGGCCTATGGCTATGTGGGTTGGTTAATTCCTACCTTTGCTTCGAAGAACCGCAGCATGCAAGGCGTTCTGCCCATCCGGCCCGGAGTACGACAGCTGGTCGTCTCTCGCGTGCAGGCACAGCTCTCGCACGATGCCGTCGCGGCGCAGCGACACGGCCAGGAACAGCGGGGAGGCGCCGCCGTCCTCCGGGACGCGAGCCAGGCACGGGTCGGCGGCCAGCAGCGCGGCCACCGTCGGTGAGTGGCCGGCGCGGATCGCCTCGTGCAGCGCCGTCTCCCCGTGCTTGTTCCGCCGCCGCAGGAGCTCCCTCGCCCTCCCCTCCCCGCCTTCCTCGCCCCTCCCGAGCTCAACCAGGAGGGTGGCCATGGCGTGGTGGCCGGCCCTGGCGGCGCAGTGCAACGGCGTGCCGCCGGCGTTGTTGCATGCGCCCAGCAGGTGCCTGGCCTTGCCGTAGATCACCTCCGCGCTCCTCCGGTGATCCTCGCCGTCGCCGAAGGCCGCCACTATGTGCAGCGCCGAGTCGCCGTCGGGGGTAACCCCATCCTGGAGCGACGCCACCGCCGCCGATGCGGAACTCGTAGAGCGCCGCTCAATCTCGACGACAGCTTCCGCCGCCGCCGCCGCCGCCGCCGCCGCCGCGGAGTTCTCCCTGTCCAGGAGGATCGTCAGTTGCTTGTGGTCGCCACGGCATGCCGCCATGAGCAGCTCTGGGTGCAATTGCATGGTGGCAGCCGGGACGCCGGATTGGTCTGTGTTGATGTTAGAAGCCATCACAGAGCCGCTGGTGTTTGCATCATTCAACCGAGTATATGAATGAACATATTGCGTACCTCCTTGGGCCACCAGAACTTATTGCGTACCTGCTTCCAACCTTGTTCATCAATGGCTTCTGCAAGCTCAGCCGCCCCGGACCCCGGTGCCCTGCGAAGAGAAAGGACGGGTCTTCGCAGTGGCCGGTGCTTGAAAGGCTGCCATGGCAGAACTGGTACGTCGTCGAGTTCCTCGAGTATAGACGCTGTCGCACCGCATCCTCCGCGAACCAAGCACGTACAGTCTATTCATTAGTGACGTGCAGAGGCTGCAGCTGTGCCTCTACCAAAGCCTTACTCCCCGCGAACCAAGCTTCGGCCGGTTGGTCAGGAGCGCGTGTGCGCTTCCTGCCGACGCAGGTTCGAGGCGTGGCCTCGCTGCGTTTCGCATAAATAAAGGTTTATCTCCGGAATCTAGTTCTGGATTGGGTACATCCGGGATTAGTTCCCGGAGAGCATGCGTGTGCGTTCAGTGGGACTCCGCGTGCCCGCGGACTCATTCAGGTTCTAGCGTGCTCACCGAACGCGCACGCGTGTATGTGAGTGTGGTGGTGTGAGTTGTGTGTGTGTCCGAGTTGTACCCCTCTCAAAAAAAAAGCCTTACTCCCCGGGCGGGCAATAAGTCTAACGGTTGGTGGGCGAATTAAAAGCTGTGGAAGCTGCTGCGAGGTAGGTCTTGGACCGCAGGCCAGGTAAAATCTGAGCGGGGGGGACCCCTTTTAATTTTTCGGGCACGTGCTTCTGTACAGCAATGAATAACAAGGTATTGCTTGGTGCAGTTGCAGATGCAAAGAATAAAAGGTGATAATACCTCGTCATGGCTCATGCCGTCACTCATGAAGCAGTTGATCACGGTAAGTGAGGCTCTGCGTCCAAACTTCTGGATTTATGATCTCTCCAACATTGGCTCAGCTGCTGAGATTCGCTACTACGTGTTGTTATGAGAAAAAGTAAATGGAACTTTTTATCTCTCATGAATGATAGTTTACATTGGAGATGGACAACCGATGGCAAGTATATTGCCAAATCGGCATACCAAATACAGTTCCTAGGTGCTATACAAGACAAATTCTCTAGTGCAATTTGGAAGGTCAAAACTGAGCCTAGATGTAAATTCTTCCTTTGGACCGCCGTTCAGGCCAAAATACTCACTCCAGATCGTCTCCGAGCAAGGGGTTGGCCCAACTCGGTGATGTACCCTCTTTGCGTGCAATCAGAGGAATCGACCAAGCATCTTCTTGCCCATTGCCCATTCACTAAATTTATTTGGCGCAAAATCTCTCAAGATTTGGCAGGCCTCGGTCTGAGGACAACAAACGCACAGGAAGATTTTGGTGAATGGTGGCTAGCTATGAGATCAGGAGTTCCTAGGTTGCAACGAAGGCAATTCGATGGAATCGTCGCTTACACTGCTTGGAATGTGTGGAAAGAGCGGAATGCGCGGATTTTCAACCTTGTCTACAACCCAATTGAGCAGGTCCTAAGCCTCATCAAGCTTGATGTTGGCAACTGGATGAGGGCTTTTCAGTTTGATGATCATGGCTGAGTAGTAGCCCTTTGTCTTTTTAGTGTCCCTCCTACGCTTTCTCTTGTGTTTTCTCAAGCCAGTTTCTGTGGGGCTTAACTCTGTAAATTCTTTTTGCTTTGTTTGCCTTCGGGCTTTTATCTGCTTAATGAAATGGTAGAGCTCCTACCTTAAGTTCAAAAAAGAAATTAAAAGGAGGGATGGTGATTTTTTTTTTTGGCAAAAGGAGCGAAGCTAACATTTCCATTACCAGAACGGAAACAAAGAGTAGTTATTACAGACACTCACACCCCACACCAGATAAACAGACAGAGTTTTTAAACAACAAACGACAGAATCCCCATCTAGAACAAGAACAAAACACCAATCACATCATTAAGGAGGGCCAGCAGCTGGATTGTGTTGGGCTTTTGGGCTTGGCCCATTCGGTGAATAAGAGGGAGAGGGCAGCTGCTGCTGCCCTAGGGGAGCAGACGAGCAGCAGCATTGGCGCTGCTGCTGGGGATGGCGGCTGCCGCTCTGCAGCGCGCGGAGGCGTGCGGCGCGTGCGACGTGTGGCTGGCTCGCCGGTTTCCTCGTGCGGTTTGTTGCTCCTCCGTGCTTATCCCTCTCTCTATTTAGTCGGTTGCCTTCTCGTGTGCTTGCACGGGTTGATATTCCCCTCTTTCTCTATATACTCCGCTGATGCTCGTCGCTCGTCGGTTCACCGGCCGGCTGTGGTTCTTGTGGTGGTGCTGCTGCCCCTCTCCGACTCGAGTACCTGGTGGCCACGGGTTTGGACGCCGAGTCCCTGTGCTGCTCTTTCTCTGCTCCTCGGGTCCCCATCTCGGCTCGGTTCGTGGTGGGGGTGACAGGCATCGTATCTCCGAATCATCTCGCCGGTGGTTACACAGTGTAGCCTGGCGATCTGTTTTTTGGGACAGCGAACTGCTCGCGCTTTGCCTTTCTTTGTTGCCTTCCTTGTCGGCTCGGATCCGAAGCTACGTAAGAATTTCCAAGGCTCCTCTGTGCTTGTTGTGAGCAGTGAACCAATTGGAGATTTTGGGGATCTAATACTTGTATTAGAGGCTAAATCTCTGATTTGGTACACTGCTTTTGTGGTTGTGGTCTCACTCTAATTGCTCTGTGATGATAATCTGATTGAGGCATATAAATATAATCTTTTGATTATATCTTGTGGTAGATTCAATTAGTAGCTGCACTGTTTAAGGATTAAGTTAGTATTCATCCTAATCCATGCCATGATCTGTTGATGTTTAGCCTCTGGATACTTGTTAGCTTGATCTGTTATTGGTACATTTGGCTGTACTAGTGTGCTGTTCAGATTGCACTTAGTAATCTGTTTATTTTTACTAGTACCTTTGCTTAGCACTTTGGTGCTGTTCGGTTGGTTTAAATTGATCTATTTTTGGTTCAGTGGCTATTAAATTGAATACTTGTAGATCAGCAGATTTGCTTGGCTAAATTGGGATGTTCTAATCTTAATTCCATCCCAAAACAGTGCAAAAATGATTGTCTAATCCTTGATATTAATCTCATATTGTATTTTGCCTATGAAATCATTATATACTGTGACTTGGACGGCTGTTTTCAGCAACCGGTCATTAGTTTAATCTGAGAGCTACTTTATAAATTCAATGGTGATTTATTCACTTGATTTGTTGGCTGCCATGTTCTTTAATTGGTATATCATGTTACTTGGTACTTTGCAGTCCAATTTTGTAGAGTACATGATAAACATATTATCCCATGGCATTGTTCTGTGTTTGCTCCTATTATGGTTAATTAGTCATCTTATTATGCTTATATCGCACTGTATTCAACAGATTGTCCTTCAACAACCCATCCGCCCGATCTTTCTCCGGTACTTGGAAAATCAAGGAAACTCTCAGCTGCACAAGTTCCTTATCATCCGTCATCAAGAGCCCTATCCAAATATTGAGAAAAGCGCACACAAAAATTGGATGTGAGGACTTTTCTTATTAAAAACCGAATCATTACGTTTGGTCCAAATCGACAAACAAATTGCTTCCAAAACAAAGATATGCAAATCACTATTCAGAGGCATTGCTCCCATAGCCCAACCCTCAAACTGCTTAAAATCTCAAAGGACATACTGCACCTTGAGACAAGTAGCTAGCAACTACACACCATACAAACTTTGCCAATGGACAACCAAAGAAAAGATGGTTGCAGGTTTCGACTGCATCACAGAATTCACAAATCAAATTACCAGAACAACCTCTCTTAGATCTTGCCTTTCCAGACTAGCCAAATGAACACTTTGATTTTTAAAGGGATTCTAGTCTTCCAAATGTTCTATGTAATGTGGAGTCTTAAGTTTGGAAAGAAACTATTTTGAAAGATTATAATTGTGAGTTGTTTGTGTGCCGTGGAGACCGAGTACATGTTATATGCTATATTGCTATATGGTATGTGGCAATTTGGCAATGAACCACCGGAAGTACTGATGATACCTATGCTTGTGATAAAGTGATGAACCGTATCTATGTGTCTATGTTTGTGATGAAATGATAAAATGCACTATAACCCAGTATCTGGTGACTCATCTGTACCCGATCTAGATCCACATCCGTTATAACCCGTATCTATGTCCATATTAAAAAATGGCACGGATATACAATGACCCCTTCTCGGATCGGATTCAAACCGTTTTCACCCCACCCTCGTGGCCCCTTTGATTTCTAGTGTGGTTTTAGTTTTAGTTTAAAAAAAATGATCACCTTAAAAGTGGTATGGAAAGGCTAAATAAATTATTTAAAAAATAGTTTTGAGATCTTTGATAAAAACCCTGCAAAGTTCTAAAAAAATTATTTCAAAAAATCACAGCGAATAGTCTACATAAAAATAATGAAATTATAAACCCAACAAAGACTAAACTATAAAAATAACCAGAGAGGGCTGCTCTGTTGGTCATGGTACAAGTCAGTCACTTATTTCAGTGACTTTTTTTAGCAATTAGTGAATAGTCTATATAAAAATAACAAAAATTGTAAACCCAACAAAGACTAAACAAACTATAGAAACCAGAGAGGGCCGCTCTGTTGGTCATGGCACAAGTCAGTAAGTCACTTATTTCAGCGACTTTTTTTTTAGCAATTAGAGTACTATCGTTTATGCTTGCTAGTCTACAGACACCTGTATGGAGGCCGTGAAATTCAAGGCTTGTACATTTCAGCTTAGTGTAGCGTAGCATAGCGTAGCGTTTTAGTAAAATTTATCTTTTTTATATAGCCTATTTGGTGTAATAATTTGTAATATTTTTTCTCAGATTTTTAGTAGTTCTCTTAAAAGATCCTAAAAATATTTTTAAATTATTTTTCATAATATTTAAACCACTTTTTAAAGACTCTTAAATTTTATTGAAACGCTACGCTACGCTGGAATGTACAAGGCCTCAATCTAAAAAGTTGGGATCTTCAGGAAGCAAAGGTATTCTTAAAAAATGATTCTAAGCGCTTAAGAAACACTACGATGTTCATGAAATGAATTTGAAAAGGTCAAAGCGTATTTAATCGAGATCAAAAGCCGTGGAGAACAAAGGCCGCGGCCCAGCCATCTGGAGTTTGAACTTGCCGAGCGTTCCAACACAGGCTAGACGGTCGCGAAGAAGATGCCAATTCTAAGCACCGACGCTCCAAACTCAAAACAAGCTAAGGCGTGAATCGTGATTAACGAGTGAACGAACATTTACAGCTACCAAAATGGCCACATGATTACAGAAGCAAACGAAAAACGAACCATTCATCGACGGAAGAAATTAGTACCGAAAGGTAGACCTGATTTCTGATAACTTCTTGGCAAACAAAGAGCTCAAGTACATTAATCATATATCCAGTACAACACAACCAAGATAATATTGTCGCGAAAAAGATCTCAGACAATGGCATTTGCTGCGCTAGCAATCCTAGGCCAGAGGTCAGCGCACTCCTTGCCAATTGGTCCAGTGATAGCAGAGCCTGCGAAATGATACGGCAAATAGATTATAACCTAACTAGCATTGTATATAAAGGGTGCAGGATTTATAACAGCGATTGTGTTAACACATCAAAGTCCAGTCTTACCTTTCATCTCACCCTTAGGATTCACAATCACCCCAGCATTATCTACAATACAAACATATCATCGCTGTTAGGTTGAAACAAGGGGCTATACAGGTAGGATGTGGATAGTACCGAATGTCAAACGAAAAGGAAACACCATTCTGTAAAATATAAGAATGTATCGCATGGTTAGTGTCAGGTTCATGACACAGATGCTCCTGCCCAGGACAGCTGAGTATGAAGCTGCTTCCAGATGAAGGAACCCTTATGAAAATGAAATACTTCAAAAGACAAACTGAACACCCAAGACTTTGTATATGACATTTTCGCAAGAATAACAAAGATGTAAAATTTTCCCAGGATAAAGCTTAAAGTATATTACAATCCTCCTGTCATTACTAGCCTTTGACTCTGTGGTATGCAATGCAAGCCAAATAAACAAACAAAAAAAGAACCTGCAAGGTTTCATGTACTAATACATCAATAAAGCTACACAGCTAGATCCAATAAGAGAATACCTAAGGATGGAGCTACATTGTTTCATGCTTGCAAAAAATGAGGGCAATTGCTATTGTATGAAGGAAAACGCTCTCTCAGAAATGAACTCTATTAACAATAAATTATAAAAAATAAGCAACTTTAGATGTGAAAGATTTTTTGGTTTAAAGATTTTTCTAAGAGAATTGATGATTTAAAGAATTGGACTATGTAAAAACAAGCAATTCAAACAAAAACAATAATATGCATAACTATAATAAGTGTTTAAAGAACAATATAAAGAAGCAAATCAATCAAATTAAAGGGAAGCATGATGTTGTGAAGTATAAGAAATATATGTCTCATGGCTAGTCCCAAAGTTTCATGGCAGCGATGCTCCTTCCCAGGGCAATGGAATATGAGACCGCTTCTAGATGGAGGTATTCTTGTGAAGATTCAAAGAAAACCTCTACACCCAAAAACCTTTGTTTATGACGCTTACTTAGGAATATGCAAACATATCAAGTTTGCTCCAAATAAAGCTGAAGGACGTCATAATCTTCTCGTCACTAAGCATATTTGTAGTGTGTAACGCAGGCCATGAAGAACAAAGCTTCACAACTCAATCAAACAACAGAAACCACCTTGAAAGGAGGACAAATTCTGAAGACACCATGCTCCTAAAGCAAGGGCGATTAAAATCATATGCATAAACTATATGTAAATACTATGCTTCCAAAATGATCCGTGATAGCTACTAGCACTGTCAAACAGTTTCAAAGGTAAACGCTATAAAAGAGCAGAATTCTCTTCTTTCATGGCATTTCCCTTCATATGCAAAAATAGTAGGTCTCTAAAATGCTATCAATATCGTGGGTGTTTTCTGGAGGATTGTACATTTAAAAACGTTGATAACACACAAAAAATCCTTATAAAGATAGCAAAAGAAGCAAAGAATCACTGAACATAACAAAATGCACATATGTCTAATCATGGGCAGGGCACTTGCTAGCATTCAAATTTCCTATCGTGTGAAACCAGAAACCCATCAGTCAAAATATAGTTCTCTCTTGTGACTGATCTAAGCAATGTAATTGAGGGTGGCCTTCACATGGATGAGCAGTGGCAATAAACACGGAAACAAACAAAGCTAGCCGATATTTATCTAGCTGCTTGATGCAACGGCATAGCATTACCGCCACACAATAGACGGTATCATGAGTTCGTTAGTCACAGTATCACACAAAGCATAACATTACGCTAAACAGCAGCATGGGTCAGAATCTTGGCACAGAACTACACAAGTAGGGGAAATCGCGGTTGATCTTTACCTTCGAAGTACATGTAGACGCCATCCTTGCGGCGCCACGGCTTGCGCTGGCGGACGATGACGGCGGGCATGACCTTCTTGCGGAGGTCGGGCTTGCCCTTCTTGACGGTGGCCATGACCATGTCGCCGACGCAGGCCGACGGCAGCCGGTTGAGCCTGCCCTTGATGCCCTTCACGGAGATGATGTAGAGGTTCTTGGCGCCCGTGTTGTCCGCGCAGTTCACCGTCGCCGCCACCGGCAGCCCCAGCGACATCCGGAACTTGTTCCCCGCCGACCCACCCCTCCCTGTTCCATTTTCAACGCGCGCGCAGGCGTGAACCAAAAAAACAGGGAGGAACGAGAGAGAAGCATTGAAGCAAAGCAGAAAGAAACCGGACCGGGCGAAGAGAGAGACGATTGCACGTACCGCGCTTCGACATGGCGGCGGCGCTTGCTCGATGCGGCGGCGCAAGGAGAAGGCTCCGGTTAGGGTTTTTGCTGGCTCGGCTTACTTATAGAGAGAGGTAGATGGGCCTTCAATCTTGGACCATTCGCTCGAGGGAATGCTCAAGATGGGCCTATATAAACTGGCCGGAGGGATAAACCAGAAGAATTTTTATTTGGAAAAAGTCTACTTTACCTCCCTCTACTATTGCCTCGGTTTGGTTTTCCACCCCCTACTCTAAAACCGGGTAAATTACCTCCCTCTACTTTTCATACCGTGCAAATTACCTCCCTCTACTTTTTATACTGGACAAATTACCTCCCTGAATTGAAACCACTCCGGTTTTGAGTGATTTGGCGTCCTAATCAACTGGTTTTTGACTAATTAAATTTTAAAAAATGATAGAAAACATAGAAAAATAAATAAAAACATTTTAAGTGTATAAAAATATGTAAAATCCAAAAGAGAAATAAAAATATGATATTTGTGTACAAACCTATATTCTATTTTTTAGTTTTCTTTAGTTTTCTAGAATTTATTTTCTCAACAAAAAAAGGAGTTTTGTTGATGTGACATCATAATCTTGAGGAAATAAATTATAGAAAATTATAGAAAACTCAGAGAAAAAGAATAAAAGTATGAAAAATCCAAATATTTAATAAAGTGGTGCTTGCATGTAAATATACATGCTAAAAATTATATACATGTTTGAGATTTTTTTTATTAAAATACCTCCAATCATAAATATGAATTTTGGCTTATAGGTTTGTACAAGAATATCATATTTTTAATGCATGTTTGGATTTTACATTTTTTATAGGTTTAAAATATTCTAATTTTATTTTTTTTGAGTTTCCTATAATTTTTTAGAATTTAATTAGTCAAAAACCCGTTGATTAGGGCGCCACATCACCCAAAACAGGAGTGGTTTCAAGTGAGGGAGGTAATTTGCACGGTATGGAAAGTAGAGGGAGGTAATTTACCTGGTTTTAGAGTAGAGGGAGGAAAACCAAACCGAGGCAATAGTAGAGGGAGGTAAAGTAGATTTTTTTCTTTTTATTTTACATTATTTTTAGGAGAATGCTTCTTATCGCACGTCCGATCGTGCGGACGCTGCGTCCAGCAGCCCACCGCGTACTGTGGACGCACCACGGCCCAACGCGATTCAGCCGGTCCAACCAATCACAGTCGCGCGTGACCGATGCAATGTTCTGTAGCGCAGCGTAGCTAACTCTCGTCTGTGCATTTGTAATTATGTTTTTTCGTTTTCTTATTTTTATATCTTTTTATTCGGAGTCCAAATCGCGTAGAACAAATTTCATAATTCATCTAAATTACTACTGAACTTATTTTAAATACTTTTCCTTTTTCTATTTTTCTATTTTTTATATTTTATTGGTACAATTGTTCCAGCAGACATGATTGATTGTTTCGAGAGGCTAGACTAATTGTTCCAGCAGGAGCTAGACTCATTGTTTCAGCAAACCAAATACATTGTTCTAGTAGGCAAACTTTATTGTTCCAGTAGTCAAACTTTATTGTTCAAGTAGGCAAAACCTTATTTATTTCAGTAGGCAAAAGTTATTGTTCCAGAAAGCAAAAGTTATTGTTGCAGAAGACAAAAGTTATTATTTCAGTAGACAAAGCTCAACTGTTCCAGTAGGGGCAAACCTTATTGTTCTAGTAGGCAACTTTTATTGTTCCAGTAGGCAAACCTTGTTGTTCCAGCAGGCAAAAATTATTGTTTCAGTAGACTAAATACATTTGTTTCCAGTAGCAACTTTTATTGTGCCAGTAGGCAAACCTTGTTGTTCCAGCAAGCAAACATTATTGTTTTAGTAGACCAAATACATTTGTTTCCAGTAGCAACTTTTATTGTTCCAGTAGGCAAACCTTGTTGTTCCAGCCGGTAAAAATTATTGTTCTAGTAGACCAAATATATTTGTTTCCACTAAACCAAATACATTGTTCTAGTAGGCAAACTTTATTGTTCCAGTAGGCAAAACCTTATTTGTTCTAGAAGGCAAAAGTTATTGTTACAGAAGACAAAAGTTATTTTTCCAGTACGCAAAATTCAACTATCCCAGTAGGGCAAACCTTATTGTTCTAGTTGGCAACTTTTATTGTTTCAGTAGGCAAACCTTGTTGTTTCAGCAGGCAAAAATTATTGTTCCAGTAGACAAACCTTGTTGTTCCAGTAGGCAAACCTTGTTGTTCCATCAGACTAGACATATTGTTCTAATTGGGTTTAGCATATTGTTACAGCAGACAAAATATCAAGTTGTTCTATCAGACTAAACATATTGTTCCAATAGGCCAAATTAATTGTTCCATCAGTATAAACAAATTGTTCCAGTAAAATTTATACAAGTTGTGGTCCATCAAACTAGACACATTTTTGTTCCAATAGGCCAAATTAATTGTTCCATCAGTATAAACAAATTGTTCCAGTAAAATTTATACAAGTTGTGATCCATCAGACTAGACACATTTTGTTTCAATTGGGTTTAGCCTGTTGTTCCAGCAGACCAAATACATCGTTCCAATAGGTATACGAGTTGTTCTATTAGACTAGACACGTTGTTCAAATTAGTTTTAGCCTACTGTTCCAGCGGGCCAAACACATTGTTCCAATATGTATACAAGTTGTTCCATCAGGCTAGACATATTGTTCCAATTGACTTTAGACTATTGTTCTAGCTAGCCAAATACCAAGTTGTTCCATCAGGCTAGGCGTATTGTTTCAATATGTCAAATTAATTGTTCCATTAGTATAGAAAAATTGTTCTAGTAAAATTTTTATAGCAGCATGGTCTTGTTTTGTTCGTAAAATTGTGAGGAATACGTTGATGAAAACGGTTTGTTGATTGGATCTCCCAGTCAAAAGTTATCGCCGTTTAAAGAGAAAACGAGGAAAAGGGATCTTCGCTAACATCATTGATGACATCGTTGCATGCAACATAGAGAGAGAGAGAGCGTGTTTCCTGCTGAGTGTGGCTGCATGCAGTTTGTTTATTTTGTGCTGCATGCTACATGCATCTGCTGCGGGCTGGGCTAGCCGCGCGTGGGGGTTCGACGAAATTAGTTTCCGTCAAACGTCCGATCCATAGTAGCCCCCTTTTTTTAAAAAGAATTATATGCCGCATCGGTTTTAAAAAAGGCCCGTCGCGGCGGCAATTGCCCGCTTCAAGGGCAACAGGTCCCCCTATTGTTATATTGTTAGCACTTCTCCGACGAAATTTCCAAAGCGTCATCTACCTTAAAATAGAGGTCGATTTCTTTCCCCATGTGTTTCAACAACATTCTCTATTCTGTTCCCTAAAATAGAGAATTTATCTCTACTCCCTTATATGTAGGGATTCTCTCTCCTCTCCTTATACAATTCTCCGTATAGGGAACAATATTAGAGATGGAAGAAAGATAGGAAGAGATTTTTTTAAAGGGACCTGTATATGAAGCTATAGGGGATCAAATTTATGGATTTCTGTTGGAGAGAGCCTAATAACGCCTGGTGCTAACTGTTGCCAACCAGACCTGGCCAACGAGTCGGCCCGGTATCTATTTGGGCCAGCTTGGTTCGTTTGGCCCAGTTCGGGGCCGGGGACAGGCGCAGACCGGTGGTTGAGCGGGGAGAGTGGGAGCGGCATTGCGGCGGGATAAATTTTAAAATTTAAATTTAAAAGATACAATAATCGGATGAAACGAACCGAACCTAGCAGACCCGGTTCGCATAGTAACGAACCGAGACCGTTACTAAGTGAAAACAAAATGTGCCGGCCCGATGGGCCAACGCCCATGCTCAGGCACGGTTCGCAGGCCTGAAATAGGCCGGTCCGGAGCACAATAACAAACCACCCGGTTTGGCCCATATGCCCAGCTCTATTGCCAACAGTTGGTGAGGGTGTGTCCGTCGCGTGAGCCAAGGGCGATTGCATCCTCTCCCCCATGATCGATAGGCTAGGCTGTATAAAGCCTAACCCGGCCACCCCTCCTCCCACCGCCACATGCAAACTCAGCCTCCAACTGTCCAACATGTAGTGTAGAGCAGCAGCAAAAACAGAAAATAAGAGAAGAGAAAAGGAGAGAAAAAGTGAAAAAATGAAGAAAAAAAAGAGAGGGAAAGAAAAAGAGAAAATATATATTCAACTTGTGCGCAGTCAAACTCCGATCGGTTAATTTTTTCCATGCAATTTTAGTTTTGTAATTAGTTTAATATAGATAATTTCTAGTTAGTGTATAATTTGTAGAAATAGATTAGATATAAATATGTGTTTAATACAAAAATGAGTTTATTACAGGTTCCTTCTTATGTTGTTGAGTGGCAGGGGGAAGTCCACAATAATTTCGTTATTTTCATCTTCTTCTTTTTTCTCTTCTTTCTTCAATTCTCTCCTTTCGTATTGCTGCTATACTTTGCTGGGCTTGGTTTGCATGTGGGGTGGGAGGAAGGTGTTCGGATTGGCTTTATATACCCCGCTTGGTCGCCCCTCCAACGGTCTGCAATGCATCGTCACTACTGCTAAGCGCTAACACCTAACGGTCTTGGGACCTATCGTCCCTGCCACGGACGATCGCCCTCCTGTGAGTAACGAGCAGATATTTTTTTTTAAAAAAATGGGCGCAATATATATTTTAAGAAGGAATAGAAAATAATGTACACATTCTACGACAAATGTCGCGAGATTCTTGCAGGTTGTTGTTTTATGGAAGCAGGTAACTTTTTCATGCTTTTTCATTTTTTTTCGTATTCCGTATATTTTCTTTAAAAAATCATTGTTTATTGAGAATTTCCATATGAATTGATTTTCTTTATTTTAAGTGCAGCATGAATAAAGCTAAATCGCACCAATTGTCCCCAAATTTGTCCTGCATGTGCACATGAATCTGTAAGTATCGAAACAGCTTATGTAGTACCCAAACTTATGAAACCGTCGCAATCAGGTCCATAGTCTGATTTTTAGGCTGTTTTTTGTGACGTGTACTGCCATGTCAGTGTCTAGGTGGTATTTTTTCTTTTCTTTCTTACTTTTAATGTAGGAACTACTTGTCATCTCTCCCCCACCTCTCTATCTCTTCTCGCATGCACATACGCGAGAGCTCACACATTAAAAATAAGAAAGAAAAGACAATACAACATAGGCGTTGACATGGTAGTACACATCATCAAATCAGTCTAAAATACCAGTCTATGGACCTGATTGCAACGGTTTAGCAAGTTTGGGTACCTAAATAAGCTATTTTGATACTTACAGATTTATGTGTACAGACGGGACAAGTTTGAGAACTAATGGTGCAATTTTCTCATAAAATTATGTGCAATTAGCTCCGTGCTACACAAACGTAGGCTTGTTGATTTTTGGATGCTGTACATAAATATGAGATCACTCCCTCCGATCATAAATATTTGATGTTTTTATTTTGTGCAATCTCTAAGAACTAACTTTGACTAGTAATTATTACTTCAATTTATTTTGGAACCACACAGAAGTTGTAATATTATTGAAATAGTTTTTTAGACGAATCTACTCAATTTATTCACAAAGATATTGTTGACTCAATTTTTAAAACTTCGACTTACTGATTCTAAATGTCAATTATTTGTGACCGGAGAGAGTAATAATGTGTTCACTAATTAGGACAAACACAACAAAGGAAGCTCATTCATGCATGTAACCAACTAAACATCGTTCCTATAGGCGCTAGGCTGTTGAGACCCATGTGGTGGGTCCCCTTCTGTTGTGATGAATATATATGTGATGGGTTTTATTTTGATGTGATTTTGAAGTGCTTTGAGTTGCATTTGGTGAAACGGGCATGAGTTGAGTGCCTGGCGGACGGTGTCCAATGCCGACCGGACACATCGAGTTGTGAAGGGTTTTCGCGTTGTTGAGCGTGACCGAACGTTGTCCGATGGGGTCGTGTCATGTTGACACGTGTGCATCGTTGTATGCTTGTGTTGATGTTGAGCTTGGTTTTGGATGATCTTATGTTGTGCTAACCTTGCAGGAGAGGTAAGGTGTATGGTTTTGGTATGTGTTCACCTCTGTGATGCAGGTATCGGCGGGTATGTGGCTGACGCTGAGCGGAGACAGCTGGAGGCTGGTGCGTCCGGAGGCGTGTAGGCGACCAGGTCCGATGACCTGGCGGTTACATGAGGTGGTGTACTCGAGAAGCTTCGCCATGGCAAGGAGTCCGAGGCTGCTGGAGGCTGTGGCATCGGTAACCTGACGGCTGGTGGCGTACTCGAGAAGCTTTCGCCATGGCAAGGAGTCCGAGGCAGCTGGAGGCTGTGGCGTCGGTAACCTGATGGCGGGTGGTGTACTCGAGAAGCCTCGCCATGTCAAGGAGTCTGAGGCAGCCGAAGGCTGTGGCTTCGGTAACCATGGTGGCGAAGCTGGTCAGTCCGGTGGGCCCAGGAGTGGGCTGATGAACGAGGATGTTGCGCGGTAGGTTCTGGGTTAGCCGGTATTAAAACCCTGGTTCGGTTCTGGGTTACCCGGTGGTAAAACCCTGTTTAGTTCTGGGTTATTCGATGTGTGAGAAACCCTGTCAAGTTCTGGGTTAGCCAGTGGAAAACCTTGGTTCGGTTCTGGGTTAGCCGGTGTGGTTAAAACCCTAGAGGTTATGGGTTAGCCTCTGTGAGAAAACCCAGTGCGGGCCCTGCGTGGCTCGTTACCGAATATTTTCGGGATGCCAGAATATTCGGGAGAATATTCCCTAGGGTGGCTATATAAGGAGGGGTGGAGGCTTAGGGTAAGTCACTCCACCACCATGTAGCCCTAGGTGAGAGGTGTGAGGTGTGAGGGGAGAGAGGGGTCTCCCTTTGGTTTGTATGGTGGACAAAAATACCAAAATAAATACAAAAATATTTCTGCGAAAATTCCTCATATTTTGCATCTATATTCTATCGGAAATTAGAGGGGAAAAAAGAGATTAGAAGAAATAGAAAAAAGGAAAAAAAAAAAGGGGGAAGGGAGGAGTGGCCGGCTAGGGTTCCTCCCCCGAGCCGCCGGCCACCACCATGAGAGAGAGAAGAGAGAGTGGCTGTGAGGGAGATCCATGGAGAGAGTGGGAGAGAGGGAGAGGAAGAGGGAGGCTGGCCATGGTGGCGGCGCGCTCGGCAATGGACGCCCGGCCCTGGGCGGCGGCGGCCAAGGGGCAGCACGGCATGGCGGCCTCGGCGTGGCGACCCACGGCATGGCAGCGCGCTTGGCCCTGGACGGAGGCGGCATGGACCCACAGCGGCTACTGGCCAGCCCGCCACGGCCATGGCTGCGGCGCCAGGGTGATGCGACGGCGAACCATGGGAGCCGGCCCTAGGGCACGCGGCTGGCCACGGCGGCGCGGGCTCACGAGCCTGTGTTCGTGTTCATACTTCTCCAAGCCGAATCCTAGAGAGAGATCCTAGAAAGAGAACTGACTTGTTTCCCTTCTTCCATCGGGTGTGAAAGAAATTCAGGTAGTGAGAAAGATCCACCTGCTCTGTTCATCACGTTGAGGTGCCTGGACTCTGCATGCTCCTGTTCCCCTCTATCCACAGCGCAATCAAAGGAGAGAGATCCGATTGTGAGATGGATTGAGAAGGGAGGAGGCCGGCGTGTGGTTCGACCAGGCGATGGATCTGGCTGTGTAGAAGACCGACGACCTGCCAAGTCCAGCCACGACAGCTCCCTAGCATGGCGTGTGGAGATTGGTCCAGATCTGGGCTGCGCTTTGGCCAGGCGGTGGCTTCAACCGACCAAGGAGGAGGTGGCTCTCCGGCTCTCCACTGCCGCTCCGGTGAGCTTGTCTCAGGCTGATACCGGGATATGAAGGATGGTGGGCTGGTGGCTCGGCCAAGGAGCAGGGGCACGGCCGTGAAATGATGAAGACTGGTGTATTTGTGCAAGATGTCAACATGGCATTCTGCACTCAAGGCGTTCGATTGAATGACTAAGAGAGGTTCAAGTTGTTTAGTGATCAGAAAATGGGTCGGACTCCTATTCATCCCTCTCTAGTCGCCGATTCCGGTCCTTCATAGGCCTTGCTCTTGGCCTCTTGACCAGGGGATGAGATTTTCCTCTCCGCTTAGCGCCTAGCGCTGAAGAGAAGACTATGACTAAGAAAAAAAAAATCGACTGATCCTTAGCAACTTTTGCAGCCGCCTATGGACTAGGCATTCACTTTACTTATTGCCCAATCGAAAACTCAAAGATGTCCTTCTTTTTTGATAAGATAACATGAAAAGAAGAACACCAAAATCTTTTGTATTTTTAGTCTATTTTTACTATCTTAAAAGTTCAAATAAAACCATTCAGAAAGCTATCAAATTTAACTTTTCATCAAATCAGACGACCATCGGACGAAAAGAACGGACCCCTCGTATGGACCTTTCCATAAAATACCGGGTTTGGTTTGAGGTGATTTTCACTAATGTGGACGCAAACATTACTGATTTTACATGTGTGAACATCATATGCACCGCCATCTCAACTTCAGTTATCCATGCTCTCTCACTCCCTCTCACTCCCCCTTAGGTCTTTGTGTGTGTGTGTCTCTCTCTCACCACCTCCTCTCTCCCTATCTCGTAGCAGACAACAATGTTGCACTATCGAAGCAGCGGGCGCACTGCTACAATGCCACCGCCTCACGTACAGCGAGCAGTCGTGAGCTTGTCGTCGCCGCCTCCTTGCGTGTGCTGCTATCGCCGACATCGTCATATGTCATCGCCATCTCAGTGGTCACATTCGTGTGTGCCTCCATCTTGGCCACTCTCCTTCTCCTATGACAACCCTTTCCCTAGCCTTCTCCTTCAATGACACCCATGAGAAGCGAAGCGGGGGAAGATGGACAACAACAAGTGTGAGGGGAAGGAAGTAGGTGATGGCATAGCTAAGATGGAGGGAAGCGGCGTAGGAGTGGTGGCGATGGAGCGGGAGAAAAGGAGAGAGGCGGTAGCACAACAAAGATGGAGGAGGGTAGTGGGCAAGGAGGAGGATTGGCGGCGGTGAGCAGACGTTTGTAGTGGAGGAGAAAGGGGCGGCTAGGGAGAGGTGATGGTAGTGATAGGCTGGTTGTGGTGGTCGAGCTCGACAAGCCAGATCAGGCACACCCTATCACTGCCAGCGAGAGGAGAAGAGATTAGAGAGAGCGGGGCAGGGGGTTGAGGTGGACGCTCATGTGTTTGCGATGTCTGTGAAAACTACATACATGGGGCCACGCTAGCAAAATAACATCAAAACCATTGTTTTGACTAATCGAATGACCAAATTGGTTCGGTTTTGATAGTTCATGAACCAGTCAAAATCCGGTGCATGGGTTCAAGGGCCTACTTGGTCTAGCGAGTATAGTTCAGAAGCCATTTTGGTACTTAAATTTCTTACTAAAATGATATCAACGAGTAATTCTAGTGAAATGACCTATACCACCACATCATTCACCACTACAAACTTTCAATAGTACAGATAATCTATTTTAATGTAGCGTGGTCAGGCATATACACAAATGAATGGGATAACTTTGCAGTTCACCCTATGTTGGTTCTAATGATGATACTGCACGTATTTCATGTGTATCTCACAGGTGGATTTAAAAAACCCCGCGAATTAACTTGGGTCACAGGTGTGGTTTTGGCTGTATTGATTGCATCGTTTGGTGTAACCGGTTATTGGACAGTCAAAATTATGGTTTGATTGGTGACCCTCATCCACTACGCCAATAAGTACTTTTGGAGAGCACAAGAATGCACACACAAACTCACTCCACCGCACACATTTCACACGTGTGCGATGGCCAACACTTCACGTTGAAATTCATAGGGCGTGCCATTTTTTTTCCCAGAGCGCACCCACCAGGTGGTGGCTATCAACCAAAGGAACGCCAACTCGTGAAGGTATCACACAGTCGCGGACCAAAACGCTTCCTACCTTCTCCCCTGAGATCAGATCAGATCAGATCATGGTCTTGTATATTTCAGCTTAACGTAGCGTATCGTAGCGTTTCAACAAAATTTAAGAGTCTTTAAAAAGAGGTTTAAATATTAAAAAAAACAATTAAAAATAGTTTTAGGATCTTTAAGGGAACTACTAAAAAACCTGAGAAAAATCATGACAAATTATTACACCAAATTGGCAATATAAAAAAGATAAATCTTACTGAAACGCTACGCTACGCTAAGCTGAAATGTACAAGGCTCATATCTGTCGATCAGCTGATCGGGTTGCCACTTGTCAGGCAGCTTCTCTGATCCCGGTTTCTCTAGCTTTACACACGACAGGATCGAAGCTTTACACACTGGACAGTGCTTCTCCTTTCTCTCTAGATTTACTAGGACGGAGAAAGTTGGGGATCGGTAGACGTCAGAAAGGAAGAAGATAATGGTAATGGTAGGGTACATAGAAGTATAGAACGAGCCTTGTGCACGTGCCAGCGTGCTATGTTTCTCTGCTCCTATACACCAACGAAAAATCAGTCTTTTATCTAAGGATAAGATCGTGATAAAGCAAACTATGGATGTCGGTCAATCGATCGCTTTAATTTGTGTCCGAACACTACGTAAATCCGTTAATCTTTGTTGGCCAGATATTTTCGTCGGCTTTCTGTTTATTTTCGTCGGCATCTGGCCAACGAATATAAAAAGGTAAAAATACGTGTATTTTCTGTTAGAGTTTGTGTCAAAATACGTGTATATAGTTGGTTACGTAGATTTTGAGTTGTAATAGACCGAGATAGGTTGTGTCAGGTTTGGACTTGTATCCTTATCTCCGCTATAAAGAGGGAAGCACCATTGACCGGTCATAATGACCTAGCTATAGTGCAGGACGTGTAGGGGTCAACGGTCAGCTTGTGGACGTGACTCGGATGGTTCAGTGTGCTTTGCTGATTAGGGAGGAATGCCCATAGTTAGAGCACCGCACATGAAGGCAATTGTACTGAGCTGTATTACCAAATATCGTATCTTCGGTGTCATCTAGATCTTGCGTGATGATTAGAATCCTAACAAGTGGTATGAGAGCGAGGTTGGCCATGCGGAAGATATATGGAGGCGCACGATTTATGTCTACACGACGTCAGAAAAAGCTCTAGGGTGTAAGATGGAGCATGGAGGCGATCAATGAGATCGATGGCGTTGGACACTCCAGACAGGCTTTCGATGGATTGCAGTTGATGAGGATCAGTCAGATATATATGGCAATAAAACCAACAAGGTAGAATGAACTATTTTCGTCGAACATATGACACATGATATTTTTAACTATTTTTATTTTGAAAATATTTTTGTTGGTCAGTAGCCCGACAAATAAAATCTAATTTTTTATAGTTATTTTTGTTGGCCTAGACTGACGAAAATAGCTTTTTTTTAATATATGTAGGTGCCGGCACCGGGTTGTAATTTCTTTGGTTTAGTTTAAATCCGACGAATACAATGGTATTTTCATCATCAACCGGTTGATAAACAATTTTTTTAATTATTGTCGGCCTTTTATAAGCCGACGAATTTATTTGTGACCGACGAATGAAGGACGTATTCTTGCAGTGAAATTAATCGAAACGAAAGCTGCTGATTTGCAAAGCGACCAAGTGCTGTGCGATCGACGTCAGCGCATGCGATCGCGAGCTCGCCGGACGGCGCCGTATCAATAATCATAAACGGATATGGATGCCATATATCTCCATTGATCGTGCTCGTAAAAGGTGTTTCGACGCACTCGTCTGATTGTCTTTCCCTCCTACTTTTTTTTCTTCTAAAGAATAGTGATACTCCTATCGTACTCACGTGGTATATATAGTTAAGACAGATAGTACTACTATCACGTCACTACTATAGGAATGATACGTTTCTGGTTCTGAAACCGACGGTAGCCAATTGAAAGTGATATCAATACTGGTTTGTGGAACCGATGGTGACAGCGATACAAATGTTTAAAAAAAAAATAAAAAAAATAAAAAGATATCTTATGCACTTTTCTGATTGTCTTACCCTCCTCTTCTTTCGGTAGTAGCCAACCAAAAATGAAATAATGAAGAGTGATACTTTAACGTATCACTACCAGTTAGTGTACTATATTTAGAGAAACATTACTTAAACCCGAGAACTTGTGACTCTAGCCTCACTCTTTTAGTCAACCCGTCCACTATCGTGTAATGATATAGTTAGAATATGAGTTCTTTTAAAATTTTATTTTTCACGAGGCATCACTGTATACCGGTTTGTGGCTTAAACCGGTAGTGATGTCTCGATATCACTGCTGGTTTGTGATTGTTTTGGTATTATCGGTTTGTGAATAATCGACAGGATGCATGTAGTGAAAACCAACTTCTATTGTAGTGCGTAGTACGTGTTCTTCGTTAATCGCGCTGCTTTATTACGAGCTTGTGGCCAACGCATAAAGAGCCTTACATATGTGTCGCTGCGAGCTTTTGATGGCGGCGTACGTGGACGGTCAAAGATACGAACATGCATGCACATGTCTGGACTCTGGAGTGTGGACGTACCGCTATGGCGGAAGCCTGAAAAATAGCTCGTGTCGGGCTTGGGTTCTGTTGCAGAATCATGTTTAAATTTGTGTTCATTTGGATTGGGAGTGTGGACGTACAGCTATGGCGGAAGCCTGAAAAATAGTTCGACGCTCCTAGCTCGTGTCGGGCTTGGGTTCTGTTGCAGAATCATGTTTAAATTTGTGTTCATTTGGATCACACTCGGTGGCGGTTATAATATAGAGGATAAATAAGATAGACAACAAACAAATAGGTTTAATTGCCACTCATCGGCAGCATGTCTTGTATATACCATGCATACAATTTTAAAACTTTATAATAGCATCGATACAAATGACTTCAAAAAATATAAATGATGGTAAAAACAGTGTCAAAGACAGAGAGGCGAAAGGCCACGAGTTAACTATATAGGGATATAGTCCTTATTCTTTCGGTTTAAAGTCGTTGAAAGTTTTTAATCTGAAAATGTTATTATGACGCTTGATAGAGGTTTTGAAAAGTTTTAAAAATTATGTTTTTTTACTAACTCTAAAAAGAACTATTTCAGACCTCACAAAAATAATCTCAAAATACTACAGAGGTAGTCTTTGCAAGCATGGGATTGCTCTTGTAGTCTGTTTGCGGCAAGGTGAGCCAAAGCAATAAAAATACATGCCGTTTTATTTCTCCTCTGATCTCATCTTCTATTTGTAATGTTCAAAAAATCATATTGAAGAATTCATCAAATTCTTACAATTCTTTTCTAATGTTTACAATTTTTTAAAAAGGATGGTCTTTTTGCAGAAAATGTGAATTTTAATTACTGAATTTTGCCCAAAATTTGAATCTTGATTTTTTTTCATTTTGTATTTTTGACCACCTATTTAATGAAAATTTGATTTTTAATAGTGAAAATTTAAAATTTACTAGTGGAAATTTCAATCTTCATAGTGTTATTATTAAAATTTTGTAACAATGAAAAGATTTTTATAAAAAAAATTTGACCATAAGCTTTAAATCAATATTTAACATGTGCCCTCCCTTGCGTGTGTGAAACTTGCCTATGTAAGAGAGCTAATTTGACTCTATTGACTTGATAAGTTTGTTTTTCCTTTTCTAATAGTTTGCGGTGCAAATCAAGTTTTCTAAGGACGTGCAAGGTCCATAAAAAGGATAAGATAAATATTATAAATCTATTCTGACATCCCTATATATGTTGGTTGTGCTTGATTTTGGCCGATCTTAGAGCGAGCCTAGTCTACATGGGTGCAACAATTCAAGGTTGGATGCATCAATGAAAATAATCTCAATACATTATACAAACAAGATGGTCTCTCTATGGGCTATGTAGAAAGCCCAAGATTGTTTTGCTTTTAATCTCAATGTAAGCTCGATTTCAGAATTGAGATTAGTTCCAATTTTAGTTTTAGTTAAAGCCGCTTTCGTGTATTGTCAATTCCGAAGGCTCCCAGAGTCTCAGCCCTACAAGACCGGTTGTGTGCGTATTGGTGCATTCCCCTGTGGGAGAAACGCCCGAGCCGACAACACACAGATGATAGGTTGGGCAGATGCCTCAGCAGAAACATGGGGCAATTGCATTTTTGCTGTTTTTAACATTGATTTTTACCGTTTTGACACTATGGTCCATTGTCATAGACATAGATGGACCCACATGTCATAGATACATAGTAGAAAAATGGTAAGAGCTTATCCAATAGGATGACAAAAAAGCATTTCTAGCAGAAACACCATGTTCATGTCTCATATGACTTTTAGCATAATAGAAGAATCGCAGGATGAGAGCACATGTTCGCGCGGCGGCATGCCTACGAGAACACCCAACCTGTGGTGCCAACTGCCCTAGGAACCTATCGGTCCGAGCCGATCTCGACGCCCACCTACAGAAAGCTTAAAGCAGATCGATCAAACGTCCCCGACCACTCGCTCCTCTCGCTGCCGATGCATGCCATATTGCCATTGCCAACCTCCCTTTTCCCCGCGATGCCATCGCCAATTCGCCATTGCCACCTCAGGCTAGCTGCCTGCCTCGCTCGCCGGCCCATCGTACTACGCAGATTCGATCCCAAAGCTCCATCATTGACTGTATGGTGACGATGCAAAAATAAAGGCGTCTGGAATGGGCTTTTCCCCGGACCATCCGTGTATCTTCTCGCCGATCGTTCCTGGTGGATGCCGCCGTCACCCCCGTCGCCACGGCCCGGTGGCGTCGACACGTCGGAATTCCACCAGACCACCACCCACCAATACCAATTATACCATGGGGCATCGGCCCGGTCGGGCAGGGCTTTTATAAGCACCGGCCGAGGATGCCCGTCTCTGCAAAACGCCGTGTTCAGAGCAGAAGAGGAGAAAGAAGTAGGAGAGCAGTGTACCTAATTGAGTTGGGCCGAGCAAGATCGATATCGATGGTGATTCTGATGGGTGTTTGCGGTGACCGGAGAAGGATCCACGGGAACGGCGGCGGCGGCGCGTGTGCGTGCTCGTGCGCGGCGTGGCGGTCGGCGGCGGCGCCGGTGCGGCAGCTGTACTGGAGGCTGAGGTCCAGGTGGAGGAGCGCGGTGCGGCGGCCGAGGCGCGCCGCGGCGAGGTTCGGGTACGACCTGCAGAGCTACTGCCAGAACTTCGACGACGGGCTCGTCGGCGCCGGCTAGCGCCGGACGGAGATCTTCTTCTTTGCTTCTTGTTTTTCTTTTAGGGGTAGTGACCTCCCAACGTGCTGCTGCTATCAGTTTCAGCTGATAATTAGCTGGCTAGCTAGTTAATCTCGTCTTGTTCATAGTTACATACTTGCTTCCTGTGTTCAAGTGTGGAATGGACTACCGGTAAACTGAACTGTACATATGTTTCCAATTTCAATCAGCTGGGAAAATGGAGAAGGCTTCGGCACATCAGTTTGCAACTCCGGTTTTTTCCTTAATACGTAATAATTATCATATAGGAATTTGAGCTATTTTGTGCGAAATTATTGTGTTCCGACCGGGGACTTCCGGACTTTTACACTACTAGGGAAAGGGCCTTTAGTTCCGGTTGGCAACTGGCTTTAATCCCGGTTGCCAAACCGGGACAACTTCTAGAGACTGAAGGTCAAGATCTTTAGTCCCGGTTTTTCCAACCGAGACACATGTTAAGATATTTAGTCCTGGTTTTTTCAACCGGGACACATACGCTAACACGGTGTAGAAAATATCTAAAAAATATGGCGAACTCAAGACTCGAACCGACTCTGGAACCTCTTGCCACCACGGGACTCCGCACTCACCCTTCTAACCAACCCACCCACCCACGCGTATTTACTAGATTAGGATATGCATTTCTTTTGAACTATGCTGAAACGAGGCTTTAGTCCCAGTTCGGAACACGAACCGGGACTACCCGTCTACCAAAGCGCTCTTCTATCCCGGTTTGTGACATAAACCGGGACTAATGTGAACGAAAAATCGTGCTTTTGGCCTTGTAGCTATGAACCGAGACTGATGTCACTATCAATCCGGGTTTATAGTTAGCCGGGACTGATGTGCCGGTATAGAAAGCCCGTTCCCTAGTAGTGTTACGTAGTTGCATGTAGAGTTTTTTCTTTGATAATGGTGGTGTCGTGTTGAGGAACCATGTAGAGTTTACTAGCGAAGGCAGCGCACCGTTGGTGCGCCAACGCTGCGCGCGGGGAAAAAAATTGGAGCCGATCGGCGTGCGCAGGAATCGAACCGCGGCCGGCGGAGCGAAGCCTGCCCTGCGTAGCCAACTCGCCGAAGTGCCCGAGTTAGCATGAGGCTAACCGTTTTTTGTTTTTAAAGATTAGTTTCATATGAACGGTAGGATCTCGCTGGCCGAAGCGATTGGACGGCCACAGACTGCCGGGCGACGTGGCCACGGGAGGGCAGGTGCACGGGCGAGGGGGCGACGTGGACGCAGCAGGAGGCGGCCTGTTAGGGCTTTGTAGTATAACATTGACTCTTTCATACATGTAGAGTTTACATGTATGAGATACTCTGAATTGAACTCAGTGCAACGCATAAAAAATTCTCTTGTGTAAAATGATATCAATGATGACCAGCCCTGCTGCGGCAGTGCAACACGTGATTGTGCATCCCGACCTCTCTCCCCCTCCCACCTCCACCACTCCGCAGTTGTGTTGCTGCGATGTGCAATACGTGACGACCTAGGGCATTGCGTTGCGGAAGGTCCCCATACCTCCCGAGGTATTGAAGGTTGCTGCGGTCGAAAGCCAAAAATTTCTACTGGGCCATGTGGAAGGGTGTGCTCAGTGCAAGCGTCGGCCCACATTTTTTCCTTCCGCAAAAGCAAATGCGATTGGCGGGACCTAATTGTTGGCATCCACGACAATTGTGGTCAGTATCTGTCTCTTGTATTTACACGTCAAGAAGGTCCCATCACACATATGACAGCCATGCAGTGTCGGAAGGCGTTGATGCAAACATCCATCGCAAAAAAAACATGTTCAGCACTCACTTACCCTCATGGACACCACTCGTCGAAAACCGCTTGATGTCGATAGAGGTTCCTGGAATGCACAACCACAACAAGAAGGTTAGGGAAAGGTTGGGATCTAGGACCAGCAACAAAGAAGGCTTGGGGAGGGGGGGGGAGGTTGGGATCCAGCACCTTAGCACCAAACCGAGTCGAGTAGCTTTGGACTAGCTATAGGTGAGCAATCAATTATATTGTCACATAAGGTTTTACTACATGTGCATTGGAACAACTTACCGCTCGACATATGTTTTATGTATGCAGGTAGTGGTTACGACAACAACGATGGTGATCATATAGACATGGACGAGTGGTTCGGGCAATTGCCTATGGCTCCCTTCGTCCCGACTTAGCCGTCTTAGGGCAATGAGCCGTCTACACTGTACGACCTAGGCAGGCATAGGAGGGAAGTGTACCCTCTTGATACACTGACATACTCCACGGAGCACCTACAAAAGCGTTGTCGGTGAACCACATTTCAATCGCATGTATTGTAATTTCATCTTTCAAGTTAGTTCCATGCATTATTATACACCTATATGGTAATTTTATCTTTCGAGTTAGTTCCATACACTACTGTTCTCGTAATTTCATGTTTCGAGTTAGTTCCATGCACTAGTGTACTTTATTTACTACGCGATCTTAATGTCATTTACGTATGAGTATATGTATTGAACTATTATATTATGGCCAGTTAGCATGTTTGTCATACGTGGAAAAATATCCAGCTTTGTCATAAAATCACTCAAAAAATTGAGAAATTCATCACATCGAATGCTTCATAAGTTGTTATTGTTGTATTAGGCGGTTCGGTCCCTATCACCCAACATGAAAATCGAAAAAACAGATAAATGGTCATAGTTCGAACATAACATTAGCTCATTACGTTATACGAGCATATGGATTACACGGTTCGGACAAACAATGGCATGTATATCCTACTTGCATGTCGGATATAAACCTAACATGTTTTAGGGAAATTTAAAAATACATGGTACTCTACTGTAATCTATTGGATGCACGGGGAATATTTCTCATTCCTTGTTGCTTCGGGACTCGCCGCCCTTCCTCTATCAGCCCTCTCACGCTTTCTTGCACAGTCTGCCTCAAGCTTATTGGTCTGCCACTGCCTGCCAGCCTCCTTCTATGTATGTAACTCCTCTTAGCGACACTTGTTTCTCTTGTCCTCATCGGCAAGGCTCCATCGCTCCATGGCCGTAGTTCTCCGAGATGTCATCTCCCTCCTCACGTGTTGCTTCTGTCGGTGAGTCTGCTCGGTGTCTATATATTGCACAAACTCGCACAATGGAGGTTACAATGGGGTAACATGTTGTAAAGTAAAACGTGCGGTAATATATTTCTGAGGTAAATACACCATCTCCCTCCTAATGTGCTGCTCCTACCAGTGAGACTGCTCAGTGTCCACATATTGCACAAACTCACATAATTGAGGCTACAATGGGGTAACACGTTGTAAATAAAACCGTGTGGTAATATATTTCTAATGTAAATACAATTGTTATCAGTAACTTATCGGGTTTTTTCCTTGCCTCTGTATCTCATTGTTGAGGTTGCACACATAGTTTGTGCACATCAAACACCTCCTGCCGTACGCATAGGAGGTTAGTGGACCTCATGAAATTGTAATGATTCCCGTATAGACACATGGGTGCCTTAACACCTTTTAGAACAGGTTCCTTAAAAAATTTTGCAAGGGGGTGAGGGGAACTTCATAACATTTCCCCCTTTTTTTCTCTTCTTTCTTTTCCTTCTCTACTGTTCAAATGTGCTCTAGTTTGTTGTGTGGGATGGAAGGAAGGGTGGCTGGCTGTCTCTTATATAGTCCAGCCAGTCGGCCGTGGGGAGAGAGGTCAATCTCCCTTGTCTTGGGCTACGAGACCCTACCCCCACCCCCCATAGGCACACCGACCACCACAATGGTCGGCGTGATGCTAACCGTGGAGGTTGTCGTCTCTAGTCTGGGCGATCACCCGTGCCACTGGCGACGACCGCCTAAAAATGCGGAAAAACTGGACCGGTGAATATTTTTAATAATGTGAACAAAAAAATATAAACAAAAATATTATCGCTTCAAAAGCCACTTGGGCTACGTTTCTGCCCTAGAAGCCCATCATGTTTCGGCCTGCTCTAACCCAAGGCCGCGGACTCGACGAGCTCACCCTCCCTCTCCTCAAGCCCGACCCGTCGTGACGTCGTCTCGTCGGTCCGACCCGTCTCCCTCACACCTTCCCCTTTGCGCCCCGCCTCTCCTTTCCCTCACCGCCGTGGACGCGCGAGGACCGCCGCAGCACGGCTCCGCCACCACGTAGCACCCCGCCGCCGCGGCCGAGGCGGTGGGAGTCGGGGCTCCGGCCTTACCCCTAGGCCGCACGGCCCCGGAGGTGGAGCAGGAGGCTGCGACGGCGCCGCCGGGATGCTGTTCCAGGTGGGAGGGCAGGGCGCGCGGCCCACCTTCTTCGAGATGTCCGCGGCGCAGCAGCTCCCGGCCAGCCTCCGCGCCGCGCTCACCTACTCGCTCGGGGTAAGGGAAACCTCGCCAGCTCGCCTCCCTCCCGCCTAACCCCCTTAGTTTGCACCCTCCCCCCTCCGGTTTGATCCAGTTGCTAGGGGTCTTTGATCCAGTTTGGTTGACTTAGTAGCTATATCCAGGGAAAGGATCGGACACTCTGCGTGGTGCTCTTGTTTTTATTTATTTGATTGTCTCCGTGCCATTTTTGCTTGATGTACGCTTATGGCTAAAGGCAGACGAATTTAATGTCGAATGGAATGGGGCGCACGAATTGGGTGTCATACACCCGATTTTCCCGATCCAGTTTGGTTGACTTCGTAGCTATATCCTGGGAAAGGATCGGACGCTCTGCGTGGTGCTTTGTTTTGATTTATTTAATTGTTTCCGTGCCATTTTTGCTTGATGTAAGCTACAGAGTCAGAGTGTACTCAATCAGGGCTTGCTTAGTAATATGCAATTTTGCAATGGGAGAAGTTTACTTATCATTGCTATGTGTGGAATAGCGACATTGAGCTCAGTTTTTTTTTTGATTGAGGGGGACATTGAGCTTACATGATAATGGTCTATATGCTAGGGAGACAGTGTTAACATGTGTATGTTTGAGGATGAAGGGAACATGTAATTTGCATGTGACTGGACAGTGCATTCGATTTACCGATCCTTTTGTCCCAACAGCATTTATTGAACCTATCATTAGTGCCTAGGAATTATGACATGAGATAAGAGTTGTAAATAACCCCACATAAGAACGTGCATAGTGCTCAATACGGTGGTCAGAATATACCCAAGAACATTACAGGCAGGACTCAGAATATGAACATCTGACTAGGCACTTTAGCACTTAAACAACTGATTCATAATAGCGTGGCTGTTGGATTTGTGGTGGTCTTTTGCTTCATGTTGATAGCATGTTAATTTAACATTTTTCTGTTTTCAACCTGTGCATATTGCCACATGTACTACCATTTTTCTTAATGTACTTTTTACTAGCTGCATTCAATTAATGGGTATACCTTGGTGTAAGAAAGTCATTCATGCTTTATATTTGATCATAGAAAACTATGCTGACCCTTACACTTCTATAGAGAAAGATCATTACTGCAACTAGTAATTTATTTAGGATATGATCATCACTGCAACTAGTAATTTCTTTAGGATATGTCACTCGTACAAAGAAAGGAACTTCAACTTTACCTAGCAAAACATTACTCGGAAAAGCTTGAGAGAGACTTCGTTCTGGTAGGCAAGGTGGTTAAGAATGCTTTTGGGCTATTTGGGAAAAAAGGTACCTACATATTGAAAAGTACTTTTGTATATGTATATACAACTTTGGTTGAAGCAACAAACTTTTTTGTGACCAGGGATAGTTTTTTTTTAATTGATATTTTCTCTCTCCTTTTCTGAACTTATCGCTGTCAATATATTTGATTTTAGTTTATCATGCCCCTTTTATAGATTTCTAAATTAACTTTTACTTGCAGGTTTTTGCACTAAGAAGACCACTCTTGCATAAAGTTTTAGATTATGAAGATGAGTTCTTTGCTTTGTTAATGACTGTCCTTGAGTCCCACAGTCTAAGAACAACAGGTTTGTAATCCAGTGCCTTAATGTTTTTTTACCTTATAAATTGAACTTTGTTCTTCCCGTTAATCTCTTGATCTCATACCCTTTTTCTGCTATGCATCAACATTTCTTTTTTGAGGTAACCTATGCATCGATGTTACTTGTGAAAATGATGCTTTGGTGGTTATCAGTTACCACTAGTTTTATTGCCTGTTATGTCTATAATATGGAGTAGTGAACTGTTTAGCTTGAGGAACAGCGCCATCCTGGAACTGGCCAATCCTACAAGTTCCATTTGTTTAGCCGAATGAATGACCCCACCATAGGAGTCTAGGGCTAACTTGCTTAGCAAGTAGAAGAAATACTAGTACTTTCCACAAATTATGTGGATGATCCCATTGCACTGCACAAAGTTGCAATATGGATGTGGTTATCCTAGCATTGGTGCATAGGGAACCTTAACAGACTACAATTGTTTTTTTATGCTAACTGTTATGGGCGTTCCTTTCAGATGGATCCTTTTCGGAATCATTATATGGTCTCAGGCGGAGACCTGTTAAGGTTTCAGTTAAGAGAAGCAGTCCTGGTTCAGAACCCAACGATAAGGCATATGATTCTGCACTAAGGAAGCGCCAGAAGATCCTATCTGTTGTTTTTTTGGTATGCTTCCCTATATCAGAGTTAAATTTCCAGTCTTTGTCACATGTTTCTGTTGTCCTTTTTTCCCTTGGTAAGTGTAGGTTTCACTTGCGCTGATTTGGGGTAGTTCTATAAGACACTACCTTGATTCTATTAAAGCTTACGGCTTGCCAAATTGGTCCTCATAATCATATCTGTTAAATTTATTATATCATGAGTTGAACTCCTATAATAAAACTCAGATGTTAACCCTCGTGTGATCTTTCATTGTTCTGGTATAGTGGTATGTCCCATGAGTTTGTATTTATTGATTCATCCTTCTTGCTCAAAGTTGTGAATTTCTTTTTATGATACTTCCTGAGTTTCCGCAATGTTCCATGTACATCTGCATAGATTACACCTATACAATCATCTATTGTTTTAATTAATTACTTGTTTCTTAGTAAGATAAATAGATGTAGGGCTGTAAAAAGTTAAAGTTGCTTTAGGTGGTTTGTAGCCTGGCCTTTGAAAGCTAATTGTGGTGGGTTGGCCGGTTTAAGGTTAGAAGAGGCTGATCTTGGTGGTTTGTTGGGTTGGGTTAAACAGGTCAAGTGGGGAATATTGTGTCATCCTAATAAAGTTATTAAGTGTCCTAAATTCTTTTCAAAACAAAACTAAGCTAAAAACAAATTTCATAATTTGTTTGATAATAAAAACACGTTAATTAGGCCATAGCCCTATTATTTTATGTCTAAAAGGCTTGTATAAGACTTTAGAGCCCATAGAAGGACCCTATCCCAACCTAGCTTCGTCTTAAGCTCTATTTAAGCCCCCTGGACCCCTGTGCGCAGCCACAACTCTCCCCGCCTCGATCCCCTAGCTGCCGCCTCGATCTATGTGCCAATCCAAAGGTATTTCGAGGCATATCCTCCCTTGCAGTGCCCAAACCCTAGTTTTGATCCTAGTACGTTGTAGAGCTCATCGAGACGGTCACGATGCATATATGGATCGCCCATTTTTGCCAAGAATCAAGCCCTGTAGCCCTCGACGAAGTTTCGGATCTCTTGGCGAACCACGGCGTGCACGCGCCAGCGCGAATTCCGCGCCGAAGCGGCAGCCGCCACGTGCAAGGCATGGCGAGGTGGAATTGGCTGGCGGTGACGACGCAGTCGGCTCGCGCAGGTGCACGCTCGCACCACGGGGATGCGTGGCTGCAATGGGTTGGCGGCGGGCATGTGGTGGCGGGGGCGCTTGCAGGAGCGGCGGCGGTAGGGGGTGGCGGCAGCGGAGTAGGCGCCGGTGCGTGGCCCACGTGGGCAGGGGATGTGGCATAGCGGCTACCGGTTCAGCGTGGAATTCGCGCCAGCACACTCACGCTGAGGTTCGTCGGGGCATCCAGGAGATCCAAAATCTCGGCGAGGGCTACAGGGCTTGATTCTTGGCCAAAATAGGCGATCCATATATGCATCTGGACCGTCTCGAGGATCAAAACTAAGGTTTGGGCACTGCAAGGGAGGAGATACCTTCGGATTGGCACGTAGACCAATGCGGCGGCTAGTGTTTCGAGGAGGGGTAAGTTGTGGCTGCGCATAGGGGGTCTAGGGGGTTTAAAAAAAGTTTGGGACGAAGCTATATCGGGCAAGGGTCCTTCTATGGGCTCTAAAGCCTTATACGAGCCTTTTAGATATAAAATAGTTGGGCTATGGCTCAATTAATGGGTTTGTATTATGAAAATTGTTTTTACCTTAGTTTTGTTTTGAAAAGAATTTGGGACACATAATAATTTTATTAGGATGTCACAAATACGCTAACAAAGGACCACTCATGAATAATGAAGACAAGTTGGGCAATCCCGTGCCACCCTTGGCGGTGATCTAGAGATGCTTTGGATGCCCTAGGCCCTAGTAGAGAAGTGTTGTGACGATGCAGTGATCGCAATCAGCACTACCGTGAATACCCCAGTAAGGCTACGGGACACGAGTGAGGAGATGGATGTCTGCACAGTGCAATGAGCTTGGGTTTGGTGTCACAGGACGTGCGTAGCATTTGGATGGGCTGTCATAGCGGTGATGAGTTGGTTTCCTATTCGCAGTGGTGCTCCAAGGCGTGTGCATTGGAGGTAACATGGGACATAATGGCATGGTAGTAAATGGCATGTAGAATGGTAGAACTGTAGAAGACTAGAAGGTCTCTGCCTCCATCAACCTCGTTTATAGCTCTGGCTCTTCTCTGTCACCCCCTGCGGAATTCTTTGTCTTCTCCACCTCCAAAACTGGTAGCTTGGTGTTGTGTTCTTGGTGAAGTCATGCCACCCTGAACCATCCTTGTAGTAGCGCTTGCAACTTGTTGTCAATGGTCCTGTCACTGAAAAGCCTAATGCTGGATGTTTTAGACAGGGCATCGCCGGATCATCAATTTCAAGTGAACAGAGGATACAGCTGTTGCCATCTGCGAGAATGAGGATAGGTTCCTGTGAAATGGGCAGCTATCATTCCAATGGGTCAATGGGCCAAAATTTACAAGGTACAGGCAAAGGGAAAAAAGCAAATAAGACCCTATACAAGGTACTATTGACACCCCCCTCAAACTCAAGGTGGATCCACTACATCGAGTTTGGAGAGGTGGAAACCATGCATAGCTCTAGTATGTGCGTTGGCGAAGAAGTCTTCTGCAAGTTGGAGCTCTGATGGCACAAGCTCAAGAGCTCTAGTATTTGCAGTACAAGGCATCTGGCTGGGAACGAGTGGCGGCGGCTCCTACAGGTGTCGAGGAAGAAGAGGCAGCGCCAGCCGAAGGTGTAGTAGAGACTGGCGCCGCCGGAGCTGCATGGGCGGCGAGGACGGACGGGGGAAGACGGGAGACCGCCACGAAGGCGAGTCTCCGCCCGAACCTGGGTAAGATCCTCGACCAGGGGAGGCTGTGGCGAGTGAGCCAAAAGCTGAGCACGAAGCTGCCCAAACTCAAGCCTAAGACGCCGAAGGAACTCGAACAGGTGACGTTGTCGCTCAACAGACTGACATAGAAGACAGCAGCGACAAACATAACAGTAGTCTGGATCATGTGAATCAAGCTGACGCCACACATCTGTGATCTGATGATAGAAGTCATCTGCAGTACTATCCTGCTGAGTGAGCGAGCCAGCTAGGTCCAACAAGGAGGTGTAGAGAGCATCACTACTTGACTCGTAGAGAGACTGCACATGTGTCCACACCTCACGCGAGGAGGGCATGCTAACAAGATCCAATCCAAGCTCAACCTTCATGCTGTCTATGAGGATTGCAACAACACGAGCCTTATTCGCCTGCCAGGCCTCCAATGTCTCGACATCTGCAACATACTGCTCCACAGCCTTGATATAGAATTCCTTATCAGCATCAGAAATAGGGGTGCCATCTGCAACAGGTCTGGGCTCCTCTAGAGTAGTCGGAGTAGGAGGACGTGGAGTGGACCCGGTGAGATGACCCCAAAGACGATGGCTATCGAGACACACACGAAGCATGGAGGCCATGACCGGTTTGTCCCATTGAAAACCACCTGTGGAATCTGCATCAAACCAGGGAGGCGAGCAGCTGGGGAGGCGGCGCCGGCTGAGTTAGCCATGATGAGTGTCCGTGTTGCCCAAAGTGAACTAGGCGGCACGGAGCAGAGCCGTCTCTGCCCGGAGAAGAGACAGCGCGGCCTGGAGAAGGGCGGCACGGTCCGAGGCAGGATGACGCGGCGTGGCCTGGGGTAGAGGCGGCGGCGCGTGGCCTGGAGAAGGGGAGGCGCGGATCTCGAAGAGAAGACGGCACGTGGCCTCGAGAAGAGGAGGCGCAGCCCAGCGGTGACGGCTCGGCGCGACCTGGCGGCGACGGCTTGGCGAGCGGCCCTACTGCGGCGCGCGGATCTGGAAGAGGCGGCGACAGCGCGGCCCGACAACGCGGCGCACTGCGGCGCGCGGATCTGGAAGAGGCGGCGGCGTGTGGCCTAGAGAAGGAAAGGGAAAGAGAGAGAGGTCGCCGGCGGCGGCTGCTGGTGGGGAGAAGAGCTAGGGTTTGGAACCCGCTCTGATACCATGTGAAATGAGCAGCTATCATTCCAGTGGGCCAATGGGTCAAAATGTACAAGGTATAGGCAAAGGGAAAATAGCAAATAAGACCCTATACAAGGTACTATTGGCAGTTCCATGGGTTGTTGGGGTTAACCCATGACTTGGTCAAACTGTAGCATCTACATGGTTTTTTTCTAACCTAACCTGGCCCATATAAAATCAGCTATGGACTATGGTGTGGTGAGGGTTGAATTGGGTGTGTTGGATGGTTTACTTAACCGGTGAGCCGCTCGAAGTAGAATATATGTGCATAAAATGCATTGATATAGGCAATTATGTAGAGTACTAAGATAAGTGGATTATTTGTATATTGATGTAGAGTGTAGACAAATATCCACTGCATTCTCCTGTTATGTATTAATGAAAATGTTCGGTGTTGAATTATTCCATCTGTCTATGCTTAACTGTTCTAAATATTCATATAGGTTGTTTTGCCATATTTCAAGTCAAAGCTGCAGTCCATATATAACAAAGAAAGGGAAGCCAGGTTGCAGGCAAGCCTTTGGGGCCCAGATGACGTTAGGTTTGATGAAGCAGGCTTCGTATTAGATCAAGGGGAGACTTCTCAAGCACAGGTGGAAAGTACAACCAGAGAAGTGTCAAATGTGACACGTCTTAAGAAGAATTTTGTGTCACTAATAGGTGTTTGCTATCCATGGATCCATGCGAGCAATGAAGGTTTATCCACTACTCATACCTAAACATCCTGTGTAGAGATCATATTTTCAGCTTTGTTTTGTAGCTATGATTTTTCTAAGCATACTTCATCTATACTACCTCTGTCCCACAAAGAGTGCATTTTTATAATTTTTAGACAGATTAGTAGATATAAGAAATGACCTAGCTGCCCCTAATTAAAGTTGTTAACAACCGTATGCATGCACTTTGGAAAGGAAAAAAACCTAGACAATTAAATGCGCATGCACCTTGAAAAGGAAAAAAGCCCAGACAATTAAATGTGCATGCACTTTGGAAAAGGAAAAAAACAAGCAAGTAATCAATCAAATGGACTCATCTAGATGGTCCAAAAGCTACAAATGCATTCTTTGTGGGACAAATTTTGAACGCTAGAAATACACTCTTTGTGGGATAGAGGGAGTATCACTCTTCTATAAGCCCAACAAAAGGGATGCCAATCAGTTCCAGTTTGTCAATTAAATGTTTTTTTTTTGTTAGTTCAATCCTTCTACTTTGCAATGTCAGTGATTGCTTTGTTCTGTTTACCCAGCTTAAACTAGTACCATTTGCATTTAGCTGAAAATAAGTGCACATTGCTGATATGACTGTTCCATGAGGTGGGTAATATAATTTAACATATCAGGTCCTATATTGTTTTGCAGGTCTCTCCTTTGCTTACCAGTTGCTGTATCTGTTGGATGCTACTGCGTTTTATAGTCCAGCCCTTCATGTCCTTGGCCTTCATGTTTGCCGTGCTACTGGGCAAGAGATGGTATGATACTCACACACTCCAATCTGTGTTAGCGCATTGATTATCGGTTAGCACAACATATACACGTGTTAACACATTCCAAATCTAATTATTTTGACACGGGCATCATGTCCACTTTGTTTCTTTTTCACATTGGTTTTCCTTTCTGGTGACTGTCAATGAAGCATTAGTCAGATGACTGGATTCATTTTATATTTTCCTTTTCTAAGACATGGTTATTTTTTCTAACATATTCTCTTGCATTTTCGTGTCTACGTAGATGGATTCTTCCTCTAGGATATCAAGGATTAGAAATCGTGAACTTGAGAGACTTCGTGGGCCTCCATGGTTTAAGGTGGGAAAATTGTCACTAAATAATGTAATGGTTTGCAGATATGAGTTGTCAAGTCAGAAGCCATAAGACAATACCTTTATATGATCTCTGCAGACCATGCAAAGGGTGCTTCTTAGCTGTATGTATACGACTCTAGACTATGCACAAACTGGTTTAATTGCTGCAGTTTTCTTTTTCAAGGTCAGTTCTCCAAATTTTTTCTGAGCAGGGCTCTTCAATTATCAGTTCTAGGAATCTTGGACCTTAATTATTATCTCCGTAGCAATACTGTTTAGGTCAAGAAAACCTTAAAACGAAATAATGATTATCTCCTCCGCAGCAATTAACTTGTTTAATTGAAGATAAGATATGGTTGTCCTTGCATCCAGTGTTGATTTGTAAAAATTTTCAGTTCTTGTGGTAGATGCATTGTAATGCAAACATGATTTTATTGTATAATTGCACTTAATTTTTCTTTCTGGCGATCTATCTAGATGATGGAGTGGTGGTATCAATCTGCAGAGGAAAGAATGTCAGCCCCAACTGTTTATCCCCCACCCCCGCCTCCACCACTACCCAAGGTATGTATGCTGTACGTTTGTCAGTTCCTGCAAAAAGCAACCAGTGAACAGTACTCTTGGTTGTGCAGCAATGCCAAATTATGCTTTTTGTAATTACAATCTGATAGATGCCTTTTTAATCAGGTTGCAAAAGATGGGCTTCCCTTGCCACCTGACAGGACGCTGTGTCCCCTATGCTGTCAGAAGCGCACTAACCCCTCTGTTCTTTCTGTTTCTGGTTTCGTGTTCTGCTACAGTTGCGTATTTAAGTCTGTGTCTCAGGTAGGTCATGCCATTCTACTATACCTGTCAATGCAAGTTGTTTGTTTGTCTATCATCTGCTAATATGACATCTTCCTGTTATACAGCATAAACGGTGTCCTGTCACGTTAATGCCTGCCACTGTTGAACAAATCAGGCGCCTCTTCCACGATTTTTAGTTTTAGTTGAAAACACTTTGTGCTTCCCAAAGGTCAGGAGGAAGGCAGCTTTACAAAATCATGCTTGACAGCCATCCATTTTCTGCCAAAAACCATGAGGAACTACTCTGGTTTCTCCTTTTAAAGCTGAATACATGGGTCGCCGCAGATGTTGATTCTTCTCCCGTCAGAAAATTTCTTGTTCATACACACCTTGTATTTTCTTTGTTGTTTGTTCAAATTACATGGCAAAACAAGCTCAACTTAAGAGATTTAGATACTGATGTATAATTACATTGCTAGGTGATAGCTGAGCTGATTTAGATGAGGTGACTGATGACAAAGTTACCCGACACTGCCCTTCATGCCAATTCAAAGACATGTAAAGGTCATATTTTCGGTTCATCTCTTTGTAAAGATTTGGATTTGGCAGTAGTTCTCAGATAACTCTGTTATGCTTTTTAATCCAACGTCATTCCATCATTGACCACTTCAATTGGAGCTCATGATTCTTTGGATCTATGGATGGACCTACGTAGCTATATCACGCGAGTCCTTCACTACAATTTACAAGGGTTTGCTGTTATTATTTTTCTCTTAAAATTGCTCATTGAACCACTCGAAACTCATATGTACCCCTTGTAGAAATTTTACAAGGATCTCTCGCGTGATATCTTGTGAAATTCCTTGTTCCCCAATACCACTGACAAGATAAATGCAACCATTGTGCGCACACGTTTGTTTATACAGAGGGAGTGGCAGAGCGAAACAAATAAGCTGAAGTGGGAGTGGCAGAGCGAAACAAATAAGCTGAAGTGAGCTGAATATTATTGAAAGTGGATCTAGACCCTAAGTGGTTTTAGTGATTAATGAGTAACAATTATAAATCTAATATTTCTATTGGAGAATTGTGTATAGAAGTTATACAGGTTAAAATCCATAAGGTACATATTTACATGTGATGGTGTACCCCTCAAAAATGGATATATTGCAAGAAGGCATTAAGACTAGTATTTATTTGTAAATCTTAATTTATTGAATCATAGGGATGCCGTACTATGAAGAGGGATGCAATGGAGAAACTTATAAAGGTTCCTAAGAGCTCAAAATAAGTATCTCGAAGTTCGTGTGAGTTTTCCACTCTAAATACACTTTATACAGAACTTACATCATCAGAACATCTGACGAGGGTCGGAACATCTGACGGTGATCCAGTCTGCCAGTTTTTCATGCCATCCAGTAAGGGGTTCATCGAAACTTCGGTCGGAACATCCGACGGGGTCTAAACATCTGACTCGTGTTTAACTGCAGCAACGGCTAGTTTTTCGAGAATCTCTATTTAAATCCTTCTCTAATACCTGCCAAAGGTTACTCGCTCTGATTACACCCTGATGTGAACCTAATACTTCATGTTCATCATCTCTCTCAAGAACCCTAGCTTTTGTCTCTCTCTTGTTCATCTTGTGAGATCTAGATCTAGAGAGATCAAGTCACTCAAGTGCTCCACAAATTAGAGTCATCCAATTTTGAGCACTTAGCGATTCCTATTTTTCTTCATCGCATTTGTTACTTTTGGAGGCTTGAAGGGCTCCTCGACGGCTAGGTGTCGCTGGTGAGTTGCCGATCTTCGTGTGGCGTGCCTCCGGAGTTTGTGAATGTGCGAATCTACCTCCGCAAAGAAAAGGATTCAACTAGTAATCACCGGTGAGTGCTTTGTGCTACGCTAGTAAGGGGATTAGGGTCTTGGTGATCCGAGCTTTATGCCTTCCCTAATGGTGAGTAGAATCTCCCTTCAAAGATCCGAACATCGGTAAACAAAAATCATTGTGTTTTTGTCTTGGTCTTGTTTTGGTGTTTTTACTATTGGTGTTGGCTTGTTCTGAGTATTCTTGAATAGATCTAATCTTGGTTTTGCGAGAAAACAGTTTTTACTGCACTTTTTCGGCAGATCCAGAATACCCAGGATCGGAACATCCAACGCCGTTGAAACATCCGACCCAGATCAGAACATCCGACGGAGGGCTCTCTGTACCAGATCGGAACATCCGACCTCCATCGGAACATCCGACGCACTGGTCACTGTTTGAATTGTTTTAATTCCGCGATTTCGTTTTATTCGCCTATTCACCCCCCTCTAGGCGGCATAGCGATCCTTTCAATTAAGTTGGGACTTAAAAAGGTTCTTGCAGAAAAAAATATACTAGACTAAAAAAATTATATTAGTTTTTTAGTTAAATAAGCAAAAACCACTAAAAACATGCTGATTGTAACATTAATAATAGAGTAATAGACCATAGGTAAAAGCAAAACTATCCAATTTCTATATATCGAACAATAGGGTGTCGATCAGGCCTTAAAAGTTATATCTCTTTTGTTTTTTGCTTAGGATCATGTACCTATGTGGCTGTCATTCGAGGTCGGCCCCACAATGGCAGCTTCGACAGGTCACCTCTCATTCGCGGCTTGGGCGATCACCCCCAGCCCGGATAAGGGGGAGTGTAGATTTGAAAAAAAAAACCAACTGGGTATATATTTTTAATAAAATAAATAAAAATTATATAAAGAAAAAAGTCTTCATCATATCCTGAACTATCACACTTCGTCTACTTAACCCCTCAAACTATGAAATCAGGTATTGTACCTTGTAAAACTAGAAAAATGATGCAAATAATCCCTGGGGGTGGTTTTTAGAGTGGTTTCGCATACGCGACATCCACATGGGTAGATTTGCAACCATGCTATCTTACGTGTTATCACATATGATAAATATATAGCCACATTAGTGGGTCCACATGGCATGTCTCTCTCTTCTTCTACCTTTCTCTCCTCCCAGATCTCTCTTTCGGTATGGCCGCCTCCTCCCACAACCGCTGTCGCCTCCTCCTCCTCCTTGAGCGTCGACACCACCTTCTCCCAAGGGCGTCGCTGACCTCGCAGATCACTATAGCGCAAAATAGCGCGCTAAACCGCGCTGCGAACATGCCAATTTAGCGTCGCTATAGCACTTTGGGCCAAAATTTAATGCAAGCTAAATTCAGCGGCTGGCAGTCCAAATCCACACAATATACGGCTCAAATCCACTCAATTGACTAGGAACAGGAACCCTATCGAAAATCCCACACAATATACGCATATACTGCTGTTACATGTTGCCTTGTTGTTGGACTTGTTAAGTACTTAAGTTGATTAGGCTGTTAGATTAATATGCAGAAGAGCTGCAGAGCTAATTTATGTTGGCTTGTTGGATTTAAATAGCTGCTGTGATTCCCTACATTTTGCATGTTTTTTTTTGGAAAAACGCTAAATGTCTCAACGTCGCTATAGTGTCGCTATAGCATGTCTTAGCGTTTCTGGGAGGCCTTCGCTAAAGTGTTTAGCGCGCTATTTAAAACACTGATCGGAGCTCATGATTCTTTGCCGAACTATCAAGTTTCAACAGGTTTTATCCAAGTTTCTTCAAGTTTCATCAGGTCAATTCAAGTTTCATCAAGTTTCAACAGGTTACATCGAAGTTTCATCAGATTTCATCAGCACACGGTCAAGTTTTGCTAGTATAAATGTAAGTTTCATAAGTGCCTTCCCCTAGTTCACATAAAAAAATGAAAAAGTGAAAAAAAAAAAATTAAAGTATTTAAAATGGGATGCTCTCGATTTTAGAAGAATTATGAAATTTATTCCACACATTTTGAACACTGTTTGAATTTTATACAAAAATCAGAAGTTTAATTGAAAAATTGATCAACTGCAACGGCTAACAACGCTGGAGCGCGGGCTGCGTTGGATCCGCACGGTGCCGGTGATCGGACGGACGACGCTGGTCCGGCGCAGGCGCGTCTGGATGGACGTCCGATGCCTGGCGCTCGCCACAAGATAAATGCAACCATTGGGCACACACGTTTGTTTATAGATAGGGAGTGGCAGAGCGGAACAAATAAGCTGAAGTGGGCTGAATATTAAGTTGGACTTAAAAAAGGTTCTTGCAGAAAAAATACTGGACTAAAAAAATTATATTAGTTTTTTAGTTAAATAAGCAAAAACCACTAAAAACATGCTGATTGTAACATTAATAATAGAGTAATAGACCATAGGTAAAAGCAAAACTATCCAATTTCTATATATCGAACAATAGGGTGTCGATCAGGCCTTAAAAGTTATATCTCTTTTGTTTTTTGCTTAGGATCATGTACCTATGTGGCTGTCATTCGAGGTCGGCCCCACAATGGCAGCTTCGACAGGTCACCTCTCATTCGCGGCTTGGGCGATCACCCCCAGCCCGGATAAGGGGGAGTGTAGATTTGAAAAAAAAAACCGACTGGGTATATATTTTTAATAAAATAAATAAAAATTATATAAAGAAAAAAGTCTTCATCATATCCTGAACTATCACACTTCGTCTACTTAACCCCTCAAACTATGAAATCAGGTATTGTACCTTGTAAAACTAGAAAAATGATGCAAATAATCCCTGGGGGTGGTTTTTAGAGTGGTTTCGCATACGCGACATCCACATGGGTAGATTTGCAACCATGCTATCTTACGTGTTATCACATATGATAAATATATAGCCACATTAGTGGGTCCACATGGCATGTCTCTCTCTTCTTCTACCTCTCCTCCCCAATCTCTCTTTCGGTATGGCCTCCTCCTCCCATAGCTGTTGTCGCCTCCTCCTCCTTGAGCGTCGACACCACCTTCTCCCATGGGCGTCGCTGACCTCGTTGTCGTCGAGGATCTAGGAGGTGGAGGATGGGCAGCCGCTGGTCGATAGGGAGAGGGAGAAGCGGCAAGGAGAGAGAGATAGAGAGGACAAAGAGGGAGAAAGAGGAGTAAACATATAGGGGAAAGGAAAGACTTATCTATAATCCACTGGCATATCATGTGTCACATGCCAGCATGCCACGGTGGCAAAATCATATGAAAAACCACTCATGGGGTTATTTGAACCGGTTTCGTAGTTTTGTGGGTTTGATTAGCTGGTTTCAAACTTTGTGGGGTTAAGCAGACAAAGTTATATAAAATAAAATAAATTTCGAAGAACACCCAGGCCGTATCGGGCTTTGGCCCATATAAGAATCCAACGCGAACCGGGCCTACACCCGTTCAGAACAGGCTCGCCATAGACGTGTCCCCGATACACTCCAGAAAGTGAAAACCTTCTTTCCATTCCCTTCCTCTTAGGCGGCTGCTGCCTCTCTCCCTCGCTTGGCAGGCTCCTCGAACCCCCACAAAAGAGAACCTCGAGAGGCGGCGGCGCGGCATGGCGGAGGCTGAGGCGGCGGTGGCGGCCCCGGAGGTGGTGCCCGAGGGCGGGGCGGAGGCGGCGAAGGCGCCGCACAAGCTGCAGAGGCCGTGGACCTTCTGGTACGACATCCAGTCGAAGACGAAGCTCGGCGCCGCGTGGGGCACCTCCCTTCGCAAGGCCTACACCTTCGACACCGTCGAGGAGTTCTGGTGGTACGCGCCCTCGGCCCTCCTCCTCCTCCTCCTCTCCTGCGCCCTTGCCCGATCCGTTCGGATCTGACCCGAACATTGTAGTTTCCGCGCGCGTTTCGCTGGTTGCGATGTGGGGAATTTTTGGCGTGGTAGATCGGGTTTTAGGTCACCTTATCCCAACAATTTTCTGCAATGATTGGTGGTAGATTTGCTAGGGCGTTAGCTTGTTTTGAACATGTTTTCTGGTAATAGGATTGCCTGCTGGTTCCGGCAGATTTGATCGCTGCTGTGCGTCGCTGCCGGATTGCTCATGGCCGAACTGTGTAGCATGAGCTGTGTCCTGGTAATTAGGCAGTGTCTGCTGGTGCTTGGCTGCTGTTAATATTGGTTCGAAGCTAATGCTTAAACTAAGTATTCCGTGATGTATAATTGATAATGGATTAGTTTCGTTGTTAGCAATGCTTCCATAAAATCTGATGTTGCTAATTGTGTTAAAGTTTTCATATAAAATTGTTATTTTGGAGCAGCAGTTGATATTTCTTCAAGACGTCAACTCATCTTTCCCCTTGTTTGAGCAAGCCATCTAAGTACTGTGCGTAATATGTCTTCTCAAACACTTTTTATGCATTTTTTTGGGGAGTACCAAAACTTTTAAAAAATGTGCATAATATCTGATTGACCACTTAAATCTTAACATATGCACACAATATATTATCGTTGTTGTTTATTAGATTTTTCATAGGTACTTATTCGTGCAATAGAAAAAAGGTGTTGAGCTCTTTTCTAGGATTATCTATAAAGTTAGCCCTTATGCCGTAAACATATTGTGATATTTTGAGTGATTAAAACATGTTATATTGTGCTGCAACTTGGTCAAATTATTATTTTATGTCACGCCAATTTTTACTTTTAATGCAGCCATTCCTTCCTATTTTGCCTCCATGTTATTGACTTTACTTGTTTAATATATTTCTGTGTACTCGTATGTTTTTTAATTTAACATGTGTCTCCCTTTTTGCTTTCTGCAGCTTGTATGATCAGATTTTCCGACCAAGTAAGTTGACAGGCAATGCTGATTTTCATTTATTCAAGGCTGGAGTAGAGCCAAAGTGGGAAGACCCAGAGTGTGCAAATGGGGGCAAATGGACTGTGCCATGTAGCAGAAAGGCCACCCTTGACACCATGTGGTTAGAAACGGTACATTTCTCTAACTTTTGATTTCTTTGTTGGATCAGATAATAGAAGTGCTTTAGAGATCTAGCATCTTTTGCTTGATATGGCTTGCAAATTTTTATCTACTGAACCCTTTTTAAAAACTTTTTAAACCTGCAGTTGATGGCTCTGATAGGAGAGCAATTTGATGAAAGCGAGGAAATTTGTGGAATTGTTGCTAGTGTTCGTCCGAGAGGCGATAAACTTGCATTGTGGACTAAAACTGCCAGTAATGAAGCTGTTCAGGTTGGTTTTAAGAAAACATTCTGGTTCATATCTTGCTAAAGTGAGAATCTGACAAGGTGTGGTCAAGTGCTTGCTTTCCACCTCTAGAGTTAAAAGGAAGTACACTATATATGCTGTGGTGATGCCCTCTGGAATATCCTTTTTTAACTACATTGTCCAATTCACTTAATTTGTTGAATTCATCTAAAGTGTTTGCAGTATCTTTAGAGTAACATCTCTAAACAACATCTTTAGAGTAACAAGGCAGTAGGTTGGAATTTTCTGCAGCCTGTTATCACCCTCAAGCCCCTTTGTCAATTTGACATCTTGTTTGATACTAGTACATGCCTGTTTGTTTTATTGGACAATTTGCTGCCACATTTGATGCATCACTACTTAACAGATGGTAAAAAAATATTTTGTTACTGAACAAGGTCATGATCATAATATCCATTGAAGAGAGAATTATTTAATTTGATTTTGCAGTCAAATATTCAAATGATATATGCTGTGCAGGGATAGGACAGCTTATTGTGTGGGCAATCCGATAGTTTGTGATAATGTGCCCAAAGAGATTACTCAGTCATCATGCGATATGGTTGAAAGTGGTTGCTGTTATGAATTACCACCATATATTATGACAGAACACTATGTAGACTAAATTTATGCATTAACATGCCTTTGTTGCCTTTGTTGCCGCATCTGCGACACCATCTCTACAATACCTTATGTGGGCTTTATAGAATATATATACCCTTGGAAAGTGTTGGAGGCCACTCTTGACCTCATAGTATCACTTCAGGGAATCATGAGGGTCCATCGATGCTTTTTGGCCCTTTGTTATGGGCCAAAGCAGTGAGCCTTCTGTACCTTGCTGCTTGTGTGGTGGGCCTTGTGAAGTTGTGATGTTAGGTTGTGTTTCATCCAGGCATGTGGACCTGATCCCTTCCACAATAAAAACTGAAACCTCACTTTTCCATCGTCACAGTTTGAATCATCTGCTGTGCATAGCACTGAGATGTTTTATCATATTCTGATAAATATCAACTTGCTGCTTGAGGTTAATCCCCTTGTTTATTGACAGGTAAACATTGGCAAGAAATGGAAGGAAATTATTGACTACAATGATAAGATGACCTACAGCTTCCATGTATGTCTTAAAAGACATTTTATTGTCTGAAATAGTATATCACTTTTAAAATTGATCAGTGTATGTGCTCAACTCACTCTATTTGGATGTCACTCGGATGCAGGATGATTCCAGAAAGGAGAAGCCAAGCAGAGGTGGACGATACAATGTGTAAGGTGCAGACACCAGAGAGATCACAGCTTGGATAATGGATAGTGGCCATGTAGGGTTCTTTGGAGACTGGTGACCATTTATAATGCAGCCCCGGCTAGTGTTGTTTGGAGGCAATTTTCTCATCTACGATGCTGTTTTGCTCTTGGCTAAAGCTTTTGTCAAAGATACATAGATGTTGAAGATTTTGTATGCCACTTAAACTGGTGATATGCCTTAAGATTTTAACAAACCAGAGGCGCCATGACATTGTGAGTTGCCTATATGAAATACCATGTTAATGTTGTTTCCCATTGGAGGTTGACCATTTACTGTTGTTTATCCTAGTTGGATAACCAAGTCAGACATGGCTGCTGCCTGGTTCGTTCTAGTGATATTTTTTTTCCCCTGCGTGTTTCGCTTTTGTGACATTTCGCTCGCTTAGTACAGAAAGTGTATGCTCCCTGCTCAGGCGAAACGTGCAATCTGTTTCTGCACTACCCGAGCCCACGGAAAATGGCCATGCCGATGCCGGCGTGGCCAGTGGAGCGGCACGCAAGTGTGGGTTTCGTCTGAGACGAGACGACTCTCGTGCCACCTGCCATTTTATACACACCCTGGCGTAACGCTCACGCTCGTCTCACCCTACCACCCGAAACGGTGAGGCGTCACCGCATACAACGACGTCTGGATTCACCGCCCGTGGCCGTGGCCTCCATGGTTGGCCCGTTGGTTTCCGAGCCTCCTGTTGCTTCGACCACACTGCGAGTCCGCGACACATTTCCCGCTCACCTACGGCTACGAGGCCTTGCATCCCAAGCGAACCACGCTGCCCTGCCTTGCCTTGCGCTCTAATCAACGCCGGACTCCTCACCGCACGGTTGGTGCGGGACGCCGCCCCGCCACCTTACCGCACCTATATCACCTCCCCTCCCCCTCGTCCACGTCCCTTCACCGATACCTCACCACCCCCTCCGCCGCCGCCGACATGGACGCCGCCTCCACCGCCGGCGAGCCCGGGGCGAAGGCCCGGAGCGCCGCCGACGTGAAGACGTGCCGCGTGTGCGGCGACGACGTCGGCGCGCGGGACGACGGCCAGCCCTTCATGGCGTGCGCCGACTGCGGCTTCCCCGTCTGCCGGCCCTGCTACGAGTATGAGCGCGCCGAGGGCTCCCAGTGCTGCCCCCAGTGCAGCACCCGCTACAAGCGCCACCGAGGTATGCATGCTGTATGCATGCATCGATCCTCTAGCTCTCCCCCATCAGCATCATGATCACACGCGCCGTAGCTTCGAAATCACGGTGATCGAGCTGCGGTTAATTTCGTTGGAGGAATCGTGAATTCGTTCGTGGTCGTGATCGCAGGGTGCCCGAGAGTGGAAGGGGACGAGGAGGACGGCATGGACGACCTTGACGAGGAGTTCCCCATGAAGAGCCCCAAGAAGCCCCACGAGCCCGTCCAGTTCGACGTCTACTCGGTGAGCGTGCCTGCGATCGAGCTCACCCTGAATCCGCCATTACTGGAGCTGAGAGCTCACGACTCACGAGGCGAATCGAACTTGTGTCGTAGGAGAACGGCGAGCAGCTGGCGCAGAAGTGGAGGCCGGGCGGCCCGGCGCTGTCCTCCTTCACCGGGAGCGGTTAGTGCAGATCCATAAAATAATCCGACGAAAGATTCAGTTTTTTTTTTGGGTTCCTGAGAGATTCATTAATCTAACGATGATATGATCGTTTGCAGTGGCGGGGAAGGATCTGGAGGCGGAGAGGGAGATGGAGGGGAGCATGGAGTGGAAGGACCGGATCGACAAGTGGAAGGCCAAGCAGGAGAAGCGCGGCAAGCTGAACCGCGCCGACGACAGCGACGACGACGACAAGAACGACGACGAGTACATGCTGTGAGCGATTAATTTGAGCTCGATTGATTTGAATCTGCCTGGTGGGTTTGGCGCCAAAAAAATCAGAATCTGATGCACTCCTGCTGTCCTGCATGCGCAGGCTCGCGGAGGCGCGGCAGCCGCTGTGGCGGAAGGTGCCGATCCCGTCGAGCATGATCAACCCGTACCGCATCGTGATCGTGCTCCGGCTCGTGGTGCTGTGCTTCTTCCTCAAGTTCCGGATCACGACGCCGGCGATGGACGCCGTGCCGCTGTGGCTGGCGTCGGTGATCTGCGAGCTCTGGTTCGCGCTGTCCTGGATCCTGGACCAGCTCCCCAAGTGGTCGCCGGTGACGAGGGAGACGTACCTCGACCGGCTGGCCCTCCGGTACGACCGCGACGGCGAGCCGTGCCGGCTGGCCCCCATCGACTTCTTCGTCAGCACCGTGGACCCGCTCAAGGAGCCGCCCATCATCACCGCCAACACCGTGCTCTCCATCCTCGCCGTTGACTACCCCGTCGACCGCGTCAGCTGCTACGTCTCCGACGACGGCGCCTCCATGCTGCTCTTCGACACGCTGTCGGAGACGGCGGAGTTCGCGCGCCGGTGGGTGCCCTTCTGCAAGAAGTTCGCCATCGAGCCGCGCGCCCCGGAGTTCTACTTCTCCCAGAAGATCGACTACCTCAAGGACAAGGTGCAGGCGACGTTCGTCAAGGAGCGCCGCGCCATGAAACGCGAGTACGAGGAGTTCAAGGTACGGATCAACGCGCTCGTCGCCAAGGCGCAGAAGAAGCCCGAGGAGGGGTGGGTGATGCAGGACGGCACGCCCTGGCCCGGGAACAACACCCGCGACCACCCCGGCATGATCCAGGTAACCAAGCAACGTCCCCTACATCGTTTGATGTACACAGTCACACTCACACAACAAAAGGGAGAAGAAGCTTCTTTTCGTCCATGACAAACTACTTTAAATTCGCATTCGACTAATAATACTTTAGTCCATTTTTATTGACTCAGATGTAGGGATTTTTTTGTATCAACAAAAATTCATCGAAATATCGGAAATTTCAGGCCTAACGACCTAGGACTAAAAAGCCCATTTTGATCGTATTTCAGCTAAAATTTGTTCAAATTCAAACTTTGGTCATATTTCGACTAAAATTTCTTTAAATTCGGCCTTTTTCCTGTGTTCTCATTCGACAGATTTCGTCCGATATTACGGCAGAAATTCCTGAAATTTCGATAATTTCGGATTTTCCTCTAGAAGCGATTTGTTATGTCCATTGAAATAATAAACCTTGCTCAGATGATCTCACATGTTATACACATTGGCCAAAACTTAAATTTTAGAAAAACGTAACAATCATTTGACTCTAACATCTCGACGGTCGTATCCAGGTGTACCTGGGCACGCAGGGGGCGCTGGACGTGGAGGGGGGCGAGCTGCCCCGGCTGGTGTACGTGTCCAGGGAGAAGCGGCCCGGGTACAACCACCACAAGAAGGCCGGCGCCATGAACTCGCTGGTGCGCGTCTCCGCGGTGCTCACCAACGCGCCCTTCATCCTCAACCTCGACTGCGACCACTACGTGAACAACAGCAATGCCGTGCGCGAGGCCATGTGCTTCCTCATGGACCCGCAGCTCGGCAAGAAGCTCTGCTACGTCCAGTTCCCGCAGCGCTTCGACGGCATCGACCGCCACGACCGCTACGCCAACCGCAACACCGTCTTCTTCGACGTAAGCCCCCTCCGCCGCCGTCTTCTTCCTCGCCTCCGGCGTCGTGCTGATCACGGTGTACTTGCATGGTGATGGATCATGGATGCAGATCAACATGAAGGGGCTGGACGGGATCCAGGGGCCGGTGTACGTGGGGACGGGGTGCGTGTTCAACAGGCAGGCGCTGTACGGGTACGACCCGCCGCGGCCGGAGAAGAGGCCGAAGATGACGTGCGACTGCTGGCCGTCGTGGTGCTGCTGCTGCTGCTGCTTCGGGGGAGGGAAGCGCGGCAAGTCGCGCAAGGACAAGAAGGGCGGCGGGGAGGGAGGCGCCGATGAGACGCGCCGCGGGCTGCTCGGGTTCTACAAGAAGCGGGGGAAGAAGGACAAGCTCGGCGGCGGCGGCGGCGGCTCGAAGAAAGGGTACCGGAAGCAGCAGCGCGGGTTCGAGCTGGAGGAGATCGAGGAGGGGCTGGAAGGGTACGACGAGCTGGAGCGGTCGTCGCTCATGTCGCAGAAGAGCTTCGAGAAGCGGTTCGGGCAGTCGCCGGTGTTCATCGCCTCCACGCTCGTCGAGGACGGCGGCCTCCCGCAGGGCGCCGCCGCCGACCCCGCCGCGCTCATCAAGGAGGCCATCCACGTCATCAGCTGTGGCTACGAGGAGAAGACCGAGTGGGGCAAGGAGGTAATTGTTTTTTTTTTGCATTGAGCTCAATAATACAAGTGGTTAATTACTCAAAGAAATTAAAAGGGATCATATTCATTTGATCGACACAAAAAATTAACCAAAAAGTAATAATCGGTTAGGACACATTAGACACTGCTACACCAAACTTTAAGCAAAAGAGGTGTAAAATGGTCATTTCCCAAGCGACGACTACTACAGATGTCTCCTATTGTAACTAGTAATTACCAAATCATTTCCAAGTGATTAACAAGATCCTAACTGGACAAAAAAATGACGGTTTGCACCAGCCGGGAATCGAACCCGGGTCTGTACCGTGGCAGGGTACTATTCTACCACTAGACCACTGGTGCTTAGTGACCTCATTAGGCGTTAGTTCTTTGACAATTATATTTCGTGTGTGTATATAATATGGTTTGGTGTGCAGATTGGGTGGATCTACGGGTCGGTGACGGAGGACATCCTGACGGGGTTCAAGATGCACTGCCGCGGGTGGAAGTCGGTGTACTGCACGCCGCCACGCGCCGCCTTCAAGGGGTCGGCGCCGATCAACCTGTCGGACAGGCTTCACCAGGTGCTCCGGTGGGCGCTGGGCTCCGTGGAGATCTTCATGAGCCGCCACTGCCCGCTCTGGTACGCCTACGGCGGCCGCCTCAAGTGGCTGGAGCGCTTCGCCTACACCAACACCATCGTCTACCCCTTCACCTCCATCCCCCTCATCGCCTACTGCACCATCCCCGCCGTCTGCCTCCTCACTGGCAAATTCATCATCCCCACGGTAAGCTGCTGCCATTGTCGATCTGCATCCGTCCATGATCCCATCCCCATGAGCCAGCGTTCTTGGAATTGATCGATGCATATGTATGCAGCTGAACAACCTGGCGAGCATCTGGTTCATCGCGTTGTTCCTGTCGATCATCGCGACGGGGGTGCTGGAGCTGAGGTGGAGCGGGGTGAGCATCGAGGACTGGTGGCGCAACGAGCAGTTCTGGGTAATCGGCGGCGTGTCGGCGCACTTGTTCGCGGTGTTCCAGGGCTTTCTCAAGGTGCTGGGCGGCGTGGACACCAACTTCACCGTCACCTCCAAGGCCGCCGCCGACGAGACGGACGCCTTCGGCGAGCTCTACCTCTTCAAGTGGACCACCCTGTTGGTGCCGCCCACCACGCTCATCATCATCAACATGGTCGGCATCGTCGCCGGTGTCTCCGACGCCGTCAACAACGGCTACGGCTCCTGGGGCCCGCTCTTCGGCAAGCTCTTCTTCTCCTTCTGGGTCATCCTCCACCTCTACCCCTTCCTCAAGGGGCTCATGGGCCGCCAGAACCGCACCCCCACCATCGTCGTCCTCTGGTCCATCCTCCTCGCCTCCATCTTCTCCCTCGTCTGGGTCAGGATCGATCCCTTCATCCCCAAGCCCAAGGGCCCAATCCTCAAACCCTGCGGGGTCGAGTGCTGAGCCCAACCCACCTCTCTTCTTCTTGCTCATTTGCACACGCCAGGCCAGGCCTTCGCTAGCCCGCCGCGGCCCGCCTTTTTGGGACATTCTTTTTTTTTTTTTACAATGTTTCATCTTGTTTCTGTACAAGTGCTCCGAGTGGGACAAAGTGCTAAATTGGGGGCTAAATTGTAAGAGCTGTGTTGAAGATTATTTGAGTGGAAGGATATTGTTTTTGAATCTCATTGTTAAGCATGGCCGTGCATGATTGTTGCTGCAATGGGACATCGAGTCATCGACCATTCGATCGCCGGCAGCTCGGTGCTCCATGGAAACGCCAGATTTTACCATTGCAAACTCGTGGCCACGCACACATTGTTTCCAGTGCCGTACTGAGTGTGTAGCACTTCTTCGGCTTCGCCATGCCCATGCGTGCGTCTTCGTGATGACTGATGAAACTTGAGCATTGGCATGAACACACGTCAGAGAATGCCAACAGATTTAATACTACAGTCGGCTTTAAGATCTATAATGATTTGAACATAAAACATAGAAAAAACAGATTCAAACTGGGGTAAACGATAAGAAACTATCGACTTAGATCTGTACTAAACCGATAGATCCAATGATAAATGCTCTGCTAATAAACTATTAAAATAATCCTAAAAGCAAAGCAAATATAAACCGCAGGGAACTGGGCCCTGGGAGGCTGTTCGATAGGGCCGTCAGGGAGTGGGCCATGGAAATGGGCCGTAATTCAATCCCCGACAGGTATATTGAAATGAGTATGTATATTATTATGGATGAATAGTACGTAATTGGATCCTTTTAAAAAAAGTAAATAGAAAACAACGCCGTATTGTCCTCCGTATCACACTACGTGGCTTCGCAGGCTGAGCTAGCGAGCGGGGTATACATGTTGCGGCGCGAGCGCAAAAAAAAAAAAAAAAGAGAAGCAGACGCGCATCAAAATGAAAAGCGGATACATGCAGCAAGCCCGCAAGGCTATCGTTTGCTATGCCGTTTGTACGCCATGCAGTGGTTTTTGTCAAACCAAAATGGATGAATTCTAACCTGCTGGTTGGCACTCCACCGTTGCGGAGCCAAGGAGAAACATATGAGGCACGAATCTTGACGTGGATTCAAAAATAAAAAATCAATCATGTTTATATATATATACATATATATTTTCTCCAGCCACGCATAAATTTTTTTAAAAAAACACATATACTCTCTCATTGCTTTCCGTTGGAAATCAACCCACGAACGTAATCAGACATCGCACATACGCACGGACGTTTACATGGGATGGGACAACCCAAGCAAATGAGCATTATACTGTGCAGACGCTACCAGGAAATTAAGCCCATCGTCGTCACTGCAAGGAATTAGTGAGGTCGCCGATCCGGACGGCCCCGAACGGCCTGTCCAGGATGGGCCTGGGCCGAGCAGAGAGCTCCTGCGCGACGCTGCGCATAGTGGGCCGGGCCTCGGGGCTCGTCCGCACGCACGACAGCGCCGCCACGAAGGCCCACACCACCTGCCCGGCCACCTCCGCGCCGGGCGGGTCCAGGCTCTGGTCCACCACGTCCTTGAGCAGCAGCAGCCACGACGACGCCGGCGGCGGCGGCGGCGGCTCAAGCACCAGAGAGCTTATGAGCCCGCCCGGGTACTTGCCCATCAGGATCTCCATGGCCACCACGCCGAAGCTGTACACGTCGCACTTGGTCGTCACCCTCATGTACGCCATCTCTGCAGACGCGACCACGCGCGCGAGCATGCATGCAGCCATGGGGGATATGTTCAGTTCATGTAGCCATCGACCATCAGTAATGGAGGATTCAGTGAAGGGTACGTGATACTGTACCTGGCGCCATGTAGCCATAGGAGCCGACGACGGTGGTGCAGTTGGAGCGGCCGGGGCTGAGGAACCTCGCCGTGCCGAAGTCCGCCACCCGCGGCTCGTAGTCGGCGTCCAGCAGGACGTTGTTGATCGAGACGTCGCGGTGGATCATCGCCGGCGAGCAGTCGTGGTGCAGGTAGGAGAGCGCGTGCGCCACGCCCCGGATCGCCCTCATCCTCTCCGGCCACTCGAACCCGCCGCCGCCGCCGCCGTACAGCACCTTGCCGAGGCTGCCCCTCTCGACGAGCTCGTAGCCGAGGTACATGTGCCCGCCCATGGCGCAGAACCCGTGGAGCTTGACGATGTTCCGGTGCCGGACGCTCGTCAGCGCCCTGACCTCGCTCTCGAAGCTCCTCTCGCTGACGCCCCAGCACGCGCCGCCGGTCTCCGACGCGTCCAGCCGCTTCACGGCGAGGGAGTGGCCGGAGGGAAGGTCGGCGCGGTACACGCTCCCGAAGCTGCCCTTGCCGATGCAGTACGCCTCGTTGAAGTGCTCCGTCGCCGCCAGGATGTCGCCGAAGGAGAACCCCGCGTCCTTGCTCCAAATCGAGGCCTGCAGGGTCGTCGCTGCCGGCGTGCTGTAGCTCGCCGGCGTCGCGGCGGCACCCTGGCCCGCTCGCCGCGCCTTCCTCACCAGTAGCAAGACCACTGCGGAGACGGCGACCAGCAGCGCGGCGGCGATGGACAGAGCGATGACGAGGATCAGCCTTGCGTTGTGGCGGCGAGAGCCACCGGCGGAGGATGCCAAACTGCAGGAACTCAGGCCGGCGACGTCGCCGCAGAGGCCCAGGTTGCCACTGAGGTCCAGCTCCTGCAGCGAGCTCATCTTACCGAGCAGAGCCGGCACCGCTCCCGCGAGGTTGTTGCCGCTCAGGTTCAGGCACCACATGTGGGCCAGTTTGGTCAGCTCCACCGGCACGCCGCCGGCGAGCTCGTTTCCCGACAGGTCCAGTAGCAGCATCGCAGTGGCGTTCCCCAGCGTCGGAGGGATCCCCCCTGACAACATGTTGCGACGCAGGTTCAGGTTCAGCAATGGCAGCTTCCCCAACTCCGTCGGTATCTCGCCGGAGAGACGATTCGATGCCAGGCTCAAATCTTGCAGCGCAGCCATGGCGCCGTAGCCGGGAGGAATCGTGCCGGCGATAATGTTGCCGTCCATGTGCAGGTACGAGAGGCTTTTGAACTGCGCCCAGTGCTCGGGGAGCTCGCCGTCGAACGAGTTCCCCGAGAGGTCAATGTAGTATAGGTCAGGGTGGGATCCCAAGATCTCCGACAAGTCGCCGGCGAGCCGGTTCCGTGCCATCCGGATTCGCACCAGCTTCGTGAAGCTACGGTAGCAACCCGGGACGGTGCCGGTGAGGTCGTTGTCGTCGACGCCGAGGTACCGGAGGCGGCCAGCGCTCAAGCACAGCCCCGGCGGCAGCCCGCCGGAGAAGTTGTTGTTCGACATGCTAACGATGGAGTACTGGCCATTCGCGCCGAAGTCCGGCGGGATGGGGCCGGAGAAGAGGTTGTCGAAGGCGATGAGGCCGACGAGGTTCGGCAATCGGGCGAGCCCCGCCGGCAGCTCGCCCTCCAGCCTGTTGGTGCTTATGGACAGCCTCTGCAGCGCCGCCATGTTCCCGAACTCGTCGGGAATCCGGCCGGTGAGCTTGTTGTCGTACAGCCGCAGCGTTTGGAGCCTCGTGAGGTTGCCGATCGTCCGGGGGATCGCGCCGGAGAACTCGTTCTCGGAGAGGTCAAGTAGCACGAGGTTTGTGAGCCGTCCGATTTCCGGCGGGATCGCACCGGTGAGGTTGTTGGTGGCCAAGGCGAGGAACTCCAGCCTCGACGCCATGGCGACCTCGCCGGGGAGCTCGCCGGTGAAGCGGTTTCCGTCCGCGTGAAACACCGTGAGATGGGTCCAGGCTCTGAAGTACTCCGGCAAGACCTCGCCGGTGAGCATGTTCATGGAGACGTTGAACTCCCGCACTTTCGTCAGCTTGGTCAGCGCCGGCGGCAGGGCGCCGGCCAGCTTGTTCCCGGCCAGGCCAATGACGGTGAGGTTGCTGCAGAGGCTGAGCTCGCTCGGAATGGCGGACTCCAACCGAGCGAGGCTGACGTTGACGCGCTCCAGCGACCGGAGCTTGCCGAGAGTGGCAGGGATCGCGCCGCCCAACGGGTTCCCGGCTAGCTCGAGCGCTCGCAGGGCGGAGATGGAGCCGAGCTCCGGCGGGATGCCGCCGGCGAGGCGGTTCGAGCAGAGAACGAGGCTCTGAAGCTTCGTCAGCTTCGCGAGCGACGGCGGTATCTCGCCGTCGAACTGGTTGGACGAAAGGTTGAGGTGCTCGAGGCTGGGCATGTACACCGGCAGCGTCGCCGGAATCGGGCCCGACAGGTTGTTTCCGGAGAGGTCGACGGACGTGAGGCTGCGCAGCGGCGTGGACACGTTCCATGGGAACGACCCCGTTAGCGAATTGAAGCTGAGGTTGAGGCCGGCGAGGCTGGGCAGCGACGAGAGGTCCAGGGCGTCGAGCGTACCGACGAGGCCGGCGCCAGCGACGTCGACGCCGACGACGCGGCCGAGGAAGTCGCACGAGACGCCGCCCCACCCGCACGGCGCGGCGGCGGAGGAATTCCCGGCGTCCCGCCACGAGGCGAGCGCCGCCGCGGGGAGGCGCGGCAGGCTGCCCTTCCAGTTCAGGAGCGCCTCCGCCTCCGCCCGCGCCGAGCTCACGCCGCGCAGCTGAGTGATCGACGCAAGGAGCACGATGAAGAAGAGCAGAGGCGCGCGCCGCGAGATAGCTCGCTGGCGGGGCGCGGCCATTCTGGCCTCGCCAGCGTGGCGCGTCACCATCTCCGACCAGTTCGTCACTGAACTGCGCAGCGCCGAGCCGCCGACTGGGAGGAAACGCTACCACGTCCACGATCGCGCGTGCTCATCGGCTAGTGCAGCTGCGGCCATGGCGTCCGTTGATTCTTATATACAGAGAGGAATTGGAAAGCTGCGCACTGGTGGCTGGATAGGCGCTATCAAGGGCAGTACGAAGTCTCTTTGTGCTCGTCAACCCTGTTTTTTGAGCAGAGCCGTTGCCATTTCCATTTCTTTAGATAGTACCCCCGTTTTTTTCGTGGGAGGCACTAATTTCGCTGTTTACGCAGGCGCCTAGCTCAGTGCGTGTAACACGCACGCACAGCAAACGTAAATAGGCGTCGCGTGATTTTTTCCACCATCTCAACACGTTTCTTCCTATTAATAAAAGGGATCGACTAGAACGCAGGAGTCTGCGTTTTTCATTTAGTGCAGATGATTTTTTTCAGTACGATTGTACGAAAATTTCACTGTATATAGAAGTACTAAAAAACAATATAAAAAAAGTTTAGTGCAGATGATTTTTTTCAGTACGATTATACAAAAATTTCACTGTATACAGAAGTACTAAAAAACAATATAAAAAAAGTGAAAAAAATTTTATAAGCTGCCGATCGAGCAAATCAGAGGGGTAGAAAACAGCAGATCGATGGCAACTACGATGGCAAAACACAAGCGGTAGTCTCAAGGGCGACAAAGATCGCCGACAAAGGAACGCCGGCGCGTCGGACGTCGCCTCACTCATGCCCAAGCGAAGCTCGCACGAAGCACCAACTTGCTCGCCGAACCCCAACGGACAGACACCTGCTAGCACGAGTCACCGGTGCAGCCGCTCCCTCCACGCGCTCGCCGGCCACAACGGAATCCGTCGCCTGCACATTTTTATTTTTGCAGGCGATTGCGTTCAAGCAGTTCCGTTAATAAAAAGGTGGGAACAACAATACAAACTTACCGGAATAAGCAGACTGCGCAAAAACACTCGTTCGTCACTGAGCGCTGCGTGCGCCACAGTCGCGTGGAGCTAAGCACGCACAAATGGCGTCGCATCGTTTTTTCCACTGTCTCAAAACATTTCTTCTAGCGAATGAAAATGTGGAAAAACAGTTCAAAATGAGTGGAACAAGCAGCGCCACGCCAAAGTTGAAATTGCAAGTGCCTGGAAATTAGCCATGCCATTCGTCTTATTTAAAATTAATTACAAATATGCAAAACTATAGATCATCTTTAAAGTACTTTTAATAATAAACAAAGCATAACAAAATACTCCATCCCAAAAAACAGGGCGTATAAAAAAAATCAGAATTCCCAAAATATAGGGCGTGTAGAGCTAGAGATGCCCTGCATGCTTCTTTTTCCAATAATGCCCCTGCATGCTTCTTTTTCCAATTTGCCGCAGCGGCAACAAACTCGCATGCAACTGATTTTGCAGCAAAATTGCCATGCAGTTGGCTTCCATATTCCTGCGCGCGAAGTCCATATTTTATCCTGAGATAGTTAAATAGTTTTTTGAATAAGACAAATGGTCAAAGTATATGTCTAAAAGTTAACAGAGATAAATAAAAAAGAACGAAGGGAGTAATTACTAACTATCGGTCGATGACCAGCAACCGCCAGAAGTGCTCTTTCCCTCTATTCTCCTACGCCACCAGCATCCTTCTCCCTCCTCCATTCCCCATTGGAAACCTCCACCTCCTCTCCCCCTGCCACCGCCGCCATTCGAGTTCAGGTTAGGGATTGATGGTGGGGTTTCTTCGTGCCCCCGGGGTTTAAAGGGAGGTCGGTGGGGAGTAGTAGATCGATAGTGGGGTTGGGTTGGATGGAGGAGGGGACCGCGAGGCGCCAGCGGAGGTGTCGACAGGGACGTTGTAGCCACGGGAGGGGATGAAGGCTGTCGGACCAAAGGAAGGCTAAACGGCTCAATAGGTACTCCCTGTCTTTAACAACATGAGATTAGTCAAAGGACAACTAATCAGCTCAACAGACACTCTTGCCTACGCTATCCTAGCATATTTGTTTTATTAAGGGTGTGTTTGGTTGGTTGTACGAGGATGAATGGAATGAGATGATACCGAATAGGATGAAACGGTTCGTAACAAAAAGTTGTATGGGATGGTTCGACCAAAATGGCGGGGTTTAAAGGGAGGCCGGCGGGGAGTAGTAGATCGATAGTGGGGTTGGGTTGGATGGAGGAGGCGCCGGCGGAGGTGTCGACAGGGACGTTGTAGCCACGGGAAGGGATGAAGGCGGTCGGGCCAAAGGAAGGCTAACCGGCTCAATAGGTATTCCCTATCTTTAACAACATGAGATTAGTCAGAGGACGACTAATCAGCTCAACATACACTCTTGCCTATGCTATCCTAGCAGATTTGTTTATTAAGTATGGTGAGACTACTATACAAAAACTTTCCTTTCCCTTCATAACCTTGGACACGGCTACAATGATAGTTTTAACTTTGCAGAGTGTGTGCATGAGTACATTATTACATCCGACGCCATCGATATAGGTATCTCATTCATTACTTTCTTATTGGGCTTTATCATCTTTGTTGGTGCTAGCATGACTTGTCGCGTTAGCCGCCACTCTAGCACTTAGTTCCTATCCTTTAGCTCGTATAATATGGATAAATTTGTTACTATTTTTATTATAGTTGGTATGTCTCATTTACTATATTTTTATTTGATTATTAGTAGTTTTGTTACAGTTGATATGTACTTCTTTTCTAGTGTTGCAGTCGATATGTTCTTGTTGTTATTTCAATTGTAAATTTAAAAATTGTTTTAATATAGTAGTTATGAAGTCTTTTTTATTTATTGTAGTCGATAACTTGATATTTTCTCGTTTGTAGTTTTTCTAGTTGACATGGACTCTATATTCTATTATTTGTTATTCTAGATTTTTATTTTTATTTTTTATTATAATTGATATCAATCTTTTTTCTAGTTTGTACTCTCTTCATTCTAAAATAGTACCCTTTATGTTATTTTTGTAAGTCGCGCACACATTCTAAGATTTAGGCTTTGTAATATTTGACTAATAATTTATCTAATAATATATGAGTATTTTTTGATAAAAAGTGGTATTATTGGATTCATATTTGAAAGTATAATTTAATGATTCCTGTTTTGTTATTATGAGCGAAGTTAAACCGCACCTTATAAAAAACAGCAGACGAAGTTGTTGTTTTGGACATTGACATGATCTCTAAAATGTAACTTTGACTACTAAAAACTACTACAATCTACTATATATATAAAGGAGGATAAAACGGAGCCACCACGTTATTAAAAAAATAGAAATTTCCACGTTAATAGAAAAATACTAGAAATTCCCACATTAATTAGAGAAAAAGGAAAAGATCTACAACGTCGATTATAGTTAGTCTGATTATAATGGCTTAGATTAAAAGAAAGAGTCCATACCTACTACAATTACAAAATAAAAATAATAGAAATTCATAATAAATAGAAAGAAGAGTCCATGCTATATTAAAATAATGACTTCAAATTAGCTACAATAAAATATACATAACTCATCCATATCAAGTTATAGATTGGCACAAATCTAGCTGTGCAAATGTGTAGGACATCCTGCTCATTTATTTATAAAATGCACTATATAATATTAAGTATATTTTTTTCGAGATGAATCTATCTATATGGTTATTATGAGCTCAATCTAAATAGTTTTAAAGTTTTTCAAGGATAAAGTTTCAAACGCTTGACTTAGAACAAATCTAAAATGACTACTATTTTATAATAGCGGGAGTAGTAAACATGTGTTCTTTCTATATTAGTTTTATTCTAAATTTGGATTATTTTTATTGTAGTTGATGTCGACTCATTTTCTAGCTTTGTTATTAGTTTTTATTCTTCTTCTAGTATTTTATTTCTGATTTTATTTAACTCTTTTTTCTATTTTATTCTAGTTTTTATTTTTATTAATTACATGATTTTTTTCTTTTTTTAGTTAAGATGGGCTCTTTCCTCTATTATTGTTAAATTTAGGTTTTTTTTTTGTAGTTGATGTTTTTTTGTAACTTTGTGGTTGATTTGCTTTCTTTTTCTGTTTTCTTATTATTTTTAATTCATCTATTTTTGTTTTGTTAAAGTTGATACGGACTATCTTTTTACGCTAACCATTATAATATGGCCACACTTTCAATCAATGGTATGATTTTTTTATGTTTTTCATTTAACTTGATTCATGGTGTATATTTTTTTTTTGCACGGGGTTTTTTTATCAACGTGGTAGCTCTATTATTCCTTCTTTATATATAAAATAGATGTCCGTGCATTGCTCATAAATTCTGAAAGAGAACCGAGCAACGTTTCGATTCTTTCTCATCTATATAGCTGGGTACACTAAACATCAAGCCATGAACAAAAGTAGGGATGGCAATTTTACCCATGGGTTCGGGTACCCATGGGTACCCGACCCGATGGGTACGGGTATGGACGTGGATTTATACCCATGAAATGTTTCGGGTTCGGGTTCGGGTTTATTTTTACACCCATGGATACCCATGGGTACCCGAAAAAATAAAAAAAAATATAATATAATATAACATGATATCATATGTTAATAATAAATATGTATTATTGAAAGGATAAAGTATAAATATAAGTTTATTTACTTAAAGTTGATGAAATGTTAGAGTTGAAATTGATTAATGTTATATATATTGTATTCAATATAGAGATATATACTTATTATATATTTCGGGTTTCGGGTACCCGTTCGGGTTCGGGTACCCATCGGGTTCGGGTATGGGCATGGGTTTATACCCATGAAAAATTTTGGGTTCGGGTTCGGGTATAGGTTTCGGGTTTCGGGTTCGGGTACGAGGAGGGTGTACCCGGAGGTACCCGACCCGATTGCCATCCCTAAACAAAAGCTGCCCTAGCGACGTAGATTTTGTTGTTTAATGATAAATTGTGTAAATTCTAATTTCACTTTGATCCAGTTCATTCTTTAAGGAAGATAATCAATAAATCTTCCCGCTCTTTTGTATGGAATCAAGATGTGAGTTGATATACCAACAAAAAGAACTCCGATATTATATGAGCGCACGCATGAGAGAGAGAGCGCGCGCACGAGAGAGAACAAACTGATCACATATTTACATGTCTAATAACAAAAAGGTTATACTAATATGGATGGCATCCAACATTGTGACAACATTGCGGTGTGTATGTATGGTATCGATCCAACACTATGACGTCATGACGACATAATTTTTTGCTCGCGCAAGACACTTTCTACTTTTTATTATTCAATTCAATGAAATACTACGTTAGAACAATCGACTAGCACAAATCTATTTTACCTCATTTCTTGCTGGATCAAGTCACCTTCTCCAGTGCATTTCATTTTTTGATATCATGATATAACAGAGGAAGCATGCCCAAGAGCCATAGACGTGTGATATAGTCAAGAAAAATGAAATATATTATGGCGAGACTAGTTAAGAAAAATGAAATATATTATGGTGAGACTAGTATATTTTTATTAATGAAAATGCCAGAAACATGGTGAAAACCATTTATAAATAGGAGGCTTTATGGTTGAGAAAAGAAAAGAAAATATATTTTATTTACCATGTGTCACATGCAAGCACAAAGACGATGTTGCACACATGCACGCAGAGGGAGATGGGACACGTGTACTACGGGGAAAACACGCCCCATGTATATGCATGCATGCATGCAGATCGGAGATGAGACACCAAACTTTGCGCAAAACTATGGATTAACAAAAACACATCTAAGCCATCACCTCCTAATAAAGGATTGCCGGCGGATTAGGTGGTCTTTCTCTCAGCTTCTCACTCTCCATTCTCCCTTTCTCTCCTCCAGATGCGAAATTCTTGTTGTGCGATCCAACTCCCTCCTCTTTCTCCCTCACAAGCCAAACAAGTGTAGGATGCTTCTTCCCTATCTTTTACCTAGTCTCTGCTGCCTCCTCCCTTCAAGGAAGGGGTTTTCTCTGGGTGGCTTCGTATTTTTCAGACAATTTTGGAGCGGGTGGTGTTCAAATGTTTGATGGTGTTCTCTAATGGAAGAGGGAGGGAGAGAGAAGGATAGTGAGGTTGTGGTGGTGGTGGAGGATTTAAGCTCCAGCACCAAGGTAAGGTTTACTTCCATGATGCCATTGTCTTTCCCTTCTGTTGCCTATTGTTTTGCCCAAATGGTTAAAACTTTCTCTACACCCTGATTTAATCATAATCAAACTCATTCGATTGTAGGGTACAAAAAACATAAACACAAAGCCTACAAGGAGATACCCCCTTGCGTCATGGATAGCTATCTTGGCCTTGATCATGCTTGTTGGTGTTTATATATTCTCATTGTCATTGAAGCAAAATGGGATGCTTTTTGGTCTCAAGCAGACAAACACAATAGAAAAAGAAAGTGAGAAACCTTGTCATGATCCCAACATTCCAGATAATGAGATCCCCTATGTGCACTATCCTGCACCAGATACTTACAGTAGGTAATGTATACAGATTTAGCCATATAATAATTTTACATTTTCAGGTCAGCGAGTAACTTTTACCTTTCTTGCTTTGCTAGGAAAGAATGTGCATGCACGCCAGTTAGATTCTTTGCTATCTTGTCGATGCAAAGGTCAGGAAGTGGATGGTTTGAAACATTATTGAATAGCCATGAGAATATTAGCTCCAATGGAGAGATTTTCTCCGTCAAAGAGAGACGTAGCAATATCACCTCAATCACGAAAACGCTGGATAAATTGTACAATCTCGACTGGTTCAGTAGTGCTGCTAAAAACGAATGTACAGCCGCTGTGGGATTGAAGTGGATGCTCAATCAGGTAATCTTTTTATGCCATGATAGAACTGAGAGGTGAATAAAGATTGCTCATAAAATGGTTTTGCAGAACATCCTTTTCTAGCTCAATTATAATATTAGTATATATTATGTAAGTATTTGTTTACTTCCTAGGATCATGGGCATAACCTACAAAAAATATATAATCTAATTCACCATGGAGAACTTTTTAAAAGGAAGTTCACTATGGAGAGTAGGGATGACAATGGGTACGGGTATGGGTAAATACCCGCGGGTAATTACCCATCGAGTACGGGTATGAGTGAGTTTGATACCCACGGGTAGGGCTGGAACAAAAGCTCGTTTTCTGATTTTTTGGCTCGGTTTAAAATTTCATCTGATTCAATTTTGGATTGTTCCAACATTAAAATTAGTCGATTTTAGACATCCTTGAAATGCACTTTGGCTCGACTCCGGCTCGGCTCGTGGGCTCGGTTGTAAATTTACTCTAAAAAAACAACTAAAATCATATAGAATCAATCTGCATCAATTTTAAAAAAAAATTCTGTCATCAGTAAGATTTTTAAAATAATTTTGCCACTAATTTGTTCATAAAAAACCTTGTGATGAAATTATGCAGTGTTGCGCATCTTCTCCAATAAATTAGCTTACCTATGTTGCTTAATATTTTGATACATTTTTGTGTGGAAATTACAGGGTCTAATGAAATATCATCAAGAAATAAATGAATACTTCAACCGAAGGGGTGTATCTGCGATTTTCCTTTTAAGAAGAGATCTTCTGCAACGTTATGTCTCTATATTAGCAAATGCTCATGATAGTGCTACCAAGCAACTAAATGGAACGCATAAAGCACACGTGCATTCCAGAGATGAGGTTCATATTTTTTTTAATCTTATTCACTGTCCATAGTTAGACACATGCAGTGTTTATTTGGACCCATAAATCCATTTTGTTTCCTTTATATCTAACTATGTATGCTATTTTCTTACGATAATGTTGAACATATGCATATAATATAAAATATGTACTAATATTTTTCCCCTGTAGGCTGACGTTCTTGCTAAATATAAGCCATCAATAAACACAAAGTTGTTGATCCCTGAACTAAAGCGCTCTGATAAGTTGGCAGCCGATGCTCTGGTGAATTTCAAAACGACTCGGAATATCGTTCTTTTCTATGAAGATGTTGTCAGTAACCAAACCGTGAGTCCAAATTTCTTTATATCCTCGTATTAGGATTTGTCAACCTTCATTCTTCTAAATAATATATTTCTTGCTTGCTATTTTTCAGAAGCTCATGGATGTCCTGGATTTTCTGAAATTGCCTAAAACAAAGTTATCTAGTCGACATGTGAAAATACATACTAAATCATTGCGTGATCATATTGATAATTGGGATGATGTTAATAATACATTGAAGGGAACACAGTATGAGAGCTTTCTTAATGGTCGAAGGTGACTAAATTAATTGACTAGTGTAAATAACGATGGAGCGAATTTTCCTTCTTTGCCCCCTACTATAGCTAACAGAGTTTGTTAAAGTTAAAGGTTTTGGCTACCACATTTTAATCTAAGTGGTTTTTTCTTTACTTTGAGACATTTATACAACTTAATTGATTAAATCCATAGCTTTCATAAAAAGGTATGGTCGGTGTTACACGAGTGTACATAACTATAAAGTGAATATTTATTATGTCTTGTGTTGGCATCACTTCATTATTCTTGATTTTTATTACTGAAAAGTTTGGATGGCTAGTAGACATAAGATTAGGATGGGATTATGAGGGGAAGGTTGGTCTAAAATATATCACGTATTGATTTGTTGATTTACGTTATTTTGTTTAATCTGACATATAAAAAGAAGATGAAAAAGATATCGGTTTTTCTAGCACATAGTCGCCTGTAAAATCAAATCGGTGCAGGCGATGGCTTGGACTAGGAGGCCACACACGCTCCATTTGCCGGCAGACGTAGCATGCGAGCGAGCGTGAGAGTCGTGAGACCTTGATGAGCAGCGGCGTTGCTAGATAGCGATCAGGGCGTGTATTGCGCCTTTACGTGATGCTAGCTAGCTTGAAATACTCTTGCCCACAGAAAATTAGACGTTTCTTTTTTTGTTTCACATGAAAAAAAATTACTAAAAATTTTATTAATCACTTTTACTAGGCTGTAGGCATCTGTATTTGGCTTCCCGAGCAGGCGATTTTTTCACTCGCGCTTCTCACATGCCCGCGCGAGATGCAGCGTGCCAGTGCCCTTTTTTTTTTTCCTGCTACCGCCAGCGACCGCGTGACTACTGATGCTGATGCATGCGTGCATGCGGGCGAGCTGCAATGCTAAGTGCCCAGCAATTTTTTGCATGCAAGCATGCATACTTTTTATGCTGAAAATTTTTTATATATTAAAAAATTGTTTTAATTGAACATATCATTGCTGACGAGTTGTAAATACATCCATAATAAATTGTATTTGAATATAAAAACTTTGTTGCATAGTTTAATTTTTTTTCACTTTGTTTGTACTATTTTTTCAGTATCTTTTGTATGGAGGGAGTATCATGTATTGATTTGTTGATTTACGTTATTTTGTTTAATCTGATATCCAAAAAGTAAGATGAAAAAGGATATCGGTTTTGCTAGCTCATAGTCGCCTGCAAAATCAAATCAGTGCGGGCGATGGCTTGGACTAGGAGGCCGCGCGCACTCCATTCGCTGGCCGACGTAGCATGTGAGCGAGCATGAGAGTCGTGAGACCCTGATAAGCAGCGGCGTTGCTAGCTAGCAAGTAGGTCGCGTATTGCGCCTATACATGATGCTAGCTAACTTGAAATAATCCTGGCCGCAGAAAATTAGATGTTTCTTTTTTTTTTGTTTCACGTGAAAAAATATTTTTTTGTACTAAAATTTTTTATTAATCGCTTTTACTAAGCTGTAGACGCCTGTATTTGGCTTCCCGCGCAGGTGATTTTTTCACTCACGCTTCTCGCATGCGCGCACGAGATGCAGCCTGCCAGTGCCCGCTTTTTTGCTGCTACCTCCAGCGACCGTGCGCGAGCTGCTGATGCTGATGCATGCATGCATGTGGGCGAGCTGCCAATGCTAAGGACTTGTTCTTTTCAGCGTATCGTTGCGTTTGCGTATTACTGTAGACTGTAGTAAATTTGAGAGCCCTCAAAATAAGGTCTAAAGATTATAAAAAAATAATGAAAAAATAGTTTTAGAATCTTTGGAAGGACTACTAAAAGTCATGAAAAAAATCGTCGCAAATTATGACAACATATAGGCCATATAAAAATGACAAAATTTGCTACAGTAATACGCAACGGTACGATACGCTGAAAAGAACAAGGCCTAAGTCCCCATCACATTTTTGCATGCACGCATGCATACTTTTTGATGCTGAAAATTTTTTATATATTAAAAAAATTGTTCTAATTGAACATATCATTGCTGACGAGTTGTAAATACATCCATAATAAATCATATTTGAATATAAAAACTTTGTTGCATAGTTTAATTTTTTTTCACTTTGTTTGTACTTTTTCTGTATCTTTTGTACGTGAAATTTCTATATATTTGGGCTGAAAAAAATCACATGCGCAAAACGTAAAACACATGCGTCTGCACTGTAGTCGGTCCCAAAGGATATTGTTATAATAGCCAAGTTTTTGTTATGTAAGGATCATTTAAAGTTATATGGTTGCTTAATGTTTTTTTGGCCAAACCTTGTTCTTGAATTTTTATCCTGTAAGGAAAAACAAAAGAAGTAAGAGCAATTTAGTCGAGTAAGTTCATAGCACCTCCAACAATTGTCCCGTTTGCCCCGATTCATCATCATTCGTATATAGTGTTGAGGCATTGCCTCATCACTATTCATTGACCAATCACAATTATTTTTCCAACTCTCTATATTTATTATTCATTGTCCTATCACTATTCACTTTTCCAATAGCATGCCTATCACCTTTCAAGTAACGTGCCTAGTGTGCCCCATATTTCACTGTTACAGTGGATAGGGAACCCCATTTGGGGCATCTGCTGGAGATGTCATAATGTCATGTTTGGAAGGAATCTCACGTATTTGACACCTACTTTAACAAACTCTACCTTAGCGAATATGACTTCACCTCTACTATGTATCTGGACTTGAGTTGATACTTCACAGCTTATGAAAAGTATTGAAAAATACATGAAAAAGAAAGGAGGTAGAAATTTTTTTGGATTTATGGTTAAAGAACTCGATGAGTCTGACTTGGCATCAAACCTACCACCTTCTGGAACAAACAGTTCTAACCCTAAATCACCTCCTTCAGTGACTCCACCAATAATAATACTCTCTATACCGGAAAACTTCCTCACAACTTGTACAGATATGAAATCGTCCTCTCTCCTATCACCACAGTCTTACCACATTTCATGATTTTGATGGCCCTTCCATCTAAATCAATCTAGAACACCATCCCATCTTAATATAAGGTCCCGAGCGAAAATCAGATTTCTCCATAGCCCCAGTACATGCTTCGCGTCTTAAAGTAGCCGGTCAACTCCGCCATATGTCATGATCTTGATGGCTCCTACTCCAATGGTATGGTATATTGTGTCACTTCCAAGTAAACCGATCCGAAATCACCAACCTTGAACGAAGATAATCACTCCCTGTTGTGTGTCACTGTCACATGAAGATGACAAACCAAATGCAAGATCCATGTATATTTGATACTAAGAAGACTTCTTCATTGTCACTTTTATCCTTGCCACATTAGCATCGATTCCTTTCTTTGTCGATATAATTCTACCAACCACGATTTTCACAACCTGATCTGTGAGTTGTCTAGAATAGATCCTCGGTCTAACTTCACCTAATGCGCTCGACACCTCAAACAGATTTCTAGTTTGACCGCTTTATCTGTTCACCTTCTGGAACAAATCATCACGAACTTGGATTATCAGCCAATCTGACCTCTCTGGTCAAATTACCACCAACCTCCTTGAGCTTTTTTCTCTCCTTTGAAACCTGCATCCTTGTCTTGTTCTAGGACCCGCACTCAAATCGGACTTGCATGAGTTGCAAATCTGATTTCTTTTGGCCAATCCAAATAACTCTCTTCTGCCTTTTCTCTTTGGGCTCCATTGTATCTGATTATAGTAAGAGGGGACCTATTTCTGTCTCAAAATTTGAGGCCAAAAAACACCTCCTTTTCATCTCGGACTTCGTCTCTCCTTTTTTTTTAAAGAGGCACAAGCACAAAGGTATGCAAAGGCATAATGTTTGGTTACACAATCGACATGACTAGCTACGTCTGTGGAGCTCTTACTATGTGTGCTTATTCCCAATAGCACAAGCACACTGGGCCATTCAGGTCATGGCCATAGGCCGGTCGCGCACCCTGCTCTCTCTGTGCTACAACTATGTTGTCATAAGAAGTTGCACGACAATGCTCCCTTTATATAGAAGCTAGGCATACAAGCCCGACCCTAACTATATCCTCCCCCTGTCCATTACAACTTAAAGCCTATGCAACATATTCGTTCTCATATTTGACATTAGCTCTAACAGTTTTGGCTTTTATAAGTTTTGAGAGAAAAAGGTTGTATGTATCTATGTCAACACATTTTAGCGGAACCCTTATGCCTTACGGTTGGCAAGTCACTACAAAAAAATAGGGAATCGCTACCAGTTTGAAACCGGCTAACTGTTAGTAGCCAACTGGGAGTGATACTTCTGGGGTATCCCTACCGAGTTGTGAAAAATTGGTTAGTGATACCAATGTGTTGGAAATATATTGGGAGAAGCACTCAAACTCAAGACCTCTGGCTCTAGCCTCATCCTTTTATCCAACCCACCCACTGTTCACATAGTGATATGGCTACTAGGATATGCATTTTTTTTTAAATTTTTGCTTTTCACAAGGCATCACTACCGGTTCATGGCTCAAACCAGTAGCGATAGTGCCCCGAGGCACCACTACCGGTTTGTGACTCAAAGCCAACATCACTATCGGTTCGTGGCTTAAACCGGTATTGATGCCCAGTCACTACCGGTTTACGGATAACCAATAGAGCTGAGATGTGACAGTAGTAAAGTTCACTTCTGCAAGAGTGAGTGGTTCTCCCGCGACCATTCAATCTAAAAACTTATAATAAACATAGGTTGTGCAGCCCTTATGTTAACGTTTGTGCATAGATTTCTTATAAGGAATTGATAATTTCTTCTTAAAACTGCGTATTATAATGTCCCGGGTGTTTCCCCCTTGTTATTGACTTCCGGTCAACCATTTTTTAAACTGTCAAGGTAGGATAGATCGACTGTTGACGAGCAAGATAATTAATAAGAAGAGAGAGCCAGCATGATCTTATATATAATAATAAATAAACTTTAAACTTGAAGCAAGGCTAAGAAACAAGTTTAAAAACCCATAAGGTCTAACAGATCGATTCTATCTAGAGAATATATATAAAAAAGGAGAACAAGAACAAATTAATTACTAGAAATGATGCGATTGAGATGCTTGTATTTACGGTTGCTGTTACAGGGAGTGACGTGTTAAGGAATGACGGGCAAATTAAGGTTATGTTTTTTTTTGAGCTGATTTAAACGATTGATGTCACGACCCCCTGCGTCTCTACAGGGAATCCAGCACCATGATCTGATACTAGGTCCAGACTAGTACCTCATGATGGACAATTAAACGGTTATCATCGCTGGCATTCCATTATTATTCAAAATAACAGAGTTTTACAAGGTAGTATCATAAGCTATTACAATAAAACAGATATTATCAAGTATTAAGAACGAATAACAAGAACATCAGAGCAGCAACAGCCTTCAGCGACGATATCCAAGTGATTGACCCGGACTCCCGCAGCTAGTCCTGCACCCTGAGTTCGGACCCTTCCTGGTCCTAATTAGACTTGCAACCTGAATAATAAAATTATCCGCGATAGATATAATGAGTACGCGGCTACCCAGCAAGCTATCCTTAATAAATGTATGCAATGGCAAAGATCAAGGAAATTGGCTATTTACACCAAAACCTATTTACTAATCAAATTTTAGCAAAAATGATGTTTTGTTGAATGCATGAATCTATAGTATCATCATGAACATCAAAGGAAGGTGCATCATCACACCAAGCCAATCCCAGCCTACTCTAGTCAAGTTCAATTATTAAAAGGTGAATCTACATGTGCAAACCTCTCGCCCCGTCCATGACCGTGGACACGGCTATCATGATAATTTTAAACTCTGCAGAGTGTGTACAAGTTAATGTAAGGTCCTGAGCGAAAATCAGATTTCTCCATAGCCCCGGTACATGCTTCGCGTCTTGAAGTAGCCGGTCAACTCCGCCATATGTCATGATCTTGATGGCTCCTACTCCAATGGTATGGTATATTGTGTCACTTCCAAGTAAACCGATCCGGAATCACCAACCTTGAACGAAGACAACCACTTCTCATTGTGTGTCACTGTCACATAAGATGACTAACCAAACGCAATATCCATGTATATTTGATACTAAGAAGACTTCATCATTGTCACTTTCATCCTTGCCACATCAACATTGATTCTTTTCTTTGTTGATATAATTCTACCAACCACGATTTTCACAACCTGATCTGTCAGTTTTCTAGAATAGATCCTCGGTCTAAGTTCACCTAATGTGCTCGACACCTGAAATAGATTTCTAGCCTGACTGCTTTATCTGTTCACCTTCTAGAACAAATCATCATGAACTTGATTGTCAACCAATCTGACCGCTCTGGTCAAACCACCACCAACCTCCTTGAGCTTTTTTCTCTCCTTTAGAACCTGCATCCTTGTCTTGTTCTTGGACCCACGCTCAAACCGGGAGTACATGAGTTGCAAATCTGAGTTCTTTTGGTCACTCCAAATAACTCTCTTCTGCCTTTTCTCTTTGGGCTCCATTGCATCTGATTATAGTGAGAAGGGACCTATTTCCGTCTCAAAATTTGAGGCCAAAAAACACCTCCTTTTCATCTCGGACTTCGTCTCTCCTTTTTTTTTAAAGAGGCACAAGCACAAAGGTATGCAAAGGCATAATGTTTGGTTACACAGTTCGACATGACTAGCAGCATCTGTGGTGCTCTTACTATGTGTGCTTATTCCCAATAGCACAAGCACACTGGGCCATTCGGGTCGCGACCATAGGCCGGTCGCGCACCCTGCTCTCTCTATGCTACAACTATGTTGTCATAAGAAGTTGAACGACAGTGCTCCCTTTATATAGAAGCTAGGCATACAAGCCTGACCCTAGATCTATCCTCTGCTGTCCATTACAACTTAAAGCCTATGCAACATATTCATTCTCATATTTGTCATTAGCGCTAACAGTTTTGGCTTTTATAACTTTTGAGAAAAAAAAAGGTTGTATGTATCTATGTCAACACATTTTAGCGGAATCCTTACGCCTTACGGTTGGCAAGTCACGAATCGCTACCGATTCCAAACCAGCTAACTGTTAGTAGCCAACTGGGAGTGATATGGGTATCACTACCGAGTTGTGAAAAACTGGTCAGTGATACCAATGTGCCGAAAATATATTGGGAGAAGCACTCAAACTCAAGACCTCTGGCTCTAGGCTCACCCTTTTATCCAATCCACCCACAGTTCGCATAGTGATATGGCTAGGATATGTGTTTCTTTTAATTTTTGCCTTTCACGAGGCATCACTACCGGTTCATGACTCAAACCGGTAGTGATAGTGCCCGAGGCACCACTACCGATTTGTGTCTTAAAGCCAACGTCACTATCCGTTCGTCGCTTAAACCGGTAGTGACGCCCAATCACTACCGGTTTACGGATAACCAATAGAGCTGAGATGTGCCAGTAGTAAAGTTCACTTCTGTAGTAGTGAGTGGTTCTCCAGCGACCATTCAATCTAAAAACTTATAATAAACATAGGTTGTGCTTATGCTAACGTTTGTGAATAGATTTCTTATAAGGAATTGATAATTTCTTCTTAAAACTGCGTATTATAATGTCCCCGGGTGTTTTCCCCTTAACGTTTGTGAATAGATTTCTTATAAGGAATTGATAATTTCTTATTAAAACTGCGTATTATAATGTCCCCGGCTGTTTTCCCCTTGTTATTGACTTAGTGCCCTCTCAATGCATTCCGGTCAACCATTTTTTAAACTGTCACGGTAGGATAGATCGACTGTTGACGAGCAAGATAATTAATAAGAAGAGAGAGCCAGCATGATCTTATATATAATAATAAATAAACTTTAAACTTGAAGCAAGGCTAAGAAACAAGTTTAAAAAACCCAAAAGAGTCTAACAGATCGATTCTATCTAGAGAATATATATAAAAAAGGAGAACAAGAAAAAATTAATTGCTAGAAATGATGCGATTGAGATGCTTGTATTTACGGTTGCTGTTACAGGGAGTGACTTGTTAAGAAATGACTAGCAAATTAAGATTATTTTCTTTTAAGCTGATATAAACGACTGAATGGCTGAAATTACTGAATTTCGAGAGCTTGCCTAGATATTACCGAGATTCGGATCCATTTCGCTTGACTTGTTTTTTAAAGTGTTATGTAGCTGCTCTTGAGCTTCCATCTCTTAATACATGAGGTTTTTCTGCTAACATATAGAAATTTTTGAAGGACTCACCTTGAAAATAGTGAAAAAATCTAAAAAAACGTAGATAAGTCGTTAAGCCGTTAAATCGTACGATAAGCTATTGAGCTGTAAAGAACGGGGCTAAAACTACGCCGTGCCCTTGCTGTCTATCAAAATTCCAAAGGCCAGCGTGCATGCGACATCCATTTCTACTGTATATCTTAGCATGCAAGTAGCACATTCTTTCCGTCCACTGGACATACAAGTCTCTACATTTCTACATACAAGTCTCTATCTCACTGTTCTCACTGTTCTCACACACACATATTTGAGGTTACGTACGTCCTCGAGCTGCTGTCAACGCACTGGTGCGCGCTGGTTGGCACCAGCTGCTGATCGATGTCAGCTACTTCGTTTATTCTTGTGAGTTTATACTAAGGTCAACAGTTATATTTTATAGTGATCGCTGTTGGCTGGAGTGCACTGCTTGTACGGCGACTACAGTACAGTATCTTATGTGCAAACCGCGTTTGCCACGCAGCTCATGATCTCGCTCTTCGTCACCGGCCGGGATGGTTTCAACGGCAGAATGGTCAGCCAGAGCATGGCTAATGGGAAACCTGTATGCTCCTTGATACCGTGGAAGTGGGATTGTGAATATAAATTATGCATTGAATTTTTACAAAAATATAGATTATTCTCTAAACGTTAAAACCATAGTTTTTTAACACCCTTCAGGTATCAAAACCTGATAGTTTCGTTACATTTTTTTTCTTTTCAGAAAATGGGCTACTCGAAGGAGTAACTACCTTTGTTGGTTTCATCGAGATAGGTTTTTTTTATATAATTTTATCAGATTGGAAAAATGATCCGGGCACTGATAATTAGTTACTGGCCAATAATCGGTTTTTATTGGCAGACAGCGTGTTGGGTACTCTCTCCGTTTTTTTTATGGTTTTGACTTTTGGACACGTATTTGACCGTTCGTTTTATTCAAAAAATAGTGCAAACATGCAATAAAATTAATCATGCTTAATTTATATTTATTGATAAAATAAATCACAACAAAATAAATGATATTTACATAGTTTTTTAATAATACGAATGGTAAACAAACGTGTTCAAAAGTCAAAGATATCAAAAAAAATGGAGGGAGTATTAAATAAAAATTTTAAATTCATCAAAAGATATCAAAAAATTGATATTTAAAAAATATTCACATTTGGTAAAAATTCATTCAACTGGCTTTTTCACTGATATGAAAATTTATCGGCAGTCACCGACAAGGCCAATAGATAAAATGTTTCCCTGATCCGAGCAAGCATGCATATATAGTCCATAAGCAAAAGAACCGGTGATCTGAAGATTCTGAATTTTGTGAGTGGCGTGATTTCAGTAATTCTATGTGCTTACAAAACAAGGGTTTCACGAATGGGGGAGGTCTAAATCCTTGTGCCCTGCATTCCACATGATCGCATCGACATTTTTGACAAAAGAAGCATGTATGTTTCAGTTAAAGATCCACTACAGCGTGCAGATAAGCTTGCAGGAATTATATTATATTAGTACCAGCATCCGTGTGGCCATGGGCCATGGCTACCTCTTTCCACTGTCTAGCCGCCTACAAGAGATGGCAATATGGCTTCAAGCCAAACCGCTGAGTTAATTTCTATGTGCCAACTTACTCAGAAGCATGGTCTCTCACGGGAAGATGGGCTTGCCAAATGATTTGTGTGAACAGTGTCTCCATAGCACAAACAGAACATGGGCATATTTGACTGGGTGGCAAACATTGCCACAGTTGCGGCACAAAGATTTAATTGTATAAAACTAGTTTTTGGTTAATGCCACTATTAAAATGTAACACTTTTTGAAGCAAGTGACCCCGTGTAGGGATGTAAATGGTCCAAATATTTTCCGAACGGGACCAACCAGAACCGGATTCTGACAGGATCGTTTTGAATATATACAAGATATCCGTTCACTTGTGCACTGGTTTGAGGCCCACCCGCCCAAGGCCCAACCGGCCAACCCAACAGGCAACAGGTAACCGGCCACCACCAACATGCAATCCTAGCCTCCACTCCAACCCTCCGCATCTTTTCCCAGCTATCGCCTTCCTTGTTCCCGTCTCGGTCCACCGCCGCCCGCCGCCTCAGGTCCGTCGTTGCCACCGCCAGCCCCGATCCCGGTCCCACGCCCCGACCCATGCTGCCCCGGCCAAGCCACGCGCCGGAGAGTTGGATGGCGGAGAGATTGAGAAAGTCGAGATGAAGATTGTTGAGCTCTTGAGGTATGTCACTCGACAGTTTGTTGTTGAAGAGGTCAAGGATGTTGAGCACAGTCAGTGACCCTACGACCGCCGGGATCTCGCCGGAGATGTGGTTGCTGCTAAGGTTGAGATAACTAAGCCTCGTCACTCCTTGGATGGACGGAGGGATCGAGTCGGATATCTGGTTTCCCGAGCCGCCATCCGCAACGAATTTGGTCCATAATTTTGCTTGTACGTATGAATTTGATCCACAAATTTTGTACGTTATGCTTGTTTGTATAAATTCGCTCCAAAATAATGAACATATAAGACGCAATAGTTTCATGTTTCAATAAAATGTTCGCAACCGTACTCGATCAGATTCGTACTCGATCCGTATTCGTGTCCGATAATATCTGATTTCGTATTTGCATCTAAAATATATGTAACTGGATCCGATTAAAAAAAATATGGTTTAGCTATTATCCCATCCGATCCGGACTATTTACACCCCCTACCCACATGCCATACTTTCGTTTTTCACGCTAAAACTTGCCACCTTTGCGGTTGCATTAAAAACTACTAATGTCGTGCCAACTTTTGTTGAACAAAATTAGAACAACACAATGCAGTCATTTCCTTTTTGTTCGGAGGTCAGAATTTTCCTTCTGATAATTATAGAATAGAAAGAAAAGCAGATGCTTTCTGGTGTTAAATCTTCCAATGCACTTTATGGAGGAAAATTTTTTATTATATTTTTTAAAAATGCTTTATACAAAAATAATCGACGGTTCAGAGATTAAGCAAAAATAGGCGCCCCTGTCGCACTTTGGATGAACGATTGATAGAAAATCGTGCTCTGAACGAGCGACCGGCCGGTGCTCCGGATAGGTTGCAGGCGCACAACAGGGAGCTATCTCCTTCAACGCACGAATTGGAGCTACCTGCTACGTTGCATGCACCAACAGCCACAAACATCCTCTCGCGTGATCATTTTTTCGCTATATGTTTTGATTAGTACCTTCGATTACCGAACCAAATTCAAAAATGGGTTCCTGGCATTTTTTCGAACAAAAATAGACCACACTTGCCATATAAATTTCAAAAGATTAAAATTTGAATTTTTAAAATTTCAAATTCAAATTCAAAATTTTGAAATTCAAGTGTGGTAATTTTTGAATTTGAAATTAGTTGAATTGTGATTTCAAATTCAAAATTACCACACTTGAATTTCAAAATTTTGAATTTGAATTTGAAATTTTAAAAATTCAAATTTTAACCTTTTGAAATTTATATGGCAAGTGTGGTCTATTTTTGTTCGAAAAAAATGCCAGGAACCCATTTTTGAAATCTGTTTGGTAATCGAAGGTACTAATCAAAACATATAGCGAAAAAATGATCACGCGAGAGGATGTCTGTGGCTGTTGGTGCATGCAACCTAGCAGGTAGCTCCCTGTCGTGCGTTGAAGGAGCGACGGCTCCTGCTGCCCTGCAACCTATCCAGAGCACCGGCCGGTCGCTCGTTCAGAGCACGATTTTCTATCAATCGTTCATCCAAAGAGCGACAGGCGCCTATTTTTGCTTAATCTCTGAACCGTCGATTATTTTTTGTATAAAGCATTTTTAAAAAGGCGAGCGCCAGCGTCCGGACGCCCGAGCGCTGGACCACCCGCGTCCGTCGGATCGCCGGCTACCACGCCAATCCAACGCACGCCCCGCGCTCCCGCGTCCCTGCCTTTCCCAGCGACTAGTTTGCCGTCGTTTGATTAAAATTCCAATTAAACTTCTGATTTTTGTATAAAATTCAAACTGTGTTCAAAATGCGTGAAATAAATTTCATAATTCTTCTAAAATCGAGAGCAACCCATTTTAAATACTTTTTAAATTTTTTGAATTTTTTCACTTTTTCGATTTTTTATGCGAAACTAGGAGAAGGCACTTATGAAACTTACATCTATACTAGCGAAACTTGGTCGTGTGCAGATAAAACTTGGCCGTATGCTGATGAAACTTGGATGAAACTTCGATATAACCTGATGAAACTTGGATGAAACTTCGATGTAACCTGATGAAACTTGGATGAAACCTGTTGAAACTTGAATTGACCTGATGAAACTTGAAGAAACTTGTATGAGACATGTTGAAACTTGATGAAACTTGCATTAAACCTGATGAAACTTGGCAGTTCGGCAAGTTTAACGAATATGAAATCCAAGTTTCAATAGGCGAAACCCCAAGTTTCATCAGGTAAGTTTGAAGAGTTATATGGCAACACATATCTTGTTTTGTTCGTAAAAATACAAGAAACACGTTGGTGCAAACGGTTTTTGGATTGGAGCATTCAGTCAAAAATTATGGCCATTCAAAAGAAAAAATGATGTGGGGCCCACTGCATGCGGCTGCGCTGGCGCGTTTCTCGTGCGCGCGCGTCTCTCGCGCGCGCGCGTCCGGACGAGCCGGACGGCCGAACACAAGTGTTTTTGTTTTAAAAAATATAATAATTTTTTTTTTTACTTTATGGAAGGGCTAAACAAAAGCCCATAACATCTGGGCCATGTGTCCGCCCAAAATGAGCGGCCGGTAGCGTCAGGACCTACAGCATACTTCAAGAAGTCCCATAATTTCAGGCCCAATACATTTTATTAAGAAAAAAAAACATATTCCGTATTGACCACCCAGCTCCAGCCCAACAGAAAAATTAGCACGCTTTTCTTCGCCAGAGATCGATTGCAAACTACGGAAGAGAGGAAGGTGACATCTGCCTGAATACACGCAAGTAACAAGTAACTACATTGCATTATCAGGAGATTGCACAATTATTCGAATGCATAACCACGACACAAAAGGCGCATCAAAACTAAACTAATCAACATGGGTAATCCATTCATGGAGGAGCGAAACGATGAATACATCTAGACCGGTGCGACGTACGTGCAACTGTGCAAGCGTGGGTGAAACGTCCCCGCCGCAGCCGCGACAACGGTTGCGCTCACAGTCACAGCCTCCCACATCTGAAACATCCCCATGGTCTGCGCAGGAAACGCATCGCTAAAGATCATGGGTGAATTGAAGACCACCCACTGGCCACTCTTGGACAACACACGCAGACACGCAGTACAGTCATACAGATGGGGGTAGTACTGGCACAGCGTTTTGACCAAGAGCTTCCCTAACAGGGACTCGATCTATATCTTCCTCTAAAACACTATTGGTTGATACACAAATAGTATTTTATAGAGAGATATATATAAGGGTTGTTTACGATGCTCTAAACAGAGAGCTATCCATGTACTAAAATTGATCGAAAAAGCGCGCTCACGCGCGCTGTCATGTTTAATGGTCTAAATTGAAATAAATAAAATGATAGAAAAAAAGCAAAGGAACAATATTTGTATGGAAACTTTAAGAGGAAAAAAAGGGGAACAATTCCTAAAATTTTAACTGCTCAGAATTTTAAGAATTCTCCAATTTTTATGGATTTTTCGTTTGAGCCTTTTGATCCCGGGCTAGTTTATTTTATTTTTCTACATTTTTTAACTTTCTTAAAAAAGGGAAGTAAAAGAAGTGGAAGAAAGCAAAGGAACATTTAAAAAAAAAAATCTATTTTTTGGGATTTTCATATTTCAAAACTTTTTATGGATTCTTCTAGCTATGGTTCTATTTTTGTAAACTTTCTATTTTCCAGTTTTGAGACACGGGGAAAAGAAAATAGAAAAAGAAAGAAATACAGCCTAAAAAGGAAAGGACAAAGTCCTTTTTAAATTTGAACTTTAAAAATGTTGAAAGCATACAAACTTTGTATGAATGTTCTTTGTGCATGCATGGCTGCATTTTTGTGAGCTTTTATTTTTTGTGACCTACAACAAAACGAAAATATATTAGGGGATAAAAAAGAAGCAGGTGGGCATAGGAAAAAAGACAGCGCCTAGACAGGCGTGGGAGGAAAAACACGCGGGAGAAAGACCGCGTCTGACGGCGTGTTCACCGCTCAACCACCGCGGAACACACCCCTGGTCAGATTACACCGACAGCGTCAGCCTCGGGAGAAAATCACAAAAATAGGGAGAGGCGTTGCGAGAGCCAGCCAGGGCACCTGCCTCGTCGGTTATCCTGCGCAGAATTTTTTTTTTTTATGTTAAGATTGGATGGACAAATGGATCAGTGCCACGTAGTCGTCCAAGCCAGAACGGATAGCCGAGGTTTCTCGGGTGACGTGGCATCACGCGGATTCAGGCTCATTACAACTAATGTAGGATAGTTATTATGTGCCACCTTTTGACTTAAAAACTAGCCATGTCTATGTGCACAAATCCATGTGCCCGTTGCACTTCAGATAAGAATGATCTATCACTATAGCAGTGAAATTTAGCGTATATCGCTAGGGAGATGAATAGTGATGAGGCGGTGGAGAGTAAATATAGAGATGAAAAAGATGAATAGACCTTATTATAGATGAATAATGATGGATATGGATAAATGGAGCATCTGGAGATGCCCTTACTGCAGAGCCATGAAGGTGCCATTCTTTTGTGTGAGGAGTATAGATGGCCAGATGGGCCGGGCCTAATGGGCCAGCCCGGGAGCCCGCTTTTTTGGCACGGCACGGGCACGGCACGGCACTAAAATAAATGGGCCGTGCCGGCCCGGCACGATGCGTAGGGCCGTGCCTGGGCCGAAGTTGGAGCCCGTGGGCCAGCACGGCACGACCCATGTAAGGGCGGCACTAAGGAGGCACTAAGGGGCCCGTGGGGGAGCTAGGTACGTTGCGAACCGCGCTCTGAAGCTCAGATTTGAGGCTTGGAAGAAGAAAGAAAGTTGAAGGTTGAGACAGGAAGACTCGTACGCACAAGAAAGAAAGGGGGAAAGTAGGAAAGAAAGAGGACGGCCAGGGAATGAAAAAGCAAAGAAAGAGTAGGAAACAGAGACACAGTCAAGGAATAAAAAAAATTGAAGAGAACAAAAAGATAGGAAATGGAATTTTTTTTTGTGAATTTCCTTAAATTTTGCAGGTTGAATTTAGCTATCATTTTTAAATTTTAGAACACCAAGGATTTCATATGTTGTGATGCTATTTTTTAGCTACAAAGATAACAACCACAATAGATCATTGCATTAGTAGTTTATATAGATAGCTTTATAGACAACCCATTGTAGATGTTGTCTATAGCATTGATTATTGATGACATGGCATATTGGTAGAGACAGCTGATGTCTCTACCATTGTACATGCCCTTATGTGCCACCTTTTGACTTAAAAACTAGCCGTGTCTATGTGCACAAATCCATGTGCCCGTTGCACTTCAGATAAGAATGACCTATCACATAGCAGTGAAATTTAGCATATATCGCTAGGGAGATGAATAGTGATGAGACGGTGGAGAGTAAATATAGAGATGAAAAAATGAATATACCTTATTAGGACCTGAGCCCATGGGCTGGCACGGCACGGCACGATTAAGTAATCGTGCCGTGCCGTGCCTGTCTCATACGTGCCATGCCTAGATGGGCTAGTGCTGTGCCGTGCCGCCCATCTGGCCATCTATAGTGAGGAGATGAGAAGGTCAGGGTATTATTTAAATTTTTTTGTCCGAACAATCTTAGAAAGATTGTTGCTTACTGTCTAAAGTGAGAAATAAAAATGTTTTTCTAAAATACGTTCATCCGTAATATCATCAACAGAGTTAGCCGTTGGATTTGTTTTTGGATGGCCAGGTCAAGGGAACCACGTGACGAAGAGGATGTGTGTCCCCGCTCTTGGGACTCCTTTTCACTCTGTAGTGTGCTGTCCTTGGCATTTCTTTTCAAGTGTCCTGTTGCTCCATGTACGTACTCCCTCTGTACCGAATTGTAGGTCGCTGTGAAACCCTAGCTTTATAACAAAATTATAAGAGTAACTTATAACCCTAGCAATCCCAATTCCCAAACCGCAGCCGTTGTCGTCGCCTCTCGCCGAAATCAAAACCCATCTGCAACATCTCAGAGCAAGGGGAGGAGGAGACGAGATTGGAGCCGAGCCCGAACACCGCCATCGCCGGTGAATCGCTGCTGCCGCCGTGTCACCTCGCCGGCGAAGCCGCCGGAGAGCTAGCTGCCGGCACCAATCGGAGCCGCCGCCCACCGCGTCGTTGCCCTGCGGAGGAGCCGAGCCGCCGCCCACCGCACTGCTGCCCAGCCGCCTCTCGCCGGAGCGCCGCCCTCAGCCGCCTCCATCACCCCGCGCCGCCGCCCCAACCCAGCAGCCGCCTCGCCGCCGCCTCCCCCTCGCCGGAGCCGAGCCGAGCCGCCTTCCCTCGCCCTGCAGCCGCCGCCACCGGGAGGAGCAGCAGCGCCGCCAGGGGGAGCTTGCCGGAGCAGCTCACCTTGCAGCGCCGCCGCCGCCGGCGCAGCCCTCGCCCCTGCCCAGCAGCACCCTGCTGCCGCACGCTGCAGCGCCGCCTCCCAGCTCGCCGAGGAATGCAGCAGCCTCCAGGGCAGCCCCCAAGCCAAGCCGCCCCCCATCTCCCTCCTCCTCTCTTGTTCTCTCTCAAGTTGGAAGAGAAACGCAAGAAGAAACATGGAGCCCGATCCCCTTTTTGCTCTGCGGCTGAGGTTGAAGAAGGACAAGCCGACGAAGCCGTGCTCTGTTTGACTATCTAATTGGTCTGCACACCGTGTACATGTATGTGCCCATAAACAGTGCACCTTCCCCATTTTATTTCTCCTAAACCGTCGATCCGAATCACTCCAAACCAATTCCATTGATCTCCTTTCGGTAAACCCTACTCCCACTAATTATTTTATATTTATATTAAATTTTTTGTCTGCTCTGTATTTATCTACGTCTCGTTTTGCGTGAATGCCGTTCCGGCATTTTTGCTGGACTCGTGAGTGCCGCCAGAGGTTAGAAAAATTACCGAGATGGAGACGCGAGTCAAAACGTGTCCGTCGGTGACTCTGGAGCCAAGTGGCGTCAACTTCCCGGAGGAACGCGAAGACCTGGACCGAGACCGACAATGATTTCTCGAGAGACGTGCGACCGCCGTACCAGGCAAGTTTTAGTACTTGCTATTTCATCGTTATCATGTCGTTACCCAGTTTTAATAACCCGGCGCGGTATGAAAGGTCCTTTTGATTATGGTTGGGACCGGAGTACTAAACGTGGGGATTCACTGTTGTTTACTTTTCAATATGTGCATGTCATATAGCTATAGCGTGTGTGTACCTAGCCACACTAGTCCTCCACTAGTGTGATTAACCATTCTGTTGATGAGACCTTTCACTACTTTTCTTAGCCTGTCCTTTGATTAGTTGTAGGATTGTTTACCACCATAAAAACTTGTTTAATTGCGGAAGCTGTAGCTTCGGGTGGAAGTTTGGATAAACTAAATAAACAACTAAAAGCAACTAGTCAGGGGGAGGCTCAGCAAGGTTGTGATTGGGTTTGTGACTGTGGTTTGGAGAGCCTCCTCTATTAAGGACTAGAACCTGTGGCATACTAGACCAAACCTTACAGGACAGCCGCAGGCGCCTTCGGGTCCTGGCTGAGTGTCCTATGGAGTCCACTAACCGCTTGCTTGTAGGATGTCCGATCGCAGTTTCGTGCTCTCGGGAAGGGGTCGCGCCCACAACCGAAGCAGGTACGTACCTGCGACCGAATGGCTTTAGTGGGGAACGCCCCAGTGCGGCATCCATACTCAGTAGGTACCCTGTTGTGGAGGGTGCCGGCCGGGCCGGGGAAACCTAAAGTATAGGGCGGGTGAAGTGGTGGGTGAAGTAGGTTGAAAGTCCTTGTACCGTATCTCCCTCTTTTGGGATGAGACGGGACTTGACGGGGAACGTGTCCACACTCTGCAGAGTAAAAACTATCATGGTAGCCGTGTCCACGGTTATGGACGGGGAGTGATGTTTCCACAGTATAGCCCCACCTTTTTAATAATAATTAACTTGACTAGTGGGTAGGTGGATTGGACTGGTGCGTGTCTGCACCTTCTCTTGTTATTATCTGGGATTATGAGTGCATGCATCAACTCATTTAATTAATGATTAAAACTTGTTTAGACAATAGGTTTTTATGTAAATAAACCCTCCATCCCTTTGACCCTGCATTGCATTTAAGGACGACCTATTGCTGAGGAGTCACCTCCTCACTACATGTCTCGTGGATATTTGCTGTTCAGGTTGCAATGACCAAAAGGGTCCGAACTCAGGTGTGTGGAACTAGCTGCGGGAGTCCGGGTCAATTGCTTGGATGTTCGTCGCTGAAGGCTTTCTGCTACTCTAATGTTTATCTTAATTTGTTCTCAATATCTTGTAATATTATATTGCAATATTGTATTTAAACTAGATATTGAATGCCAGCGATGATATCCGTTGTCCACCGTGAGTACTAGTCCTGCATAGTACTGTCATGGTGTCGATTCTGGTGTGGAAACACCGGGGTCACGACAGCCCGCAAGTGGGCCAAAGCCCAGATCAGTGAGGCTTTTGCCTCTGGGTTATTTTCCCATTTAAATTATTACCCGATCACTTTCTATTTTATTTAAAATAGTAAATGAAGTTCTTTTGCCCTGATAATTTTATGTAATATACTTTGAAAGGTTTTGGATTTAATAAAAATATAATATAGCTACTTTTGTATTTATTTTCTGTAGAATTTTGTGTAGCCTCATATAAGGTTTAAATCAATTAGATAAATAACAGAAATTGGATTGCCTTGCTATAAATATTTTAAATATGTATTTTATTATATTGGGATATTATATGGGTAGTTTACTGCATTTCATCTCATAAACATATAGGCATGACCTATTCCACTTGTAGTTATAAATATTTGTATATAGGCTAAAGAACTAAAAGATGTTGGAAAATTCATCTAAAGAGCTAAATAAAAACATTAATGACATATTTATTCTTGTTGTTCCATGTATTTGGACATTTAAACCGAAAACCGATTGTTTCCTCCTTGGCATGCATCATCCTTTATGGTTGAATTGGAAATTTATTCGAATGTCGCATATTCGTATTCGATTAATTAGAGAACGAGGATCCGGAAGAACCGCTGAACGATGACTTTAAGCAAGGCCTTGACATCGGAGAACAAGGCGAGCCAATACTCTAGTTCATTCTTCTTACCCATGTTTTATCTAAATTTATGTTGCTTTAAATTATGAAACTGCATGCTTTATATTATGTTACTACATTATGTTGTGAACAAAAAGCTACTAGAGCTGGTCTAGATATTGACCACTCGAATACTGGTGTTAGTAAACACAACCCCATCCCTTGGCACATTCCTACACTCTCATTAGGTTTAATCAGTGTTTTGCCCGGGATCTTGTTATCCCGGATAGGTGGACTAATAACCCACCGAACACTTTATACACACTCTTGATAATTGGTGATATTTAAATATTGTTTGGTTTGGTCTGTGTGATAAGAGTTTGGAACATTTGTGTTTGGGCTATGTGCATTTGTTTCTCTCTGTGTATCGATTTGTTTATCCTTCAAACCCACCATATCTTGGTGAATGGTGGTGAGATTTATTTAGTCATCGAATCTGTGTGATCGGTGGCGTTGTTTTTAGCCACTGAATCTGTGTGATAAGTGGCGTACGTTGTTTTAGTCATTGAATCTGTGTGATCGTGATATTTGTTTTATAGTCTCAGTGACAACCATTCACTAGTCTGTATGTGTGTAGACAGTGACAGTGAAAATGCTTCGTGCTAACCATCGGATCTTTGTAAGCAATGGTATAATTTTTTCAGTCATCGGATTCTGTGGGAACGGTGAACTGCCAAACTTTTGGTATTTTGTTCTAAGTGAAAGAATGTGTTTCATACTGTGTGGTCGTTGGATTTTAGTCTTGGTGACATGGAATAATTTTGAGCTTTGTTATATTTGGTCTTTGGTGACATTGTTGAGTTATGAAAACCCCCAGTTATGATCATCTTGCATATATAGCACAATACGTCTTTGATTTGTTAAAATGGCTAAGTCGTAGGGTTTCTAATTGTTAGTCTATTGCAAACTTGGTTTTATTGCAAATAAAATAACCTAGCCTCCACCAAACATCCCTTATCATTAAATTGCATTAGGTTGGGTATTGGTTCGCGAGTGCGGTTTGATTGTGCGCTCACACTCACACACACGTTCACGATTTTAGGTGAAGACAAGGAGGACTACGACCTACTACGAGGAGGTGGATGACGTGGGAGCTGACGGCCAAGAGGATTAGGAGGGACTCCAGTCGCTTGCCTGTTGGGAACTTGGCGAAGCATTAGAACCCGAACCCTACTCAAATAGGGATGTAGGAAATGCTTAAGGCTCACGAGCGGCTCGAGTTTAACTTGGTGTTCAGTTCAGATCAAGATTAATTGAAGATCTAAATGAGTTAAAACTTGAGCTTATAATTGACCTCGATTCATAAACGAGCCGAATCAAGTTAGATGTCAGCTCGCTTAAGCTTAATTCTTTAATAGCTCATTAAAATTAACCTTGCAAATACTTCCTTAAATTTTTATACTTTATATCGCCCTGAGTATATAATTAAAGAGAAAATTGCAATGTAGCCCTCAGAACTTGCAGCGGATTGCACGAAATCCCCTAAACTTTGAAATTACTTTTTTGGCCCCCCTAGAACTTGTTGCCGTTAGCACCGTAGTCCCTAGCCGTTATGGTTTCATTAAAAAGACCGTTAAATGCCGACGTAGCCGTTAAGTGCTGACGCAGCCTCAAAAAAATCTAAAAAACAAAAAACTTTAATTTTTTTAAAAAATCATAAAAAAATCAAAAAAAGCAAAAATCATAAAAAAAGAAAAGAAAATTCAAAGAAAAGAAAAATTCAAAAAATCAGAAAATTTTTAAAAATAAAAAATCCAGAAAAATCACGTCAAAAATTTATCTACCTTATATTTTGGAATGGAGTTAGTATTACATATGCATAAAGTAAATAGATAGGGCACCCGATTCGCCTAGTTGGGGTGTTTGTTGTGACGGAACAGAATCGACCTTCAATACCAGTTTTTGGATTTAGGATGTTTCGGATTTTTCTAAATTATTTTTTAAATTTTTCTGATTTTTGAATTTTTGAATTTTTTTGTTTTTTGTTTTTTGAATTTTTATTTTTTTATTTTTTTGATTTTGTTAACTTTTGAAAAAAATTTATTTTTTTGGGCCACGTCAGCACTTAACGGCCACGTAGGTGCCATGTCAGCATTTGTCGGTCTTTTTAACGGAACCCTAATGGTCAGGGGCTACGGTGCTAACGGCAACAAGTTCCGAGAGCCGAAAAGACAATTTTAAAGTTTAGATGATTTCGTGCAATCCGCTGCCAATTCCGAGGGCTACAGTGCAATTTTCTCATAATTAAATTTCTCCCAAAAAGTCTCAAACACTAACCATAATCTCCACTTCCCCCTTCTAGCCTCCCTTATGTGGTCATTATGTGATCTACCCCACCCAGCTCTATCCCCTCACTACTTTTGGCCATCTTTTAAATTGTCCAATAATCAATATAGCTAGATACACAATTTTTTCTCTACTATGTAATGAGTTAATTTCCTTCTATATTGCTCTCTGTTTCAAAAGTACTTAACACATGTATTTTACATGATGTTGAAAGGTGAATATGTGCTCTATTTAAATGTTTAAGTATGGTAGTTTATGTGTTTATTTCTATTAGATATGCATATGCATACTTTAAAAAAATATACCTTGAGTGACTCACGAGCCACTTACGAGCATTGATCGAGCCTAGCTCAAGCTGACATCCCAGCTTGATGTCGAGCTCAAGTCAAGCTGAGCTAGATTTAAGGTCAAATGAGTTGAGCTAAGTTAGATTTTAGCTCGCTCAAGTTTGACTCATTTACATTCTTAGCACCTACTGTTATTAGTAAATTCGTAATTATTTTCATAACGTGCATAAGTGCCAAAAGATCAAGATCCCAGCTTGATGTCGAGCTCAAGTCAAGCTGAGCTAGATTTAAGGTCGAATGAGTCGAGCTGAGTTAGATTTTAGCTCGCTCAAGTTTGACTCATTTACATTCTTAGCACCTACTGTCGTTAGTAAATTCGTAATTATTTTTCATAAGGTGCATAAGTGCCAAAAGATCAAGAATGCCCTATAGAGCTAATTTATCGATGTGTAGCATGTAACGCTAGCTTGTATGGTATCACGCTTTGTATATTATCTTTCCATCTGTCTATCTTAATGCAAGCAGATAACACATGTATCTTGCCTCTCGAAAAATATTGCAAGATAAAGGACGTCATGTTGATGTTATCAGATCCGGACGGCCAGACGTCTGGATGCTGGTGCTCACCTAAAAAAATGACGCAGCAGCATAGGAGCTCTCACATTCTTAGCACCTACTGTCAATAGTAAATTCACGAGCGGTGGCCACCAGGGGTTCTCGCCGCAGCCCGCAGCGCCATAGGAGGAGTCCGAGGAGACACCGCCACTGGGGCATCGGGCTAGGGACCTAGGGTTCTTGCCGCAGCTGTCGCCGCTGTCAAAGGAGTTGCCGCCCCGTCGAAGGAGCCGCTACCGCCGGAGTGGGCTCCGCTCGTGGGAGGAGCTGCCGCTGTCGGAGCGGGCTCCGCTTGGGTGCCAATTAACGTCCTCCGGACACGTCCGGTATCTTCCGAACGCGTCTGGTCACTGCCTACGTGCGCATACAAAAATTCGAGAACTGGCAACACGTACTTGAAGTGTGGGGATTAGAAGGAAACATCATCCACAAGAGATTCAAAACAAACAATAATCAAAAAGCCAACATGAGCAAGAAGCAGATGAACATGAGAGGGAACTTTTGATGTCTATTGCCTTGAAGTGTGGGGGATTACATCAACCACCCCAAAGGGCATCAAGCTCTTGCCTAGAGCACACCAAACACAGCCAGAAATCTCAGCTCCAACGGTGGGGGAAACCCTCACCCCTTCCCTCTTTATATAGCCTCTAAGGAGGAGTTATCCCTAAGGAGTCCTATCGGAGGGCTGAGATTAACTTACACCTACCGAAGTCATTTTCTTATGGGAAATGACTTTCTTGTCCCTGAAATATGCCCCGCACATTCTTGATACATGCCCCTCTTAGGCCCACATACTCCTGACGCAGCTAGTCCCACACGACTCCGGATTTTTCGAGCGCCACCGACCTCCAGTCGATCCTCGAATCCTCCGCCAGGTCCGTGTCCATGTTCCGTATCAACCCGTTTGGTCATAGGTCGAAGCCTGACCGTCTCGCGCAATCTCGTATCGTCCCGGACCCCCGAACCTACAGTTCGCGTCCCGGCATGTTGCCGACGACTAGCCGCTTCACCTGTACCATTTGAGTTAGTCCGTACATAAAACTTACCTTTCACCTGTATGATTAGCTCCAAAACAATATAAATATTCTCCGTGCAAAGTTACAAAACAAACCGACAAGTTTGAATCTAATTTCTCAGCAAAAACAATCTTTTCGGGTGCCAGTTAACGTCCTCGGACACGTCCGGTATCCTACGGACGTGTCTTATCACTGTCCACGCGCGCTTGCAAAAATTCCAGAACTAGCAACACGTACTGCGAACCATCCGGCCTCCTGTTCTCCGGACCGTCCGGCCCTTGCTTTGCTGCATTGGTCGGCTGCTCAAAATGCTGCGCTGCTAGCTTGCTTCCTATTGGCCGGCCATATGCTAATTAGCTAACCTGCTTACCTGCTAATTAGCTAACATGCTAAATCCCAACTAGCTAGCTAGCCGGCCAAGCATGCATACACATATATGCTATCACATGAAGCTTCAAATAAATTCAAATTAATTCCAAATAATTTAATGAACTCCAAGGACTCGAATTCTCACAAGCTAGACTTTTGAAATTACTACTTTCCGTCAAAATACAAAAACACTTCAAATTCACTTTAATCCCTTGACAATATACTCATCATTCCGGGACCCTGCACATGGTCCAACAACCCCTTGATGAGTATATTGACAAACACCCATGAAAAGTTTTGAAGTTTTTAAATTTGGGAAAAACATTGAAATGCCAAACACAAGAGTGTGCAAAATGTTTTCAAATGTCATTTTCAAATTACTCTCTCCCCTTCTGTCAATATGCACAATCAAGACCCAATTTTCTCTCTTTTTGGAATGCACTCTCCCCTCTTTTGCTCAAATTTTAAACATTTGCTTAAGACATGGCATGGATGCATATTGATCACCCAACGGTGGAGGATGTACACACATGTAAGAACAATGTATAATTATATTATTTAGCAAAGGAATCAAGTATAATAAGTCACTTGTTGTTGATGAAAACAACAAACTTGGTTGGTGATCTTTACCATCACAGAATATATAACAATGGCAGTACAAAACGCGAGGGCTCAATTATGTAATAGAACAGTGAATATGTGTGTCACTAATCGTCAATGTGATTACATATAAAATATGATCACTTTTGATTTGTAGATTGATCACCCAACGGTGGAGGACGTGCACACATGTAAGAACAATAAAAAGCCACGACTAAATATATTTGGTCTTAGAATAAAAAAATTTACATGTACATGATATTAGAAAGCCTAACAATTTGAATGTCTAACTCGACTAAATGTGGGAGAACAAAAAAAAAAGAAATGACTACTGGGAATATATATCTCTATAAATCTGCCAATCTTTTTTTTCATTTATCTCACTTAAAATTAAGTTAGATCTAAAAACTTATCCAGGGTCATAGAAAATAGGAGCGGTCTTGGGGTCGGACGTCCGACCAAATCGTTTTGGATCGGACGCCGCCCTGCCCAAAAAACGCAACGATTGCTCAGCCCAGATAACTGCCGGAACAATCATGTCTCCACCAGAACAACTCGCGCCCACGTCCGGAACAACTGGCGCCTCCGCCGGAACAATTCGCGATAACGTCATCGTTGACGTCAGCGAAGTTTTCTTTTTTCGTTTTTTTGTAAACGATAATAGCTTTTGACTGGGAGCATGTTGTCTCTCCAGAGTTGGCCCGAGTTGTCTCTCCAGCTACACAACCTCCATGGTCTAGAAAGGCCTTTTGACGAGGAAGAGGTGCGATCGACTATCCTATCTCTTCCTGCTGAGAAGGCTCCCGGGCCTGATAGCTTTATTGGAATCCTCCTTGAGCTGCTTCAGGTCATGGGTTTGGTCCCATGTGGAGGCAATGGGTCATTCTCAGCCTTAAAAGTGCTTCTACAAGGATAATGGTCAATGGCACTCTTGGGCAATCTTTTAAGCACAGAAGGGGGCTACGGCAAGGTGATCCACTCTCACCGCTCCTCTTTGATCTGGAAATTGACCCCTCTAAGCTAATGATATTGGAAGCTCAGAGACGTGGCATTATCAGCCACATCTCCCCTAAGGTGGAGAAAGCACAGATTTCGTTCTACACCGAGGATGTGGCTCTTTTCCCTTGCCCCCACTGATATGGATTTCCACGCATTAAGGGACATCCTTGATGGCTTCTCGGATGCTTCAGGGCTTGCTGTTAACTACCAAAAATGTCAGGTGTTCCTGATCAACATACCGGCAGGCCGTTTTCAAAACCTCATCCTCTCTATCGGCATGCAGCTTTGCCACTTCCCGTGCACCTACCTTGGGCTTCCTTTGAAGCTAAATGGTCTTACAAGATCTGACTTTTTGCCTTTAATCGAGAAGATTGGTAAGAAGCTTGCTGGTTGGAAAGGAAATATTCTCTCCAAGGGTGGGAAAATTGTGCTTGTCAACTCGGTGCTAACGTCTCAGGCTGTCTATATGCTATCGGTCTTTGTTTTCAGCAAGGGGGCTACTAGGCAACGGGATCCCGTCGGGAGCCCACCCCGACGGGATAGCTCCCCGCGCGCCACGTGTCCCCGGCCTCCCCATGTAATAGATAGTAGGTGCATTGGAATCAGCTATAGACTAGCTGTAAGTTAGTAGCTAGCACACCCTCCTTCTCTTCTCCACATAAGTAAAAGGCTGAGTTGAAATCTTTGTAGCTAGCTGATATGACACCATTGGAGATGCTCTAACGTCTCAGGCTGTCTATATGCCATCGGTCTTTGTTTTCAGCAAATGGGCACTCCGCCAGATTGACAACTTGAGAAGAAGATTCCTTTGGAGCATGGGGGACCAATTCAATGCAGGTACGTGTCTGGTCAACTTCCAAGGTTTGCCATCCCAAAGCTAATGGTGGCCTCGGGATTAAGAGGCTGGATGTTTTTGGCACTGCGCTCCGAACTAGGTGGCTATGGCTACGCTGGAAAAGGCCCTCCAAGCCATGTGCCTCTGCTCTCTTGCCGTGCTCCACAGTTGATACGGCATTTTTTGCTGCCTCCACTGTTGCAACCATTGGGAATGGATGCACCGCCAGTTTTTGGAGTGACCCGTGGTTGGGTGGGGTGGCAGCGAAGAATCTTGCTCCTGCATGTTACAGATCTGCACCAACTAAAAGGGCTACGGTGAGTGATGGGTTGCAAAATGGAGCATGGGCACCACACTTTCACAACCTATCCTCTGAAGACGAAGTGTTACAATTCGTCAGGCTTTGGCCGAGGCTATCCGAGGTGCATCTCCAACCTGAACAACACGATGATATAACTTGGAGGTGTACGGCTAGCGGCGAATACAGTGCTAGCTCGGCGCATCGCCAAGACCAAAATCAATCCATCATTTGGAACTTCTTCACCGAGACCAAGTGCAAATTCTTTATTTGGATGGCTTTGCAAAATAAGATTCTCATGGCCAATAATCTTCAAAAGAGGAATTGGCCTAACAACGAGATGTGCCCACTTTGTGGCATCCACCCGGAGACGGTTGACCATATTTTTCGCTCGTATGCCTTCTTCAAGCAGGTGTGGCACAATATCTCTCAGCTGGCTGACCTCATTCCTACTCCCAACCTTGCCTCCCCGGTTCCTTCCATGACTCAGTGGTGGCATGAGTTACGACTTTTGGTCCCAAAACCACAAAGAAGGAATATAGATGGCCTCATATCCTACACCTTCTGGGTTGTTTGGAAAGAAAGGGATAAAAGGATTTTCACGTCTACCTATGAAAATCCTTCCCAGGTGGTTGATCATGAAATGCATCTAGGCCCCTAAGTGATTTTGGTGATTAATGAGTAACAATTATAGAGCTAATATTTCTATTGGAGATATATGCATATGTTTTATACAGGAAATGTTCATGAAGCACATGTATAAAAGTGGTGGTACACCCCTCAAACTTGGATGTAATTCAAGACGGGATCAAGACTGGATTTAGATTGTAAATTTTTATTTATTGAGTCAAAGGTATGCCGTACTATGAAGAGGGATGCTACGGGGAACCATATAAAGGTTGCTAAGTGCTCAAAATAGGTATCTCGAACTTCGTGTGAGGCCTACACTCAAAAATCTACACCTTCCCAAGTCTCACCCATCGGAACATCCGACAGGGGTCAGAACTTCCGACGCCCCTCGGAACATCCGAAGTGGGATCTCGTCCAACGGCCAAAATTTCGAGATTCGATCTATTTATTGCCTTCCCTACCACTTGCCTTACACAGAGATCTGATTGACTCATTTGAAAACCCCTGTTCAACCTTTGTGTTCTTCGTTCTTCGCGAGAAAAGCCTCTCTCTCTTGTTCTTCTTTGAGAGATTAATCTTGAGAGATTGAGACAACCCGAGTGCTCCACGAATTAGAGTGATCCTAATCTTTGAGAACTTTGCATCCTAAACTTTTTCTTCGCAGCGTTTATTACTCTTGGAGGTTTGAAGGGCTCCTAGACGGCTAGGTATCGCCGGTTGAGCCACCGAACTTTGTGTGGTGCGTCTCTGGATGTTTGTGCAGGTTTGATTCCACCTCCGCAAGGACATGGTCTCACATAGTGAAGATCGGCGAGTGCTTTGTGCAACGTCGACAAGGGGATTAGGGTCTAAGTGATCCGGGCTATTTTGCCTTCCCTAACGGTGAGTAGGACCTCCCTTCAAAGATCCGAACATCGGTGAAAAAATCGCTGCGTCTCCTCTACTTTTGAGTAATTAGTTTCTCTCTAGTATTTATTTATTTCTGAGTTGATTCTACTGTTATATTGTATTTGTATTGATACTATATTAGTAGAATTATACTTGGTCGTGGAAGAAATCAATTTGGTTGCAGGTACACGTGAAACAAAGATCGAACCAGAGACACCAGCGTCGGAACATCCGATAGGGTGGTCTCTGGATAGGTTTTGAAGTTCCGACGCCAGCCGGAACATCCGATAGTATACTCTCTGGTTTGAGTTTTAATTTCCGCATTTTTTGTTTTGCTGGACTATTCACCCCCCCTCTAGTCCTCTATCGGTCCTGTCAGATCATATCAGGATGTCTTGTAGGAATTTTGTGTTGGCCTTTGATCCCGGGTAGTTCTATTTTCTCTTGAGCCTTTTCCTTTCCTTTCTTTTCTTTTCGCTCTCTTTGAGCAACTCTGACGGTGCATATTTGTGAGTTCTACCCATCTTTAATGAATAGTCAGAGCCCCTGTCAATCCGTTCAAAAAAACAGTCAAGAAAAAAAATCACATTCACTGCCCACGATTCATTAACCACGTTAATAAATTCGTATCACGACCAGGAAAAAAATAATATTCCGTGCCAAACGGGCATAATACGAGCTTATCAGGCAACGAGATACGCGAGCTCTACTATGAAGGGCAATCAGGCATAGTACGAGCACCTCCATGCATGGCAAACCAATCTATAGAGAACGGAGGAGGCGTTTTGAAGAAGATCGAATCGACCAGATAGGATACGAGAACAAACCATGGACACCACACCATCCTTGTGCTAGGACCGGTAGATTAGAAATTTCCAAGAGAGGATCACACATAATGGAGTCAATCAGCCGAATCATGTACAGGGAGACCACACATAGATCCTGACAGGGTGTAGCCGAGGATCAAGAAGTTTACATGTAAATTAAAGAAAAAAAGATCTCGACCATCGACAACAGCGAAACCAAAATATAACAACTGAAAATTAAATAAAAAAGTTAATATCTCGAATAAGATAAATATCCCATCTATATTCCATCATGGTAAATATATAAGGATAAGACCAAAAACCATCGAGAACGGAGGAGACGTTTTGAATAAGATCGAATCGGCCAAATAGGCTATGATTAAAAACCATGGTCACCACACAACCATCACGATAGGACCGGTAGATAATAAATTTCCTAGAGAAGATCACACATAAATAGGTATGGACAGGGTGCAACCGAGGATCAGCTGATTTACATGGAGGAAAACCACAAGGATGAAGCAAAACCAGCAAGCTAGCAACACATGCATGCAACGAGGAAGATGCAATCTATCTCAATATTACCGTTAGCTGTTTAGAGTACGTACATGCATGACGAGGTCTAACTTTATGTTGGAATATGCTATATGCTGTCAGAATATGCTATAGGATATGTCAGAATATGTCACGCGTAATCCCTCTGGTTACGCGTGCATTATTGCCATTTTTGGCCTGCCATATCCTAGTCTGGCCTGTCTCCTCCGCCAGCTATATGTTGTACTCTGTACACCTCAATTGGTTTATTGAAAGATCAACTCCAATTCCCCTATCTTTCATGGTATCAAAGCAGGTCCTCATCCTGTTCCACCCCTTCCGCAAAACCTAACCCCTATGGCCCTCATCGACGATTCCCATGCCGTGGCCTCCTCCGGTGAACTACTCAATGCCGGATTCCCCTCCAACTCCTGCGAGACACCCCTGTTCCTCCCGTTTCGGCATTCGCGGGAGTTTCCATACCCTCTACCCACGTCGAGGACGTCAACCCTGTCATCCCCTCTGCAATTCAACTCGCGGAAGCCGCGGTTGGCCAGGTCGTCACGGCGCAAGGCGCTGTCTGAGGCAGCGACAGCCCCCTATGCGCAGGCCCTCGTGGCCGTGGCGGGCTTTGGTGGCGGCGGCGGTGCCACCCACTCGGTGTCACTCACACCGCACCCGGCATCGAAGCGCCCACGACCCCCTCCCTCCCAGAGATCCCCGCACCTGGCGTGTCACGAGCTGATGGTGACATGGTGCAATGCTAGGAGTGAGAGGCCGGAGGATGAGGTGAGGACTATTGAGGTCCTTGAGGAGGCAGTGTGTTGTGTGCGATTGATGGGAGGAGGCATAGGCAGTGGAAGCATGGAGTTTTGCCCCTTTTTTGTTCTGAGTTGCAATTAGGCATTAGACAAAGGTGAGGACAAGCACAGTGTTGACGAATTCAACACTTGTTTGCCACTACTTGGGGATGTGAAGGCGGCCAGGCGCAAGACCTGCTTGGAACTTTTGGTGCTGGGGGTGCATGTGCACACCTAGCACCACCCGCTGGTTCGCCACTATTCTCTCCCCTTTTTTGCTACATCTTCTCTCCCTCTCCTCCTCTCTTGTAGCATCTGCAAGGACAGAGACAAAACAACGAATGCAAAAACAATTTTTTTTCATACCAACGGTGTCTTCTATCCCTCTCCTCAAAGATGGTACATACCGGTGGAGAGCTGGCACACTGGAGCATTGAGAAACGAGGGGAGCCGTCGCGCAGTGGTTGGGCCGGCGGTCGACAACACATCTTCCGCAGGGGCTGCACGTTGTCGGAGGATTTGGGAAAATTTCACAATGCATATCTAGCAGGGGCTATTGGAAGTAGGAGAACGTGTAGTGAAAGGAGATTCAATTTGTGGTGCTTTGCCTCTCGCAATGTGGGACCTAGTCATTGCCTCTCGCAGTGTGGGACCTAGTCATACTTAACTGAATCCCCTGTGTTAACAGTATGTGTCCCAAGAATTAGTTCACGTACCCACAGTCGCATAGCATTGATCCAGAGTGCATTAGCTAAATAAAATACATATTAGAGTTTGGCAGAAGCGAAGCATACATTAGTTCAGAATTACAGGTCTCTGACTAATGTGCAACAATATGAAACCAAAATATGTGATCCACCAAGCCACAGGCATTGCTGATGGGGAGACCACTAGTAGTCTGGAGTATCCTCCTAAAGATCAACAATGACATCATGCTCGATCCCAAAGTCCAGACTTGCTCACGATAAGAACAATCCTGCATAAAATGCAAGGTTAGTATGTTACTTCTAGCAAGCCTCCTAGAAAGGGCCGGGCTAGGGCTTGACCCAAGAGGGGTATTCAGGTTTATTTGCAGAAAGCATTTTTCCTTAACAGTTAAAGACAGTTTTTGAAAACAGTAATAATAGCATAAATTTCTCATGAACAATCTCAATAACAGTAACTCAAATTCTCATCTCAACTCAAGTTCTCAGAATGATTAACAGGTCATAGTGGCTCCCGCTATGATCAAATGCTCATACTCAAAGTCTCAAGTAACCAGTTCCCACAATATCTCAACTCCGAATCATTACTCAACCACGGCTCAAGACCGGAGATAACCCAAACCCAAGTCATGTTAATTAAGGTATAGCTACGTTGCGATAGGCGTCCAAGTCCACCCTTAACCTTGGGCAAGGCCATTCGAATGGATTTATTCTGCAGAGGTTGTAGGCTTTGCCCACAAGCTATGATATAACTTTAGAGCCTGGGCACCGGGAGAAACATCATAACAAGACATATCAGAAGACTAAGTATGATTTCATCATGGTCAGCACATGCGTTACTACAAGTGCCCTGGGAGCTTACCTCGCGGCATTACACGGGTCACCAAGATCCGTTACGAGATCCCACCGGTGCACGTACCATGACAAAGCCAATGCTACTCTCCTTCTAGATCAGGCATGTCCCATACCTGGCTTGTGGTCGCACGGTAGGTGCTTGGGTGAGTGTAACACAATCATCGGGCCTTAACTCGGAGCAGCACAACCACATTCCCACCTCTCGTGCACAATGCACCCAGCTTATTGTCTGTTCCCGATCCCAATAAGTTGGTCAAATTATATATTAAGGTGAAATGAAACCCAACAGCCCACATGATCACTTACCGGCACCCAAGGATAGAATCAATGATATATTCATACCAACAGTATCATCATCGTACCCTTACCACCCAAGCATGGCTATGCACTAACCCTAAAGTCATTTTGGCTATTAATTATATCATATTCCTACGGTTAGGGTTTTTGGTGGTTGCATGCTAAAAGGTATAAAATGCAATAGGTATAACTAAATTTAAATATAGTACAGCTAGTAACATAGCAATTTTAGATTAAAGTCTATCAAAACTAGGAGGTGGCTAAATGGAGACTGTAGTGGGTCGGACGAAGGATCGGGGAATCTGGTGACGTCGGATCGATCTATAACACCTTCAGCTACTATATGCGAACAATCCAATCGAGGGCACAATCCACACATGCATGAACAAATAATACTAAAATTAAATAGAGAATATGTTTTTGGTGCATCTATTAATTATAAATGCAAGTACTACATGCATGCACATGAAATGATAGCCCTAGGATCTACTAAAAAGTTTATTTGTGAAAACTTTTACTGAAACAGTGGCATTTTATATTTTTATAAAATCTAGTACAGCTCAAAGTATTTTCACTAAAATTTCAGAATTTTATCAACTCATTTAATATTTTTACCAAAATGTTTTAGTGGATTTGTAGTTCCACTAAAATAGAAAAGCTAATTAAAATTGAAAATGCTTTGCATCTTACGTCCGACAGCGTCGGACGGCACAGCCCATGTCGGCCCACGACTCTCGCCCGCGCCCGTGGCTGCGACCCACTGCGAGCGCGTTTCGCTGGCTAATCCCGCGCGCGCGTTCTGGCTTGTTCCACGGACTACTGTAGCGCTGCTAGCTAGCTACTGAGGTTTCTAATTATGTTTTTTTTCGTTTCTTATTTTTGTGTCTTTTTTATTTGAAGTCCAAATTATGCAGTACAAATTTTATAATTCATCTAAATTCATAATGAACCCATTTTAAATACTTTTTCCTTGTTCTATTTTTTAAAATTTTGAATTTTTATTTTGATAAAATTTGTTCCAGTGGGCAAGATAGATTGTTCCGGCAGGTTAGACTCATTTGTTTCGGTAGGCAAGATAGATTTGTTCCATCACACTAGACATATTTGTTCCAATTTGTTTTAGTCTATTGTTCCAGCATGCAAAACCTTTATTGTTCCAGGCAAAACTTTATTTGTTCCAGAAGGCAAAAGTTATTGTTCCAGTACAGGAGAGGCAGATCTGGTCATTGCGGGCAGATCGGATGGCGGCGGGGTCTTCCTCCTCCTCTGGCCGCTCGGGGCGAAGAGGAAATAGAGGAGGGGGAGGCGCGGCGAACGGCGGAGCTCACCGGCGGCACGGGCCACTAGAGGCTGATTAACTTAAGGAAGAGGGAGAGCATACGATGGTGAACATAACGGAGGTACTCACGGCGGCGAAGGCGGACGGAGGAGGCGGCGCGATTCGGAGCTCCGGCGAAGGCAACGACAACGGCGACCATGAGCTAATTGGTTGAGGCAAAATGGTCAGAGGACGAGTACGGTGGCGCGACGGCGAAGCGGGAGACTCACCGTAGCGACGAGGACAACGGTCGAGCACCCACGGCGACGAGCGGTTCCGAGCAAAAACCGACGAGCTGCGTGTAAGAGAGGGCCAAGGGAGGCGTCAACGTGCAATAGGGGAAGGCGGTGGAGCTCGGAGTCAACTCGAGGAGGTCAGGGACTCACCGGAGTGCTCCCATGACGTAGATGAGGGCGGCGGCCAGAAAACAGGCAAATGTGGCCGCAGGGGGGTGGTTTAAATAGGCGGATGGCGAGCTCGGCTCCACGGGCACGCGGTGAGGGGAGGCAGAGGGCGCGAGCCACATGGCGTGGGCGAGCTACTTGGGGGCAAAACTGGCGCGATCAGCTCGGTTTTGCAGGGGAACAAAACGTGCTGGCGGCTGCTCCCCTGGCGCGGCCTGGCACGAGGAAAGAGACAGGGGGAGAGGACAGCGGGAAGAGGACAATGGAAGGCAGGGGAGAGAGATGAATGCAGGGAGAGAGTGAGAGAGAGAGTGAGAGAGAGAGAGAGAGAGAGAGAGAGAGAGCTGTGGGAGCTCGGGAGAGAGGAGAGCGAAAGAGAGACAGAGAGAAGAAAGGGGGCTAACGGGTGGAGGAGGGAGAAGAGAGAGGGAGAGGGTTAATGGGCTGGGGCCCGCTAGGGATTAAGAAGGGTTTTTCTTTTATTTAATTGGATTTTTCAAAGCATTTCCTCATTTTTCAAATTTATAAAAATACAATTTTCACAAAAGGTTTTATCTGAAACCAAAATTTATATCTTTCACACTCTTACAAATGTTTACACCTTTGGGAAAAGGTATTTTAATGCTCAATATGAATGATATGATCCTTAATGCAATTTTATGAATTCAAACGAATTAATTTTTTGGTTGCTGAAAATTATTAACATGCCAAAGTTTGAATTTTGAAAATTTGGGATGTTACACGCAGAGAGGAGATCCAATGCCGATTGATGGGAGAAATTCATGATGTGATCCACAGATGAATAAGAGTGATTTGCTTATTTATTCTAATACGAGATTTGATAAAAAAAATCCAGATTAGAATTACCAAATCACCTTTCACCGCTTTCCCAGATAGTAGAAGCACGGCGGCGTAATCAAGGTGCTTTTGCCGTTTGCAAATGGAATGTTTTCTTTACTGTTTGGTTAGAAAAAAATTATGTGCCAAATTTTTGGTGGGAAACAATTTCTTATTTGTGCCAAAACATTAAATTTTTATGCAAAAAATTGGCCAACATGTGTCGAAGTAATAGATTTGTTGTAACAGGTATAACTAATGTAATAATATTTTTTGTTGCAATATTTATTTTTATATGCAACAAATTGATTGTTTTGTTGTAAATGATATAATATAATGCAACAATTTCCAAAGCTTTAACCACATTTAACTTTTGTGGCAATGCTGTAGTTCTATTGCCACAAATATGCAAATCATGGTAAAAATTGAAGCTGACGCAACAACATATAATTTGTTGCAATAAATTTGCTTCAGATGATAACATATTTATTTCTCTTAATTAATTTCCCAAGTTAATAATTAGCTTCTGCTTACTGTTCTCTCACCGTGCTCCAAGCTAGTTTGAACCCTGCATATATCTCAGATAGTGTAGGGAGAAAATATATATATAGTTTCTCAGCGAAACTAAGGATTTTATTCCACATCACAACGATACACGATACAAAGACCACCGACCAAGTGTTGCTGCTCACGAGTCAGCTGGAGGACCGTGGGACCATACCAGCGATCTTATATATATTTGCATAGGGGTCCTTGTTTTATTCTTGATTTACATATTTAGAGCACGCATATTTAGTAAGAGGTGTACAAGGGGTAGTAGTAGACGCCGATGGCGTTGAGGAGCTGCCCGGAGCGGGCATGGAAGGCGACGATGTTGCCGTCTCCGTGCGGCAAACTGAACGGCGTGCCGGTGGTATCTCCGTATGGCCCGGATTCCCCGGCTTTCGTCACGAACCCGAGCGACTTTATCACCTGGTGACCGTTGTACTCGCCGAACGTGCCTACAAGTTTCTGCACGCGCTCTGCATGGTCGAAGTTGACCTGCATGCATGCATGCATCCATGCGCAAGACACGTAGCAATTATGTGTGTGTGCCTGGAGAAGGAGGTATATATAGAAGAGCAAATTAATGTATATGTATGTATGTATTACCTTCTTTGTTCTGGTTCCGAGTTCGATTTCACCCCATGGCCCATAGGTGACTATCTTCCCGTCGTTGGTGGTGCGGTACTCAAACTTGATCGCCGTGACGACATGGCTGTTGAAGTAGATGGTGGCGGAGATGAGCTCAAGTGGGGGGGCGTTGGCTTTGTTGATGTCCTGCGGGCTGCCTCCCTCCCCGCCGACCAACGGCGACTTCTCCAGTGGTACTCCGTCAGCCTCCTAATATCATTAACTCAGTACTCGTATCAGTCAATCAGAGCGTGCGGCTAGCTTGAAATCAATACAAATTTAAGGTTTCCTTCATTTTGTGCGCCCACCCCGCCCATGCACGGCGCCGGGCTAGGTGGTAAATACTTCCAACCAAGAAAATATAGGAAAATTGTTGGGCCGGTAATATCTAGAAAAAATGATAGAGACTCACATGATAGTGACGTAACCTCTTGTTTCTTCTATATACATGTAAAGTTGATGTTTGTTTTAGAAAAATCGTCAAAGTTAGGTACTATATACCTCCGGTCACAAATACTTGTCGCCATTGACTTTTGGACTTGTCTTATTCAAAAATTTATTGCAAACAATCAAAAATATAAAGCATATTTAAAATACATTTAATGATAAAGTAAATCACAACAAAAGAAATAAAAACTTATATAATGTTTTGAATATGACGAATGGCAAAGGCGTATCCAAAAGTCAACGGCGACAAGTATTTATGATCGGAGGGAGTATTAAATTAAAAGTATAGTTTTGTAGAAATCGTATGGAGATTACCAATTGTGTTGGTGCTTTGTGACAGCTTACACCTCTCTCCAAGACGCTCACAATTCTTATGTCATCCAACTCCACCAACAAGCTGGGTCGAGCAGCGCAGGATGACAGATGGCAAGTGAGAGATGCCAGGAAAAGGAAAAGGAAAGCCATGAGATGGTGTTGTGAAGCCATTCCTAATTCCTTCGTGTCTGTCTGTATGTGTGTGAGTGTGTGTAGCTTGTGTCTTGGGAATTCAACAAACAGATTGCTTCTTGCATTTATAGACCCCACAGCTCAGCTGTGTGTGTCTTGGGCCGTACGCGTGTGGCTTGGTTAGTGCTCCATGTGGTGTGAGCTCAGCCGTTAACATGCACATACTGTTCCAGGGCGTCCGGCGTCCTCCAACTCGCCTCGCCGGCAGCAAGAAGGACGACGCCGCCGTTGCCGCCATGTGCTCTTGTCCGAGGCAAAAACTTGAGCTTTGGTCTTCATGCTACAACAATCTTTCAGCTCTATATTTGCATTTTGCCAATTGGCAACTTGGCGACCTCCACGTGCCCGGAGTTGACGTCGAGCACGGCTTCCCTCGTACCTCGTCTCCTGCGAGGTGGAAGCACTCGGTTCCCCAATTCAACCGGGTGACCCTGCCCGTGGCGAGGGTTTCGTTGGTGAAGCTGTACGGTGTTGGTGAAGCGATTCACGGACAAGGCTTGGACCGGAAGAAGCTCGGGGACGGCGAACACCCTAAGTAGTAGTTATAGAAAATTTACTCACGATTGTTAGACATCAAATAGTATTTTTAATCCAAGGGAAAATAATTTCTGAAATTTCTTTTTTATATGGAAAAGGTCCAAAATAGCTATTCTAATTTATCAAGAGTAGAATATTTATTCAAAGGGGAAAATTTTATTTTCTTAGGTCTCAAGTCCACCAAAATATTTATTCCTCAATTTCTAGAATTATAAAAGGTCACCTATTGTTTCTAATACAAGAAGTATTGCTTCCTTTTATAAAAGAGGTTTGCTAGGAAATGTTACTAAAAATGTATAAAGACATTATATAATATGAAAAGGTAATAACATATTTTTCCTAGGCTCAAAAGGTGATAAAATGTTTTCTGGAAAGAAACCAAGATTTTATTTTATTTTCTAAATAAATTAAACCTTGTACGAGAGCTACACTAATTTTTACAGCAAATAAATACAACTAAAAGTAGCCATATTATATTTTTATTAAATCCAGGAGCATCTAAAGTATTTTACCTAATTTTTCCAGAGTCAAAACAATTCATTTGCTATTTTTCATAAACAGAAAACAACTTCTTGGTTTTCTTTTTAATGAAAAGGCTAGGAAAAGGACTATTAATAAAGTAGAGAGCCTTTTTACATTTGGGAAATGTTAAATCATATTTTTATTAAGTTAAAAATATTTGAAGTATTTTTAGAAATAATTTCATAATGTTTGAACATCATTTACTATTTTAATTAATAAAATCTAAAGAGTAGATATAAATAATTTAACAGATAATTTAAAATGCGCGACATGAAAACTTATATTTTTCTTGGCTTCTAAACATCATGTAGTAGGTTAGATAATTTTTTCATGAATTGTAGAAATCCTTAACTATTTTTAATAAAGTAAAGAGCTTTTCCCGGATTCTGTAAATAACAAAATTCCTAATTGTGATGTCATGCCCAGGTCACCCTTCTTCAACCTCCAGCCAGGACGCTATCGTAGTGAAAGAAATGGGGATTGCCGGAGATATAGAGCTCCGTTTGGGGCGTTCTTGGGCTCGTTGGAATCAGGGTGAAGCCGCGCACCCGTGGATACTGGTTTCGTGCTCGGAAGTGGTCGGAAACGACGGCACCATGGCCGGCGGCGGCACTAGATTTGACCGGACGAGGCTAGGGCGATTCGAACCAAATCGAGCCAGAAATGGGGGATTGAGCGTATAGTGGTGATGTGGGAGCTCACTGTGAGGTTCTTTTTGATGAGGGAGCACGGGGTAGGCTTGGCACCGTAATGGTTGTATGGCGCCGAGGCAGGGGATGGAACCGGGTTGACGGTGCTAGGGAGCTCCGGTGCGTCTTCGTCTCGGTGCTCACGGTGGTTGACGGCGCGGTTCCTGCCGAAGATGTAGACGGAAGGAGAGCTCCGATGCGGCTCCGTGCAGCGCGAATTTGGAGGTGAGCCGAAGTTGGTCGACGGTGGTGAAGTAGCTCTCCCGGGCGCTACAAGCGACCAAAGCTCGATTAACTGCGGCAGGAGCAAGAGGTGATGGAGGGGAAGAGAATGCGAGCACTGGCCGAGGGAAAAGCTCACTGGAATGGCTCGTTGACGGCACGGGCTCACGGCCAATCTTGTGTGGTGGAAGGAGAGGAAAAACATGAGGGGCTCTCTCCCTTTTGTAGAGGGGACAGTACTAGGGGAGAGAGGAGAGAGGTGAGAGGAGAGAGGAGAGAGAAAAGAGGAGAGAGACGAATCATATCTCCATGCCTTCCAAAGATTCGTGCTTCTCCCCGGGTGGACGGTGTAGTGCGGAAGGCTCCGATGCGGCGCGGTGCAAGGTGGCGGGGCGGAGTTACGGGGTGACGGCGCGCACGGTGTGGTAAAGCCGGCGCACGAGCCTAGCTCAAGTCCCTTTCCTCCAAGGCGTGGCGGCGCCGCCGAGAGGCTGGGGCACGAGACCGAGTGCGGCGCGGCTGTGCAGAGGTGGCACGTCAACGGGCTCTGGTGCGGCTTGGGCATGGCTTGCGCGGCGTCTTGGCGCGGTCCGCGCGTCGGGGCGGCGTGCTAGGCACGCGCTGGGTACGAGCTGAGGCCTGAGGACGGCGCGGATGCAGCGCCCGAGCATGGCGAACAGGGGCGTGTCGTGCAGGGAAGGGAGTGAGAGCAACTCGCCGTGTTCTAGCTCTGAGTCAGAGGAATGGCAGAGCAGGGGAGGGACCAGTCGGTTGGGTATGCACGTATGCTGGGCATCGATGGGCAAGTCAAACCATGGAGGTCCTTCTCCGTTGCTTGCCGTACGGTGAAAAGAAGAGAGAGAGAGATCAGACAAGACGCATGGGAATTAGCCCATGGGAAAATTGGGTAATTCACAGAGTGTTTGAATTTAAATTTGTTTTCAATAATTTGGATGGTTGGTGATGTCTAGATAGAAATTTGAAATAGAAAGCAATAGGAGAAGGTAGGGTCTATACTATTCATGGTATTAAAAATACCATGTAGTATTGAAATCCTTTTTGAAAATATTTGGGAAGCCAAAGTACTCCATTTGGGTTATATTTATTGGTTTCCAATAGTGTTAGAAAACTAAGAAGTGAAATATGCACACATGATTAAACACATTTATGAGTATAAAAGCACTTAGTAGTATTATTATTCATAACATGCCTGAAAGCAAGAAAATACAATTCAAAACACTATTCACGATACGAAAACGCATGAATACGCTTAATTTGATACGAACATATTTCTCTATATAAATGTGTACACATAAGTATATACATGCACACAAAATAATTTGGGTAATAGAATGTAGGATATTTGGTCATTATACAAATTTTGGTAAAGCTATTCCAAAATACGAGAAGAGCCTACTTGAAGTGTTCTAGTTTTCAAGGAAAAGAGATCTATTACTAATCAAGATATGAAAACAGAAATACAAATTTTTGGGAGTTAATCTGTTTATGCAAAAATCGAAAATATAGCCTACCTGCATATAGAGGTGTGTATACATACATGCACTTATCCGACAAAATTATTTATAGGACCATGTTACTTATTGTAGCAGGTGAAATATGTTTTCATATACTTTTTGAAAATACGATGTTTGCACAAAGTCTTTGAAGGGGTTTTGATATTCTCGAAAACGAGCCAAGTACAAATATTGACTTAGAAGCATTTCTAAGTCATGATCAAAATAGTAAGAGCTGTTTATTTATAATCTACAGTTGAAAAAGTTGTATTCAAAGGTTTCAAATAGTTCAAACCAAAGAGTTTATAAATGAGAGGTTTTAAATCTTTGTTTTAGAAAAAGGATTTTACGCTTACCCATTTATTGAATAGTTCAAAGGCCCTCAAAGATTTTCATAATTTACATGTCAGCTAGATTAGGATATTTATATTTAAACCTTTAAAATTTTCAAAAATTTTCTCACTCCCAAAATGGGGGGTGTTACACACCACCCGTGCGCCGAAAGCCCCTCGACGCGTAGGGGCATGACCCACCGCGAATCTCCGGCGGTGGCGACCACCTTCACGGTCTCCGCAACCTCAACGACCGCATCCAGGACCGCCATTGGCAAGCAGGCCGACGACGTCCTGCGGATCAACTGCACCTCCTTCCCCTGCGCCATGGACTGCGCCAAAGACCTCTCGCCGGCCTTCAGCAGTTGCGTCCGAAGCGTTTTCCCTTTCTCCCTTGGCGGCAGCTCTTTTTCCCCCCTCACGCCTCCAGCATCAGCGGCCACAGGGGTTCGACCAGCTCACCCTCGGTGGCCGGGCTTCGGCGGAGGGAGGCTGCACGTCGACGGCCACCATGGTGCCTCGCACTGCGATCGAAGACGTCTCCCATGTTCAGGCACGGAGGCAAGACAATGGCAGATAGCGCAAGAAACTTACGCGCTGCTTCGAGCTCCGTGCCCGCGTACACCCCCTGGGTAGGGCGCAAGAAAAGCTTTATCTTTAGCCTGCCGACGCAGCTCGTAGCCGGTGTGGCAGCTCTCTTCTCAGACCGGGCTGCACCGGCCTTCTCCTCGACTCCCGGCCGCGACGTCGCCACTGGCGTTGGGCTCACCACGGCCGCGGCGTCCTCGTCGTCGCTGTGCCGGATAGGCCGATACGCCCTCCTCTTCGCCAGCGCCGTGCCCTGGCACGACGCGAAAAACAAGCGTAAGGTCGACTGCCCCCCGACGGCGAGCCCGCAATGTGTGGGGAATCCTAACCTGAGCCTGTGCAGCGCGCTTCCTGGACTACGCCGTCGTGCTCCCGCACCGAGAGCGCCGGGCGTTACCGGCGCGTCGGGCGGCAGAACGACTTTTGCGCCACCCCCCGCACCTTCCTGCACCGCGTCCTGCATGCTCCCCGACGTCGCGCCCGTCGCGGCCGCAGACGACACCAAGCTCCCCTCGCCCGATGCCGTCGGCAGGGCCAGCGGGCCACCTGGCATTGCCAGTGCGCAAGCGCGCCGCCAGCGGCTTCGCGGCCAACGGCCCCCTGAGGAGTCAGCGGCCTCCTTGGTAGTGCTCCACATTTTCTGCATAGAAGGATCAGCGGAACCAAGCCATCAAGCCCCGCTGGCACGCGCGATCCGAACATGGATCAAACACCTTGCTGGCATTTATCACGGACAGCTTGTCCGTGACATCCCCCCTCGGGTGGGGATTTCTATCCATGGGCAGCAGCATCCCCGCGATCCTCGCGGCGTCGCGGGCCGTCAGCTCTGCGATAATTCAACGAATGGTCATGACATGCGTCAAGTCAAATCCAGTCAAAACATCTCAACGGACACGCACCTTGGTGGAAGTCCCGTTCCGGATCCTCCCAGCCACCCATATTGCTGACACACCGCTCGTGGTGGCGCAGCGGGCTGATCCGGTGCCTGACAAAGCTGTTGACGATCTCGTAGCCCGTCAAGCCCCTCTTGGCGAGCTAAGCGATCTCAAACGCCACAGCCCACTCCTTTGGCAGGAGGTCACCGCGCACATCGACCGGCGCCTCTGGTGCGGTCGCGGAGTACTCGAACCTTGAGCCTCCACGGCTCAGATAGAACCACCGCCGGACCCAGCCGTCGACCTTCCCCTTGACTTCATAGTCCGGGTACGCTCTCTCACCCCGGACCCGGCGCGTGGTGAGGTAGAAGACCCCACCGTTGCCCACGCGGTTGCCGACGGGCTTCAATTCGAAGTACTGCATGAACAAATTCACCGTGGGCCATGCCCCACAGTACGCCTCGCACAAATACGCAAAGATCGATAGATGAATATAGGACTGCGGGGACAAATTCTCCGGCTGGAGCTTCGTCAAGGCGAAGAACTCGGCCATGAACCGCAACTCCGGTGCGCGGAACCCACAGATGGCCGAGCTCTCAAAGCAGACCAGCTCAGTCGGCGCGGGATTTGGCCCCCGGGCTGCATTGGGGAGCCGCCAGGATCCCGGCCTCACAAAACTATCCTTCACCAGCTCCACCATCCTATCGCTCGTAAGCAGACTATCTCCAATGAACACCATGATGATCGAGAGCAGAAGGCAGAAAGACCGGAAGCGAGGAGCGAAAGGGCAAAGAGCAAGCTGGAGGGATGAGCACAAAGACAAAGGGAGCGTTCTACCGCAGGAGTTTCCCGAAAGTAAGTCTTATCAAGGAAGGCAACAGTTGGTGTGGAGGTCGTGGGAGTCGTTCCGGAGAAGACGTGACTCCCCCCACTCTGCCGTCAAATAAAAGTTAACACCTGGCTCCTCGCCCTAGCTGTTTCGAGGGGGCACTAGCCAGATCTCCCACGCGGCGATTGGGCTTTAATCCTCATACCAGCTCGGTACGCAACCCACTCGAGGCTCGGGGGCTGGCTGTTGCTGATTCACAATCGGCCCACCTCGGGATGGGCCTTGGGCCGATTCCGTACCGGCCTGCCGCGCGTGGGAGGAGCCCAAGAGGCCACACCTGGCCGTACCACGGAGATGCATAGCCCGCCGTGACCATCCCCGGGCTTGACGGAGACGATTGCTCCTCCCCTGATTCCAACCAGGAGGGCTGCGCCCTACCCGGGCTACGTTTAGCCAGAGGGAGAGTCTCACGAACAGCTTACCACGACACCTGTCTCCCGGGCAGGTGACGATGACTGTCACGCCTCGTCACGATTTCCCCGGTCTTGACCGTGAGAGGGTCGCGTGGACAGCTCACCGCGCCATCTGTCCCTTGGACAGCTGGCGACGGCTGCCGCGCTCCGCGATGCCCCCAATGGGTGGCGCGAAGCTGGCTCCGACCAGTCAATACTATATTGGGGGTAAAGGGAAAGTACTTTCTCCCGGCGCAGGCTGCTCCCCCGTATCAGCATACCCAAACAAACACGTGTCCAGTACTAACCAGGCAAGCTTCTCTTTACAGGCCTCAAATAGGACGGAGCCCGGGAACGAGACAAGGGCGCCGCCACTAAAGATGGACAAAGCATGGGTAGGCGCGGGACCCGCAGAATCAACTCCGAGCAGCCCGCCGCGCCAATAAAAGGAGAAGCCTGCCCAGCGTAGAGAAGAGGTTGGGTCGGATACACAAGCCTCGCCAGATCCACCAAGTCTTCCACGAGCTTCCTTAGTAGTAGCGGTAGCCGTAGTTCCTAGCCACTATAGTGCCCGGAGCACTCCTGTAAGCTCGAGGCCGGCTCTACCTAGCCCGGCCTCGACACCCCTGTACTGTTTTCCATCGCATTATCAACGAGAGCTAGAGTAGGGCTATTACCCGGCAGTGGGGGCTCGAACCAAGGTAAAAATCGTGTGTCTTGACCCAGGTAAGCAGGTTTGTGTCTCTTTCCTTTTCTTTTCGCTGCACCTCGTAACGACCCCCCGCAGGACGGATCTGTACCCGGATTGCCAGTCGCACCAGGCATAGTACGGGAAGAACCGAGTGGCCGGAGCCCCGGCGACCTCGGCCGCCACCCTGGGCTGCTAGGAAGGGTTGTCGTTGGGCCTCACTCCAACTACAAATTCGTCTGCCGGTCCGTGAACTCGCGGCCCACAGAGGCCGCGTTTTCCCAGACACCGACATGTTTGCTCTAAAGTTATTTTTTAAAATTAAGAGAAACTATTTTAAGAATTTAGAACCAAGTTGAGTTTCCAAAAGTAATTTCTATTTGAGGAAAATAAAATTTCTAGAGCTATTAAAAATGTTTGCGAAAAGGGTATTAAAGTATATTTGGAGTTTTGCTAAATTAATACAAGTTGTTTATAAAATATTTTGCAAATCAACAAAATTTGCATTTTGTAATTTCAAAAGGATCCATTTGTGTTTAAATTTTAAAATTAGATTTCAACAGTTATTGAAAATATTTTTGAATATTATTTTGAGTAATTTCTTCTAACCACCCAAATTTTCAAAATGTAAAGTTTGGCAAGTTGATCATTTCCAAACAATAAAAATTAATTGTTTGCACTTATAAAATTTGCATAATTGTCATAAGCATTTCATTATAGCCTTTAAAATCATTTTCTTGGGTGAAATAAAATTTTGCAAAATTAAGAAGATTTACAAATGTTGTTTAAAATATAATATTTTGAAAATGAGTTTATAAATTTTGAAAATTTAGATAAATATAAAAGAGTGCTTTCAAAATAAAATCTATTACAAAAATGAGTTTTGTAAATCTTTGGAAAATTAATAAAATGTTTTAAAGAGGGAAAACCCATTTGAAAAATTCAAAAAAAAATTCAAAAGTTCTTTTCTAATTCCCTAGTGGGCCAAGCCCATCTAACCCCTCTCTCTCTTCTCTCCCCTCACCCGTGACTCTCTCTCTTTCTCTCTCACTCTCACTCCCTCCCTCTCACCCAAGCTCTCTCCTCCCTCTCCCTGCACTCTCCCTCTTGCTCTCCCTCTCTGCTCCCTGCCCCACCGCGCTAGGAGACGGAGCAGGAGCCGCAGTCGCCGCCGCCCGTTGGCCCCCACCTCTGTCCAAACCGCCTCCCCGCGGCGCCCTAGGTTTTTCCCGTGCACAGGCCATCCCCGCCGGGTGGCCGCCGTGCCAGATACCGCCTCGCCGCATGCCCAGCTCTTCCTGTGGACATCGCGCCCTCCCTGCGCCTTTAAAAGCCACCCCGCTCTCGCCCTCCTCGTCACCGCGCTTCTCCGATGAGTTCCCGGCCGCGCCGCACTGTCCTCGAGCTTCGCCTCACCTTCCTCAAGCTCACTGACACCCCATTTGCCGTCTCTCGCCCCCAGCTATCGGATTCCACAGCTGCCCGTGGGTGTTCATCGGGTTCCGCGCCGCCTCGGTGAGCCCCTCGTCGAGCCCTCGCGCCACCGTGCCAGCCTCACCCTCCTATCCATTTTTCCTAGGTTGATTTCTTCTCGAGCCGTTGATAAAGTCGTCGTCGCCGGAGCTCCGTACCGCGCCGCCGCATCTGTCCACCTCCGTCGGCGCCGCCACCACCGGTGGGTTCGCTGTCGCCGACTCTCTCTCCGCCGAGGTTTAATCGAGCCGCCATGACCCCGGTCGCCGGCGAGCTCCCCCGCACCGCCCGCGCCTCCCTCTCCTCTGCCTCCTGTGCCTGCGCCCATCTAGAGGTAGAAGGCGCAAGCCCCGCCGTTCGATCTGGGATCAACGACCCAGATCCACCCTTTGTCACTCTCTCTCTGTCACGGGGGCTCATCCGTCAGTCGTCGGGCCGCATCTCTCGCGGGCTGCGCGCGCTGCGCGTGTTTGCTGGTCCAAGGCCCAGTTGTGGCCAAGGCTGGCCCACTTCCTTTTTCTTATTTTGTTTCTAGTTTTCCAATTAATTTGTATTGCAAAGGAGCTAAACTATTTTTTTAAAAATAGCAAATGACTTCTAAAATTCCTGTAAAAAATATAAAAAATACATTGAGTTGTACTGGATTTTATAAAAATATAAAATGCCATTGTTTTATAAAAGTTTTCACAAATAAAATTGTTAGATAAACCTAGGCTCATCATTTCATGTGCATGCTTTACAAATGCATTAAAAATTCATATTAGCTCCAAAATTAGTGATTCCAATTTCTGTAGGTTCAGAAAAAGCATATCTTTTCATCATAATTTATCTAAAGCTCGCATATGCATATTCTTGGATGATTGTATTGTTGTGTGATTCGTTCTGTTTTGTCGTATGCTAGCACCCGGGGTCAAAGGTGGGGAGCTTGGTGAAGCCTCCCACGTCATCAACTTCCTGTAGGAACAAAGCTTAAATGAAGGCAAGTCTCCCGTAGCAACTTCCTAGTTTGAATAGCACTTTTAATTGAAAATTGCTATGTTAATTATCTGATTGTTATTTAAAAGTAGTTGTACCCTATTGCATGTTATATGTTTAATAAGCAACCACCGCAAACCCTAACCCTATGAGTATTGTATAACTATTAGCCAAAAGTAATTTTGGGGTTAGTGCTTAGCCATGCTTGGGGGTTCGTATGGGTACGATGATGACACTGTTGCTATTCAATTGTTATTGTTGAGATATTCCGAGATGGAAAGTGTGGTTGTGGGTTGTCGAGTTTCACATTCACCCTAACTAAAGTTTGACCAACTAATAATTGGGATCGAGAGTGGCCGATGGTTGGAATGGTGGATGGTCTTCTCTTTGAGTTTTGGGATTGTGGTAAGTGGTCGTTCCGAGATTAAGGACCGATGTTTGTGACGATCTTAACCGAGATATCATGTGCGACCACAAGCCTGGTATGGGCCGAGCCTGGTTTAGATGGAGAGTAGTGTTGAGCTTACCATGGTCCTTTGCACCGGGGTCTTGCTGGGCTTTTTTCGCCGGTTTGACTGGGGTCCTACAGGGTTTTTCTTCGCCGGTGTAGAGCCGGGGCTTCCCTGAGGTACTAGTGGCCATATCTTTTACAGACGATGGGAAGCCCAGGGTGAATCTTCTGATAGACCTTGTTATGATGTTTCTCCCGGCTTCCGGGCCATAGGGGTTATGTCGTATCTTGTGGGTAAAACGTACACACTCTGCAGAGTTAAAAACCATTCGAATGGCCTTGCCCAGGGTTAAGGGCTACTTGGTGGTTCATTACAACGTTGCTTCACCTTAATTAACTTGAGTTGGGTTGGTGTTGAGTTGTGTTGTGTTGAGTTTGGTTACTTGAGATCTGGTTACTTGAGTTGAGAATTTCGTCATATATAGTGGACTTATCAATGACTTGTTACTTTCGTCATAGTGGACTTATCTATGACTTGTTGCTTTTGTCATAGTGGACTTATCTATGACTTGTTGCTTTTATCATAGTGGACTTATCTATGACTTGTTTATTCACTCTGGCCTTATGAGTACAAGTTATTTATTGTTGAGATTATTCATGAGAAATTTATGCTATTATTATTACTGTTTTATGAAACTGCCTTTAACTGTTAGGTAAAACTGCTTTCCGCAATTGAACCAAATTAACCTGGCCCTTCCTAGGAGGCTTGCTAGTAGTCAGGGGCGGATTTAGGGGGGTGCCCGGTATGCACGGGCACCCCCTAAATTTTTTAGAAAATTTTAACGCCATATATGCCTATTAGGTCTTATATTAAAAGAAAAAGACTATTTCATAAGGTATTCTGGCCATTTCAACTTGAGCAGCCCACTAAAATGATCCAATAGCATTTCTAACCAGGCACCCACCCACCCCTTGGCCCATTCGGCCCACCTCTGCCAAATTTGGGGGAAAATCCCCCAAATTCCCCATTTCTCCAACCCTAGCTCTCCCTCAAGGCCTCACCTCACCCGGCTCAAATGCCGCCGGCGCCGCCTCCCGCCCATTCGCCGGCCTCCCGTCGTCTGCCGCCCACCGCCTCCACCCCAGGCTCCAGCACGCGGCAGCACCGGCAGGTCCGCCCCCGCCCCCCGTCCAGCCGGCCACGGGCCGCCCCGCCACGGCGCCGCCCCGGCCTGCTCCGCCTCCACCGCCAGCCGCCGCCGGCCGGCCGCCTCCTCCGACCTGCGTCGCTGCGCCCAGCCACGGGCCGCCCCGCCGCGACGCTGCCACGAGCCTGCTCCGCCTACGCGCCTCCACCGCCACTCCGCCAGCCGCCGCGCCTCCACTGCCGAGCATGGGATGCAGTGCTGCTGCCGTGCTGCGCCGGCTGCCTGTACATGCTACAACTCTAATTGGCTAGTTGCTCTCTCATGCTCTCTATTTGGTAAGTCACCGATGAAGAGAAAAATTTTATTTTTGATTTGCGCATCTGCCTATTTGCGGTGCTAATGTGCTATTGTGCTAATGTGCTATGTCAAATTTCAATTGGTTATGAAATTACAGATTGTCGCCTTGTTAGTGAATTGTGATGAAGAGAGGAAAAGGGTCAAGAGACATTGGTTCATATTTTCGTAAACTAGCACCTGTACCAGATGGACAAGAAGATGAAGTTGTAGCTCGTGCTACGGTGACGGCGGTGAGCCAAGGGCCACAATGTCAAACCGACGAAAGTCAAGATCAACCAACTCCACCACCGGCACCATGTCCTCCGCAAGTTGAAGCTCTAGTGACGCTGCCACCGATGAGCCAAGAGCCAGTGATAGTTGATGTCATTGTCAACAATCCAGGGCCTTCTTCTCCACATCCACAGCCGCCAAACACTCAAGGTCCAAGTGCACAAGCTTCAATTTCAATCCTTCTCACTAGAACTAGTGAGAGGGAAAGGATTTATGATGTTAATCTCCTGCCACATGATCCCAGGAAAAGGATTCCTATTTCAAGCTATGATGTACTTGAGCATAATGCTGTTCGGAGAGCGTATGTTTTGATGGGTCCATGTCAGCCATACTCACATGATTTTCCTTATAGGAAAATATTAGGTAAAAACCATTGCTTCATAACTCTTTGGTTTGATCGCCACAGCTGGATTGAATATAGTGTGGAAAAAGATGCTACATTTTGTTTTGTATGCTACCTCTTTAGGGAGAAAACAACTAGGGATGATAGATTTGTTGAAAGATGCTGGAGAAATTGGAATAAATATGATTCAGTTACTAAACATATTGGTAAAGTGAATAGTCTCCATAATAAAGCTCAAGAAAGATATAACTTTTTTGTGAAGCCTGGAACATCAATTGCCGTTATTTTGGATAAGCATACAAAGGAGGAGAAAATTAATTACAAGGCTAGGCTAACTACTTCACTTAGATGCTTGAGGTTTATATTGCGTCAAGGTTTAGCCTGTCGTGGACATGATGAAAGTGAATAATCAAGTAATAGAGGAAAGTACTCATAAAGATTGGAAAGGATCCATCTTTTAAGAATGAATGGGGAAAAGCTCATGTCATGTTGGCTGCATTTGAGTCTTTTGATTTTGTTTTCATGGCTCATGTTATGTTAGTGATACTTGATTACACGGATGATTTGTGTCAAGCTTTGCAAAGAAAGGATCAAGACATCGTTAATACTACGTCACTTGTTGATTTGACTAAGAAAAAGTTGCAGCATATAAGGAATCATGTGTGGGAAGAATTTCTTAAAGAAAAAGTTACACCACTTTGTGCAACACACCGTGTTAAAGTGTCTAAGCCGGATGCAAGGTATGTGTCTTTTGGAAGATCAAAACGATTTTTCCAAAAGCAAACAAATGATGACCATTTCAGAAGAGAGGTGTTCCTTGCTATCATTAATAGTGTTCTTCAGGAACTTGATAGCAGATTTGATAAAGTTAATATTGAGCTTCTTGTTTGTATGTCTGCCTTAAATCCTGCCAACTCATTTGAAGCATTTGATAAGGACAAAAGTACTTAAGCTTGCTGAATTTTATCCTAGTGAATTCTCAAGTACGGATTTGATGAGACTTCCTTTTCAAATTGAACTCTTCATTGATGATATGCGAAGAGATGATAGGTTCAAAGATCTTAAGGGTCTTGTTGATCTTTCTCTTAAGCTTGTTGAGACAAAGAAGCATAACACTTACAGGTTTGTCCATTTGCTTCTCAATAGTTAATTTAGCATTACTCTTACTCTATCTTTTATGTGAGATGATAACAAAAAATATGACATTTATATATTGTAGGTTGATGTATTTGCTTCTCATGTTGGTATTACTATTGCCGGTGGCAACGGAGAGTGTTGAAAGAGTATTTTCTGCAATGAATTTTATGAAGAACAAGTTGAGAAATAGCATGGGTAATCAATTTTCTCAATGATTGTTTGGTGGCTTACATTGAACGAGATATCTTCTCCAAGATACCGGATGATGATTTGATAGAGCGTTTCCAGGCTATGAAGACTCGCAAAGTACTATTATAAGGTGATTTTCTATTTTCCATGATGTATTGTCGTTTTATATGCATATTTTGCGTTAATCATAAAAAAATTCAAAAAAATCATGAAAATTCAGAGAATAATAAAAAATAAGAAAAATCTAAAAAAATCACAATAAATTCAAAACAAATTAAAAAAACATAAAATCCATACAAAACATAAAAGTTGCTTGGGAAGTTTTTCTATTGTCGTTTTATATTCATATTTTGCGTTATGTGAGTATCGGTTGAATATTTTAGTAACTTTTACTATTCTGAAAGCATAATTGTAACTTCATGACACTTTAATCATTCAACATAAGACATAAGTCAGTAAGTGTGCACCCCCAACTCAAAATCCTGGATCCGCCCCTGCTAGCAGTAACATGCTAACCTCGCGTTTCATGCGGGTCTGTTCCTATCGTGAGCAGGTTTGGACGTTGGGACCGAGCAGGATGACGTTGCAGCATTTCAGGAGGATACTCCAGACTACTAGTCGGTTTCCCCATTAGCATGTGCCTGTGGCTGCTTGGGTCACCACGGTTTATTATGTATTTAGGGCATTGGTCAGATGTCATCAATCTGAAGTAATGTAACCCTTTGTTTCTGTCTGTTGAACTCTGATGTATTTTTATTTAGTTAAATAAATGCTGATTTGATGCTTTATGTCTGTTGGGCTGCGGGTACGTGCACTGATCCTTGGGACATGTAACATTCAAAAAATTTAACATAAATAATTTTCATCCAAATTATATTATTGTGACATTATTTGAATTCAAAATTTATTTCAATTTTTATCTTGTCTCTCTCCATTTTGTTTTTCCCTCTCTCTTTTCTTTTCCTCTTTCTTTCCTTTAGCCGAGCCTGCCAAAGTCATCCTGGTGAGCATGACATCTTCTTCGGCAAGGAAGTCCTGGCCAAATTCCCTTATTCCTTCCAAAATTGAACTGTATCGATTCAATTCTATCTCTGTATCTCTTTCTCCCTATAAACCTGCGAGAGAATTCCCAATCTGCAAGCCATCGCATTACCCCATCGGCAAACCCCAACCAATGACATAATCCAAGAGGAGAACCGATCTACAAGCATCGAAGAAATTGGAGCAAGCCAAGGCCATCTGTTCGTCGTCTTGCCGAGGGGATCGTCGCCGCTGAGCCCGGCGCCCCTGCCTTGCCGCGTCGCCACTGGAGGACGTGCTGCTCCTCCTCTCGCCTTGCCGATGCCACCACCACCTCTTCACCGTGGGAACCTCACCGGAGCAGCGCCTCCACTCCAGTGCGCCACCCCGCCTTCCGCAGCCGCGCAGCCGTCCTCACCCGCCACCACAAGCCGCCGCCGCCGCCGCCGCCGCCTGCAGCGCCGCCTCGCCCATCACCCCTTGCCGAAGAGCCGCCGTGCCTCCCCCTTGCGTCGCCCCTCCAGCGTTGCCGCTGCGCCCTCGCGGCCGGAGCCGCTGCGTCAGCCCCTGGGCCGCAGCCGCGCCGCCGTTGGCCGCGCTCCTCGCCGCCGCGCCGCCGCCGGTTCAAGCCGCTGCCGACGCCTTCTGCCAGCCAAACCGCGCCACCGGTTGCCGGAGCCGAAGCCACCGTACCCGTCTCCCTCCCTGCCAAACTCTCTGCCTCTCACTTCCGTTGGCTCAGACCTGAGAACAAGGATGAACAAGCACAGCCTCGATCGCCTTTTAGCTACTCGTACTTGTGCAAGTACTAGTGTAACACCGTTTTTTTTATTTATAAACAGTGTTGCTTCTCAATTTTGTATCTCCCAATCCCTAGCACCAAAATCACTCCAAATTAATTTTCCTAGATTTCTACTATTTTATTCTAGAGCAGCGCCAGGCGTCGGACATGGCGCTCCGTCCGGACCACGCAGGGCCATCGGATCGATCGTACCGCACCGATCCAACGCCGACTAGCAAAACGCGTGCGTACAGCACAGCGACTAGATAACTAGTCGTCGTTTCATTTTACTTGCGATTAAACTTCTGATTTTTGTACAAAATTCAAACAGTTTTCAAAATGCGTGGAATAAATTTCATAATTCTTCTAAAATCGAGAGCAACCCATTTTAAATACTTTTTGAATTTTTTTATTTTTTCAATTTTTCAATTTTTTTGATGTGAACTAGGAGAAGGCACTTATGAAACTTACATCTATACTAGAGAAACTTGGCCGTGTTCTGATGAAACTTGGCCGTGTTCTGATGAAACCTAATGAAACTTCGATGTAATCTGATGAAACTTGGATGAAATCTGTTAAAACTTGATGAAACTTGCATTAAACCTGATGAAACTTGATAGTTCGGCGAGTTTTACGAATATGAAAATCCAAGTTTCAGTAGGCGAAAACCCAAGTTTCAATAGGCAAACCCCAAGTTTCGTCAGGTAAGTTTGAATATTTATATGGCAACAAACATCTTGTTTTGTTCGTAAAAATACGAGGAACACGTTGGTGCGAACGGTTTTTGGATTGGAGCACCCAGTCAAAAATTATGGTCATTGAAAGAAGAATACAAAAAACGGAATCTGCTGACATCAGCTTGCGTCATCCTTTTTTTTTCCCTGTGCATGCTGTCTTCCGTGAGCTCTCGCATGCATGGGCCGGCCTTGGGCTACAGGCCCACTTGCCTCGCGCGCGTCCGGACGAGCCGGACGGCCGAGGTCAAGTGTTTCCGTTTATTCTACCTACTGTATTTATTTCATGATTTTATAAATTTTCCGTGTTGCTGCTTATTTATCTGTGTCTCGTTTTACGCGTAGGCCGTACCGGTATTTTTACCGGGATCATGAGAATCGGCATATTATCAGAAAAATATCAAGACCAGGAGATGCGTTCATGAGCAACCATACAAAAGGCAAGTCTCTCTTAGATCCTATTTCCATAGATTTTGCCAAAATTGCTAATTTCATAGCTTTGTGATATTTTAATATAGATGCTCCCAATTGCATGTTGTTCTTTGTAATATGCAACCACTATCCAGGATTTGCCATTAGGATTATCATATTGTACTTCCAAAATGATTTATGGGGGCATTACTGCTTAGTTGGCGGGATCGTTGAGTGGTTTCCACTCTTGTTATGAGAATATGAAACTTGATATCTGTTGTGATTGAAGAATCGTGGGAGCTGGTGGGTTGCTTCACTCTTAATTAATTTTTTTTTTGAGACAACTCTTAATTAAAATTTTGACCAACTAATAATTGGGATCAGGAGCGGATGGTTTGTATGGTGGGTGCCTTCGAGCACGAGAATGTGGTTTGTGTTGGATGCCGCTCCGAGAATAAGGACCGGACCGTGTGACTACTTAGCTGAGTATTTACGGTGCGACCGCAAGCTCGTTATGGGACGTGGCTTGATCCAGAGGGAGGATAACATCGGAATTGTTGCATTCCTTGCATTGCATCACGGATGGGTGTACTGCCTGCGGACGTAACTCCGGGGGTACCTGTGGCTCTACCAGGTATGAGTGTGGAAAGTCCGGGGTTAGACTTCTGAAGGGTCCTGTTATGATAACTCTCAACGGGGAGGAGTCATATCTTGTGGGTAAATCGTACAACCACTGTAGAGTAAAACCATTCGAATGGCCATGCCCATGGTTAAGGGCGAACAAAGTGGGTTTCACAATGTAGCATCACCTAATCATAACTTGACATGGGTAAGGTTATTCCGGCAGGAGTGCCGTTGCTAGATGAGAATGAGAATTGAGAACTTCAGAATTTAGAACTTGAGATATGATTTGAGATATGAGAACTTTGCTATGAGAATTGAGAACTGAGAACCTGAGACATGAGAAATCACGATGAGAACTGCTATTATTTATTTATATTTTTCTAAATGCTTTTATACTGTGAGTAAAATGCTTTTATGCAAATAAACCCTGGCCTTTTCTAGGATGAGCCCTTACCTGGCCCTTCCCAAGGGAGACTTGCTAGCAGTCAAATGCTAACCCGCCTTTTATGCGGGATGTTCATTCCAACGAGCAGGTTAGGTATACGATGCGCAGGAGAACGTTGCTGTTTTTCTGAAGGGTAATCCGGACTACTAGAAGAGCCAAGAGCAAGAACTGTGGCAGAAGTTTGAATGATGGCAAGTGCGCGTGGGGAGAAACCAATGGCGGCATCAACACCCTTATAAAGGAAGACGACGAGCAGATGCACGCCACGTGGTGCATTCAACGGACACGATCAAGGCGGTTAATACGAGAAGGCGCGGACAAAATAAATCAAAAATAAAAAGAAATTCCAAACGTCGCATACCACAGATAGACGACACGTGTCAAACTCAACGTTCACAAAGAATGCACATGAAACGCGGCGTTAGAACGGTCAGGCAATAGTCAAGTCAACATCAAATCAATCGAAGACACCCTTGCGAGTCCTACCCACGATGTGGCGATGGGGGTGAGGGCCTCATTAAATACGGCTAGACGCCACGACGGGGCTGCGACGTGACCGTAAGTGGCTTCTATTGTAGGGAAGGCCTCCCCCCACTTCGGGGACCCGTGAGGATGCCTTGAAGCAAGCGAACAAACTAGCAGTGTAAGGCGGACTAGATGGGTCGACACGAAGAGTCTGGGAGAAGCCACGAAGGTTCGACGAACAAGGTGATACCCTTCGATTGCCCGGAGAAGGCGACGGCATGAGAGATGTTGCGAAGGGTACTGGCGCCTTCAACTTGACAGAGCGAAGGTCAAGAAGCCCTTCGGATACTTGGGAGATCGTCTCAATACCAAGGACATGTACATGATAGCGAAGACTGGGCGAAGGTCTAGAAACCCTTCGCTCGGATCCTCACACTTAGGTGCATCGCCGTCAAACCTTCCCCCGTAACTACCTAGGGAACATGGCCCCGACAGGGCCTAATGGCCTGGCCCACCGTATGTCAGGAGGCGCATCTAGGGGTAGGTTTGGAATAAGATCAACTTGAGATGTAAGCAAAGCTCCTGAGCCCTTGGATCAAGGATCCACGGGCACGGGAGGAGGGGCAAAAGGGACATTTTCCATATTTGTAACTCTTGCCCTCCTGTGTATAAAATGGGCCCAAGGCCACTTTGTAAAAGGACAAGCTAACTCCAATCAATCGCTTTCTTCCTCCCATTCTCACCCCCTCTCTTCTCCACCACCCACCTATGTCCTCTCACACAACATGGAGAGGCACCAACCTTTCTGTCGAAGGCCAAAATCTCTTCGACAACACAGCTTTATCCATATTGCATGCATACTTGTCAAGATTAATCCGTATTGCTCTAGGTCATGTGTGGCCTCGTGAGGCCTCTACATGTTCTTGGTTATGGATCGCAACGAGCTTCTCTTTGGTGAGTTCTGCTTCGGCCATGCACAGCCTTAGAGGACCTATGCGTGCTCTTGATTATATTTTACCTCCGATCATAAAAACAAGTCGTCGTTATCTTTTGAACGCACCTTTGACCATTTATTTTATAAAAAAATTTAGTACAAACATGTATAAATATAAATAATGATTAAGGTACCTTTAATAATAAAATAAATCACAACAAAATAAATTATACTCCCTTCGTTCCAAATTATAATTCACTGTTGACTTTTGAACATATCTTTTGGCCATTCGTCTTATTCAAAAAATTAATGCAAGCATATAAAAATATAAGTCATGCTTAAAATATGTTTAATGATAAAAAAAATCACAACAAAATAAATAATATTTACATATATTTAAAAGTCAATAGTGAACTATAATTTTGGAACGGATGGAGTATATAGTTTTTTTGTATAGGACAAATGGTCAAAGATGTGTTTAAAAGTCAAAGAGAACTTGCTTTTGGTACCGGAGGGAGTACATGTGTTCTTTGTTATGGATCGCAAGGAGCCTGCTCCCAACTATGCTAGGGCTAGGTGGAGCTGTACATATTCTTGTGAGAGCGTGAACCTTAATGTTGTAGTGATTTCTCTACTCCAAAACACCCATAAATTAGAACATGATAATCCTGCGCTGCAATGCACAATTAATTACTTTTTTTAGATGAATAAGCCAGAATTAGCCATAGCATGTACATAGATCACTGGACAACCACATTTTCTTCCTACAATTTATTGCCCTCCAGTAGTTTCCTCTTCCATTCAGTCTCTCAGTATTTTAAAAGCTATATACCGTGTAGCTATATCCATCTCACAAGGTCACGTCGCCAGCAAATCCTGGCTCATCGGATCGCAACGCGCGACCTCCATGACGGCCTCAAGATCAGACCCCTCATGGCCTATCGACTTTGAAGAAAAACCCCTGATGTATGTGATTTAACGTTTGCGTCCCCGCATATCACGTACGGATCCCTCACCGGTGCACCCACGCCTTGACAAAATTGCATTAACACCACCAATAATTTTTGTCCTTCGCAGCATTGCCCTTTTGGCCTTCCTAAGTGCACCAGGGGTTAATGCAAGGTAATTACCCACCAATGCCACTCTACATGAACATGCGAACGTGTGAACTCGACAGAACAAATATCGAAACAATTGGTTGACGTTATACTAGATATTTTTTCTTACTTTGTCTTAGACCAGCAGATGCAATACAAAGTATAAATAGGAAATGCCTTGTACATTGCCCAACAGTTTGCAGCTTTTGGTTATGGTTATGATTTGTGGGTATTCTCATCTCTGAGGTATGCTCTAGCCTTTTTAGATTTTGAGGGAGCTCATGCATGTTCTTAGTATGAACTTAATGCTTGCAGGAGAGCTCATGCAAGACCACAGGCTTCCTGCATGTAAGCAAGAATATATGGTGCTTGCAACTTAACAAACAATACAGCAATGTCTTGGGATGTCTATATCCAATATCATATTCTCTAACATGTATGACCCAATACCCAAATAATTTTCAAATTATGTTTACAATCAAGGTTACATGTCAGTTATTTTATATGTGTCTTAGCTTGCGTGGAGTAAAATTTATCATCACTGTGGTGGTGTTACTAGATAGACTATCTAATTTTTATAAGCTAATGTTACAGATAGTATGTCGCATTTTGGAAGGGTGCCAGGTTGTATGGGACATGTCTAAAGGAAATATCATTTGGTACCTAGCTAGATGAGGAGCGAGCCTAATAAGACTCAAAGATATATTGTTGCACACCCATTTTTTCCAAATTTTTTTTTCGTTAATTAGTATCCTTTAGGATTCGGCACATAGCACCTACCCGGCCACTCTTTCCGAAAGGGATCAACTGCCAGAGGCATCGTGCAACTGGTCGGCGCATTTGTGACAGCCAACCCACCAGTGCCCTTCCCAGCATCCCTAGTGAAGGCACCCGGTCCACCTAGAGCTCGTACACGATGGTCTTCAGGTACCTGTTCTTCAAAGTGTACTCGTCCAAGAGAGCACATATGGAGCTCAATGATAAGTGAGTGTCGCGACCCCAGTGCCAGGCATCGAAATCAAATGCCCAGACGATACGCGCAGGAAAAGTATCGCAAGACGGACAATGTGATAGCAGTACACACAACATTAGCTAGAAAAGTTATGTTTTAACATGCGACAATCATTTGCCTTACAGGTAAACGATGGGCATCCCCATCGGAACAGTACAAAATGACAATAAGATCCAAACATTCAGAGTAGCGGAAATAATAATTATAAATAACAGCTAATAACGCGGGTAAAGGTATCCAAGACGTCCAGCTTGAATACCACAGCTAGGGTTTTTGGTGGAGTGGTGGTGGTCGACGCAGGAGAGCCCCAGGGTTTATATAGGGGGTCCTGGTCGCAGCTGGTCGGCCAACAAGGCCTCCTGGGGCTAGAATTCTACTCGTGGTCATCTCGGGCTCCCAAAAGTCTGATCCAAGTAGAATTTGGCTTGGGCAAGCTTTAGGAGGGTCCAGGGACATGGGTGCTAGCTTGGGAAAGGTCTAAGACAACCAAGGGTCTGTCAGGGGGGCCTCAGGTGGGTCCCGCATCCTTACTTGGCTTTTCTAGGCATAAAATGATGCTTTTTGGGCTAATTTTAATTAGTAAAAATTAATAATACCTTTATTTGATTTGAACAAGAGCTTGGGACATAATAGATATTAGGGTGTCATAGAAGAGGAAGGCGATCATCATGGAGATGACAAAGAGGAAGAAAATATAGTATTTAAATAATTCTGTACGTAGTATGTTAAACTTAGAAATTTCTCAATGTAAAAATTAATTGTGCACGTAGTATGTTAACTTTGACTATCTATTGAAATTTCTCCACCACCATCCTTGCTCACTGTGAGAAAAGACTCCTGATAAGACTTGTACTTTTCACAGTGATCACGATCAAGTAGAGTAGATGGGAGTTGGAGTACGAACTGAGCCACACTATGCCTCACGTACATCAAAGGAAGCATGGACGTACAACCAGAATTGACTTGTCGAGTCTTGGGTGACGGGTTGCAGTCAATAGCCCGTCACCCAAGACAAAGCAGAGTGACGGGCCGCAGACATTTTCACGTCACTTATTATTTTTAAAACTAATGATACTGTATACTTCCATTTCCCAATGGAGGCACGAACGCGAACTACGTCGCTCTCTCCATAACTCACTCCTGTCGCTGCCACGAACTGTCCATCGAACTTCATAACTCACCCCTGTCGCCGGAGCTAGCTGTCCCAATTGGGTGCCCTACAAAAATAGTCAATCGTGACGGGTACCACATACAACGCCGTAAAAAAAACTAGCAGCCATGCGACAACAGTCTGTTGTGGGATATTGGGACGCATCAATAGTGACTGGTTTAAATACAACCCATCTCATAAGTTAATAAACAAGTGACGGTTAATGTTACACCATCATCAATCACCTCATATGAGTAATCCTGGCCTATTCAGATGCCACATAAGTGACGGACATTGGGGGAACCCGTCACTCATAACTGTGCATGGGCATACTTGGGCTGGCCAGGATCCTCGTAAGTTACGGGCACGTAAAAGCCCATCACTATTGTAATACCCAAAAAACTCAACTAGCTATTGGGCTATGTGTAAGAACTAATATTTTGAGTTGGCATGCATTAGTAACATTTTCATGTCATCAAATGCTAATGTTGCTAAGTTAATTAACCAAAAGTGCAAATGATATATATATATATGAATATAGGTCCCAAATATTAGCTAGAAGATAATGTCTTAGCTTACATTATATCTAACAAAACTTTGCCAAGAAAAATTTGGTAATTTGAATTTGAAAATAAACATGGATTGTTTATTAGGATTCTAAATAAATAATGTGTTTAATTGGAGGAAAATACCCCAAAAATCAAACCTAGGCTTGGAGAAAATCAGGATAAATAGTAGAAAAATATTAGAAAATCCCAAATGAACCATTGATCACCCATTTCAACTCTGGAATACAAAATGTGACCATTTGGCACCCTGGGACCCACCTGTCATAGACCAAGCCATTGTGACATTTGACCAAACACCTTATGACAATAGCTTGGCCTTTATGTGAGGGCCACCCCGCATCTTGTCAGCTCCTCCATTGGGCGTCGCCGTCGCCGCCCTGGTCAGCGCCTTGGACGTTAGCCGGTGTCGCCGCCTCGCTCGGGAGATGGCAGAAGCAAGCTCTGTAGCACCATGAGTGCCCTGCGTCTCTCACACGCCGGTGCGCGCTCGCGATGCCGAAACCGCCCACGGATCGACCTGGGAGCTTTGCTCATGCACTCGGCGCAAAAACGCCTCTTAACTGGAGCCACTAGACCCCAGCGACACATCCCCTAGCTCCGGGGTACGGACGCGGACCACAGCGCCCGAAATCCGGATTTCCCCCAAACCACCCGCGCCGGACACAAAACCCAGCACGCGCTAGAGCAAACCAGCCTTGCTCTCACTTCTCTCTCACTTGCGCTTGATTCGCCTCCCCTCCGTACTGCTTCCACCCGAAGCAATCGCCACCAAAGCCTCTGTGCTCGCCGGAACGCCTTCGCCGCCCGAGAACAGAGCTCTGGCATTCGAGCTTGTCCATATTCACTCTCTGGTGAGCTCCTGGACAAATGCTCGTGCCATGGTACTCCTCTAGGCATCGCCTAACTACTCTCCTCCTATTGCAGCTTGAATCGAAGCCAGCTGCTCAGACCATTGTCGCGCCGCCACTGCCTCACGGACACGCTTGTGGGCATCACGCTCGGGACTTGTTTTCGAGCCGCCAACCTCACGGTAAGCACCCACTAGCTCTCGCGTTGCTCATGCGCGCGTTAGATTTCCATGAGCTAGCCTGCATCGCGGAGTGGACATGCTACCCGTAGGCCGTAGCACCTCCCGCTCTCGCTCGTCGCGCCGTCGCCACAGACTGCTCCACGGGTTGAAACCACGTCCTATAGATGCGCGTGGAGCTACTGAACCCATAGAACTTTGAATCACTCAAAATGATGCACCGTAGCCCCCGCAATCTTGATCCGACGGAGGTAGACGATGGCGGAGATCCGTCGGATCTTGATCGAACGGTCACGATTCAAGCCCGAAATGAGCCGCGGACATGCGGGCCCTGTGCTCGCGGACGCTCGAGCTCGCGCTTAGCTGGGCCGCAGCTTGTCACTCGTGAGCCGGCCCGTTACTGTGCTAGCCGATTTTATATCTCTTTTTCAATTTTAAATAAATCCTGAAAGCCTTTTTGAAATTTCTAAAAATAGTAAATGGTGAATATTAAATTGAAGAAAATTCCTATAAATACTAGGCTCTGTGAGGAAATTTAGAAAAATATAATATGTGCATCTTACCATTCTAAATTTCTCTGGATACATTTTGGAAGCTTTATAACTCATTTTCCTATTGTACAGAAAATCTTGAAAGAGGTACTAATGGTTCAAAAATAACTCCTGGGTATAAAAATATTCTATAAAATCACATAACACTCTATGACATGTTATGGATTTTACAAAAATATAATATGCTCTACTTTTTATGATAATTTATCTGGAATAAATTGTTTAGCCTAATTGTCTATTTTCAAATTGTCCATAAAATGCTGAAAGTAGTTTTAATACCTTATAAAATGGTAAATGACTCCAAAAATGTTATAGGAAATTATAGGAAATTATGTGGAGCCTTTGGACCCCTAGAAAATTATAATCACTTAATTAAGGGTTTACTAATCACTTCTAGAGATTTTGCTTAAACAAATAGAACTTATTTATATGATAATGTTACTTTGAAACCTATTTACCCAAGTGAGAAATATGGATGTTAAACATGTATAAGCTAAATAGAATTGAAAACATGGAACCTTGAGTTGCTTCCCTACTATTTCTTACAATAACTAACTTGAGTAATAAGCAGTACGATCATGCAGCTTAAGTAAATAAATTGATAATTTATTTAATAGAATCGCATTATGTTCCTGTTTTTAGAACAAAACCTACTACTCTCTCCACATGTGGGCTAATTAGGGGACATTATATTTCTTATAGCTGATAATAACTCATCATGGTGCATACATTCCTATTCCTAGTCACCACCTTATAACATACGATGACTATTATTAGTGAGGGTGTTGTTTCTTGAGAAAGGCTCATGGCATTTCCTCGATAAGTATGACACCTAATCCTACTATGGATCCTTTTTCTCGTTGTGCTTTATCGCATTATTTATTGGTTCTTGCAATTCTCGATTAGCTATCGAAGGTGCCCCCGACAACTTCGAGGACCCCGCAGTCGATCCCGACTACGAACCCGACAACAAAGACGAGTCAAATTCTATCTTATAGTATGTTTGCCCTTATTAGGGAAGATTGGGACCTTCCCTAGTGCTGGATAACATCGAAGGGTTACTTTTACTAGGGAGAGTACTTTGTTTTCCTTAGTGCGAGTTAAACCTTAATCATGCATACTTGATTACCCAGTTTTTTACAAGTATTTATTTTTAACTAGCGGTGAATTACGTGCTGCGCGCGTAAGGTGACAGCTATGCTTATTGGATGCGCACGGTAACTATCCTATTTTTGCCATCATCATCAGAGTTGTGTCTACCAGGCATGATAAGAAAGATGACATGAACAATAAGCAGTGATTACGCGTGGCCACCGCGCCAGACTTTATGCTTGTCTCCTTTTGCCTCTGCACCTATATAGTGTTTGCCAAATTTCTTACGGCACTAAAGATAGCAAAAAAAAAAGAAATTATAATAGGGCAATGCAATAACAGGTACAAAGAGAAAAGGTGGCCAACAGGTGCGCTGTTGGCATTGGACCACGTGGGTGCTCCTTCCGCGGATGTTTATGTGGGCCGAAAATCACATATTAGCTCATCACAGAATCACAACAGAAATTTTTAAGATAAACACCGTGTTCATGTATCCATGCATCAGATCATTTCTAAATTAGAGAAAACAATAGCTCCACCATGCAAAAAAAGAGAGGAGAAACATCTAGGATAAGGAAAATATGGAGGAACAAAAGATGGCATTTATTGAAATTATAGACAGGAGAATTAATCCAAGGTACCATCCATAATGACAATGGATCATATCATTGTTCCATGAACAGAGCATGAAGTGGTAGTCGTACTAAGGTTTATTGGAGACCTGGCAGAATTTTGTGAAAGCCACATCAGTGATGGGCAGGAATATGATTCAATGAAAAAAATTCCATACATAATCACTTCAGTCAGGAAATGAGCAAAGTCCTAAGGAAACAATTTCCAATGGTAGAAGACTTCATTGTGAACATTGTTAACAGATAATCCACTGCTATTACCTGATAAAACAAAAAGTTTGCATCTTTAGAGAAGGTAAACAGAACCCTGCCCATTAAAGATTAGAGTACCATAAGGAGCAGGTCCCCTGTGGACAACCATTTCAAAAATCACCAAATCCTGTCCAAGGATAAATATTTCCTTCCTGAATTAACCACCTCCTTGATAGTATACGTGTAATTAACATTCGATTCTACTCTTATAAGGAAATAACAAATTGATGAAATTGATATTGGAGGAAAAATGGCCACAATCACTACACTAAGAAGAAAGAAGCTAAATCTAAGTGACAACATTTCCTTTGTGGCCTAAATGTGCATAGCCAGCCATCCTAAGAACAAAGAAGGGCTTAATCTGAAGGCATAATTGTGTTTAGGCTTAAATAAGAGAATAAAAATAAGAGTGTTTGTCACCAACAAAGATACTACTTATTGTTCATGTCATCTTTCTTAATTAACCTGACCAATTTGTTTGGCCATCCCTGTAATAAAATCTAAAGATGAAACAATTAAGCTCTTGATGGAACATGGCAACCCAAAAGACCCCCTTTTGGTAACCATAATTCCATTGAATCATGACTACACATTATGGCCGTTACAACTCTCAGGAATCAAGATATAATATTTTTTTGTCCTATGCTATAGATAAATAGAGAAGAAAACTAACCTGAGAATAGACGAAGAGAGATGATAAACAGAGTCCAAACGCATAGATCACATAAACTGAAATCCTTCCAAGAAAATCCATAGATGCGAATCATGCCTCAATTTTTTTAATAAAGGAAATCTACATGCGGTGTTAGCAGCGAAGACAAAGAATGAATCAAATCTAAACGTTGCAGTCCAATATAAAAGGGCTTAGGTAAATAGGACAATTAGATTTAAAGAGTCGGTTAATAGAACCAGAAACTGATATCGGTATAGCTGCAAAGGGAAAAGGTGGATGCCATACAACAGCAACCGTAAAAAATGGGTTGTTAAAAGTTTACCTAATATTTGAAGGTACACATATAGCGAGGGCTAATTGTTTTACTTGTTCCATACTTTATAATCTGGTCTTTTTTTTGTTTTCAAACAAAACAAAACATACCTTTGATCTAGTGGATAGCTAATTGCACATGTGGTGAAATAAAAACGATTATTTGCCAGAACCTGTAGTGAAAACAGATAAGGAAGCACATAACAGTTTGTTTAGTGCGAGAGGAAGCAACGCCGGTGGGGGAGAGGACGTTGGTGGCCGGTGGAGACGGGCAGAATCGAACCTGTGGATCCGGGACGGCGGCAGTGGTGGGAGGAGACGCCGGCGGCAGGGTAGAGGACGTCGACGGCAGCGCCGAGCCGCAGCGGAGAACGCGGCAGGAGGAAGAGCGCGCCGCCTGATTTGGGCTTCCCGATGCCCACCGTCTCCGGATCTGGCCAACCCCCAGCCCGGAGAGAGAAAGGAAACGGCAGCGGGGCGAGGTAAGGAGCGGCGGCGGGAGGCGAGGAGGCGGAGACGGCGCGGGTGTGGTGGCCGCGGAATCGCAGGAGGGGAGGCACTGCAACGAGAGCCGAGAGGACGGAGGGTCGCTGGGCTAGGGAACGGGACCAGAGCGGCCGACCCACGCTCGATGGCAAAGGCGGGTAATTTCCCCAGAACTCCAGGTGTATCTACGAAGGCGAAAAGGGCCGATCTGCGAGCGACGGAAAACCTGGAGGTCCTGTGGAAAATTTGGCAGGTAAGACAGAACGCTAGGGAGGGGCATTTCCACGAACTAACGGGGACCCGAGCAGAAATTCGTGAAGTCCGCGGGGTTTTCTGCAAAGCTGACCCCCCCGGGAAGGTCAGGATCGAGCGGAGGAGACGATGGGCACGCGGCGCGATCCGACGACCGGTGTTTTGCGGGTGACGTGGCCTCGTGAGGATGAGTTTATAGCTAGCGCTATAATGTTCTTTTGAATTTGAATTTGAATGTAGCAAATTGCATGCTGATTCAACTTAGAGACCAGATTGCTAATCATGATGTATCATGCCATGTTCATTGATGAATTTATTTATCTATGTTGATATTGCCTTGATGATGTCGATATCCTTTGTCTTGCTTGTGATATCACTCTCCGTTGTCAACCTTGTTTGAAAACAAAATAAAACTATTTAGACTCCTTAGGTCTGGTAAATACCTGCTTAGTCCTGCTTAGGTCACACATTTTCATGATTTGGTGTCATGAACCCCCAAAGCGGAGAATTCTACTTCTCCGACCTACTCAATCATTCATAATTAATCTGCCATGACTTGTGTGCTTGCGAGCAGTGAAGTATGGTTACCCGGTAGTGGTGTTAAACTACTAAGTTGTTTTGTGGTATAGGTGGTCTATCAGTGCCGTTCAACTGTGTGGTCTATCAGTTCCGTTAAACTGTGTGGCTATCAGTGCCGGTAAACTGTATGGTGTACAGAGCCGATAATCTGTAAGGTAGTGTGAAGAAAGTTGCCTTGTTGGTTTAAGAAGTGTTGTGGGACTAACGTTGTGAAATTGTTGTCAAAAATGCTAATAATCACTTCCTGATTTATGCTATTTCCTGATGCTAAGTCCTAGGCTTTGCCTTTTCTAAAAACTGGCAATTGTGCAAACAAACAAACCATAAGCCTCCACATAAAGCTTTTAAGCATTACTAGATGGTTTTTGGCTCGCCGGTGCTAGTGAGGATAAAGGACTGACACTCGCATTTAAATCCCTTTAGAAATGGAGCATCACATGGAGGACGACGATGATTACGCCTGTCGTGAGGACGATAACCCCACGTACATGGAAGAAGAATAGGCTAGGATCAGTTCCGCAATCACCCTGGTCGTTAGTAGGTTACGTAGCAATGGGTGCGCTTTTGGAAATTTGGTTTTAGTGAATTCCGCTTTTGATAAACTCCGATGATCATGTAAGACTTTATGTATTGGCCTATGGCCTGGATAAACTCATTGGTGACTCAATGTCATCTTTTGTAATAACATTTGTGAACTCGATGTATGAGATGATGCCCAGCTATGTACCCTGCACTATGAATGATCCTATTTGGAGCTAGTGCATAATGGCGCCTCGCCTTGGAATGTGTTTTCAAGGGGTGGTACCAACAACTATTATATGTTTTGGTGATGGGTTGTAAGTGCCCGTTACCAAAGTAGTGGTTCCTTTGTGCGTTTTTCACATAGTGGACATCTCTCGTCAAGAGATAGGGTGCAAATAGACATCTCTCGTCAAGAGATAGGGTGCAAATGGTATAGATATTTTCCGATCGACCGAATCAATTGAACAGTGATTTGGACAGTTTTTGCGACTCATATGTAGAGGACACTATCCTATAATGAAAAACATCTAACTAAATATATTATATTTATGGTAGTCAAACTATTTTATTTTTATATATTATCTGAGTAATATCCATTTCAAACTATATCCGATGATATTGATCATCTATGTGATTTGTATCCATATTCAGCACTATTCGTTTCGTTCGCTATCCGACAATATCCGTGTCCGCATCTGTGTTCGTCACTATTCATATCTGTCTTCGTATCCAATTAAAAATATGAATCCATTTCCATATTCGGTATTATCTGACCGTTTGAACCCCTGTGGCCCTGCCGGGAGAGGAGAGAGCCTCCACCACCAATCAGGACCGTTCCTAGTTTTTTTTCGTGTTGATGTCTATGGTTTATACTTATACAACCACAAAAGAAACAAATAACAATATCACCGTTGGAGTCTGTCGTGCGTTTTAAGTTAAAAAAAACAAGTAACAATATGTTTAGTCTCATCACTCGTACAATATTATCCATCATAGGTGAACTGACCAAGTTCTCATGTTAACTTTAATCATTACTCATCTAATCATTCATTAAGTTGTTCTTAACACAAACCATGGTCAAATTTTCAGAATTTATAGGAGAATCAAGATTACGTCTACGAAACTTATCAGTTGCTCCCCTATGTGTTTCGCTGCAATCCTTATGTTTCCCTGTCCGATCAATGCCTAGTGCTATTACTATCACGTACGGTTACATACTCGAGCTGGAACATCAAGCAAAGCTAGGAGAAGCTTTATATGATATTGTAAATTTGCAGCACCGTATAAAGTGTCTGGTAGGTGAGGGAATCTTTTAGAGTGTAGTGTAAAGTGTGAAAGGACGTTTGCAGCGAAGCAATAAATTTGCAGCATTGGAATTTTTAGCAACTTTTAAAACTACTGCTTGCTATGCTCAGCTGCAGTCATATTTCTATCAGATCATCATCTTCGATTTATAAACACAATATTAGATTTATAGGATTTGCATCCAGTCGCCAAAACTCGTCTCTGTATGATTTACATTCAGTTCGGTTAAAATAATCCGTTAGGTTCTTCTATTGTACTGAGAATTATTTTTTGTGTGTTCAAATATGCAGAGACATGAACCTTGTCTTTAAGTTCCAATGAAAAGGCGCAGGTCGGTTATTATATCCAAGTTCAAAGGCGAATATCTTTGAGCAAGTGAACGTCCAGTTTGTAGGTTCCTATGAAGAACACTAGTTTCTAGTTATTCAGAGGGAACAAGTGTGTCGGGACCCCATCTCGGATCGATTAACTGCTGTGCTATTACCTGTTCAAGTTCCTAGATCACGTAGCTTGAACGCACAGACATACAGCTTTGGACCACAATCATAAGCGCATAAAAACAGAATTAATTAAACATCGCCAACAATGCGTTATTACAATAGTTTCAGCACCACGGTCATACAGAACACAGTGGAAGTCTTTAAAGTACATCAAAAAAACAAGAAGCAAATAAACAGCGACGTCGGTAGTAGTCGACCCAAGTCCACAAGCACACTACAGATGACAGCTCCTAGACAGCTAATACTCGTCATCTTGGATCCCGGCTGTGAATCCATCATTATCGTAGCACTCCTCTTCTGGATACTCCTCTGAAGGACAAAGATCTGCTCGTTGGAATGAGCAGCCCTGCATGAAAGCCGGAGGTGAGTACGCGAATACTCAACAAACAAGGCTGACTATATGCAACTAAGGGTTCAACGAAGTGATTAGGGTTATTTTGCATAAAGCCAGTTTTTATGCGAGTTTTTCCTAGAGTTTTGAAATATGAGGAAAATGCATAATTAAAACAAATAGTTTCATAATCATTTTTCACCTCTGGCCACGGCCAGTTCTTTCCAAGTGGCGATCATGGTTCCCCGCCATGAACCTAAACCCTCATCGCTTACGGCTCCCTGCCGTAAGGAGAACAAAACCAAACTTTCCTTTTAAACGCTGATTTGAAAACAAAACAAAATCTACCAATGAGGCAGCTCCCCATCGTCCACCCTTGACCATAGGCATGGCTGTCATGACAGTTTTACACTCTGCAGAGCTCGCACGCTTCACCCACGAGACATGAATCATCCCAAAACAAGGTTCTCCCGACAATGCTTTTGGCAATCTTCCTCCTAATTCGAAACCCCGCTCCCAACAGCCCAGCCTTGTGGTACCAGTGCCCTCAAGAATAGTACCACAACAACCTCCTGCGGATTGTACCAGTGCCTGCAAGATAGTACAACCCAGGACCAAAGCTAAGCGAGAATAGTCCTTCCACCCATTGGGCACCGAATTAGGATTCTAAAAGATACTAAGCCGGGGCCTACCCACATAGGCACTCATGGCCACACTGTAGTACTTAGCTCGACTACCTCAAGGAATCGGTCCTTAGCGACCGGGGTGGATCTAACTTCTGACCCAATTTCGTGCAACAGAGGCCGCAGCATATTGCACAGCACCTTGCAACCAGCCACCCCAAATCAGGTTTTGCTAAACTCATTTATCCCAATAGCTCCCGCTGTCATCTATACCCATTTGTAAACATGACAACACCGGTTGTCGCTAAATACACGCATTTCATCGATAGTTTATTTTAAACAGGTACTAGTCGGGATATGCGAGTCTAAGCAATTATAGTATCTCAAAACCTAATTTCAAGGAGGCTATAATAACAACATTATAAAATAATGCAATTCCTAGGGCGACAAGGTTTGGGTAATAACAATAGTAATTTATCGGGGATTAGCTACTCTAACTAAATACTGGTTTTCTAAGGTCGAATATACATGCATAATTTATAAATCACTAATAAATATAGGCCAGCTCCCTACCCGTGGTCCCAGCAGTAAGGAGCGCCCCACAGCGCGCCCAAAGGTGGCACTGCAGCCGTAGGAGCCCACCAAAACCATCGTCCTCACGGAGACAGACCCCTCCAAGGTGGTCCACGTGGGGACCAACCTCGAGCCTCAATAGTCACTCGAGCTCATTACCTTCCTCCGGGCTAACAAGGACGCGTTCGCATGGAAACCGTCCGATATGTCTGGTGTCCCAAGGGAGGTGATCGAGCACAGGCTAGCTGTCCGGCCTGACAAAAAACCGGTAAGGCAGTGTCAGAGGCGTGTTCCCGACTGGAAGGCCAAGATCATCCAAGACCAGCTCGGTAAGCTGCTTCGAGCGGTCTTCATCCGCGAAGTACAGCCTCCGATTGGCTTGCGAACCAAGTCGTCGTCCAGAAGAAAGGCGGCAAGTGGCGCATGTGTGTTGACCATCGCGACCTTAATTCCGTCTGCCCCAAGGATAACTTTTCCCTTCCACGTATAGATCAGCTAGTTGACTCTACGGCGGACTCAGCATTGATGAGTTTTCTGTACGCTTACTCCGATTACCATCAGATCGCGTTGTGTAAAGAGGACGAAGAGAAAACCTCCTTTGTAACGCCTTTCGGCACATTTTGCTATACGACCATGTCTTTTGGTCTCAGAAATGCTGGCGCCACGTTCCAGCGACTCACGCAAAAAAATCTCTCTGATCAAATAGGGCGCAACGTAGAAGTCTACGTGGACGACATCGTAGTCAAGAGCAAGGACCCTCGTGACCACGTGTCCGACCTACGGGAAACCTTTGACAGCCTGAGACAGCACCGGGTCAAGCTAAACCCTGAGAAATGCGTCTTTGGCGTTAAGTCAGGCATGCTACTTGGCTATGTAGTTGGCGGGGCAAGCATCGGTGCGAACCCCGAAAAGATCGAGGCCATCGAGAAAATGAGGTCGCCGACCTGCGTAAAGGACATTCAGTCCCTCACAGGCAAAATAGCGGCCTTAAGCCGTTTCATCTCCCGCCTTGGAGAACGAAGCGCGCCTTTCTGCAAACTCCTTCGCAAGCACGATAGTTTCGAGTGGACTGAGGAGGCTGAGGCTGCGTTTCTGCAGCTGAAGCAGTACCTCGCCTCGCCACCCGTCCTCACCACTCCCAAGCTTAGGGAAGTCCTCCTGCTGTACCTCTCAGTGACACCAAACGCCGCAAGCGCGGTGCTGGCAATGGAACGAGAAGGGAAGCAACAACCCGTCTACTACGTGAGTGAGGTGCTCACCGGGCCTAAGGAGCGCTATCCCGACCTTCAGAAACTGTGCTATGCCTTGCTGATGACCTCGCGCAAGTTGCGTCACTATTTTCAAGCCCACAATTCATTGTCCCGACTACTTACCCGATGAAGGACATTCTCCGAAACTCGGAGGCTACAGGCCGGGTCGCGAAGTGGGGAGTCGAGCTGGGTGAATTCGACATCAAGTTAATTTGTATCCCGTACCGCGATCAAGGCCCAGGCCCTGGTTGATTTCGTTGCAGAGTTGACCAGGCCGGATGAGCAAGTGACGAGCTCTCCAGGTCAAGATAGGGAAGAATGTCGGTGGACTATGTTCTTCGACGGTTCACACCAGTCCGGGCGATCAGGATGCGGTCTCGTTCTCATCTCCCCCAACGAAGAGCGACTCCAGCACGTCATACAAATACACTTTGCGGCGACCAACAACGCCGCGGAGTATGAAGCCCTAATAGCGGGCCTAAGAGTATGCGCTGCGCTCGACATCAAACGGCTTGTTGCGAAAGGGGATTCGCAGCTCGTCGTCCACAGGTCAGGGTGGAGTTTCAGGCAACTGATGACTCGATGGCGCGGTACCTGGCGGAAGTGAGGAAACTGGAGAAGCGTTTCACGAGTTTCGAAACTAGCTACATTCCCAGGGAAGAGAACGGCGAGGCCGATAAGCTCGCCAAGCTCGGATCCAAAAAGAACCGGCCCCGCCGAGGGTGCTAGTGCAGCATCTTTTAAAGCCCTCCATTCCCTCCGGAGAGGAGGCCATGGGACGCCTACTACCCCCACAAAGAGACATCCGGTACTGTCTCATACCTCGAGCAAAGCACCTTCTGGATGACGCCATTCATCCAGTTGTTGGAGCGTGGGACATTGCCCGTGGACGCTGCTGAGCGTTCCCAGCTAAAAAGGCGAGCCCGAGCTTACCGTCTGCACAGGGGCTCGCTGTACCGAAGGGGTGCTAATGGCGTGCTTTGTAAGTGCGTTACCCAAGAAGAAGGTAAGTACCTTCTGGCCGACATATACGAGGGCATCTGCGGCGCACACGCCTCACACAGAACCCTCGTCAGCAAAGCATTCCGCATGGGCTACTATTGGTCCACTGCGATGAGCGACGCAGAGGATTTGATCAAACGCTGTGAAGCTTGCTAGTATCATGCGCGGATGACGCACCAGCCCGCGTATGAGCTGTAAACAATTCCACTGGCGTGGCCGTTCGCGGTTTGGGGCATGGACCTCCTGTGACCGTTCCCCAAAGGGCTCGGTGGTAAAACGTACTTGTTCGTAACCATCGACACCTTCACCAAGTGGATCGAGACCGAGCCGGTCTCCAACATCACTGCAACTGCGCGGTACGTTTCTTCCGAAGCATCGTCGTGAGATTTGGAGTGACCAGCAAAATCATCGCTGATAATGGCACCCAATTCACGAGCCGGGAGTTCAACGATTACTGCGAGGAAATTGGCATGAAGCTCGCTCTGGCCTCTGTGGCCCACCCACAGAGTAACGGAGCAGCTGAGCGGGCTAACGGACAGCTAGTCCAAGACATCAAAAAGCGGGTCTACGACGCCCTCAAGGCAAAACAACAAGGTTGGGTAGACGAGCTATCGTCAGTCCTCTGGGCAGTCTGGACAACGGCCAGCCGAGCTACAGGAGAAACTCCTTTCCGACTCGTCTATGGCTCGGAGGCCGTCCTCCCAACAGAAATGAGACTAGGATCTGATCGCGTTGACTTCGTCAGCTTCGTGGTCAATGACGAGGAGCGGCAGCTTGACCTCGATCTACTTGAGGCGCGCCGCGAGCAATCCCTACTCCGGGCTGCGGCCTACCAGCAGACCCTACGTCGCTACGCGGCACGAAACGTACTTACGAGGACCTTGCAAGTGGGAGACCTGGTTTTACGTCGCATTCAGAACCTCGCGGGTTCCAACAAGCTTAGCCCCAAGTGGGAGGGACCGTACAAAGTAGTCAGCGCAGCGCGCACGGGCTCGGTACGCCTTGCTGACAAGGATGGGAACGAGCTCCCTAGCTCATGGAACATCTCCCTTCTACGACGCTTCTACGCTTAATCAGGTCGTAAGTTTCCTTTCATTTCAGTTCAATCGAAAAAAAACCTTTCCCCCAATTGCGAGTCACGCCGGGTTCAGTCATGTCCATCTTAAGCAAGCCCGTGGCCAAAATCCAACGGCTAAGGTTAAAGCAATCCAGAGCACTTCTATGATGGGATAAGCCGGCATCTCGCACCCTAGTAAGGCTCCGCACAGTGTGGAATTCCAGCTGCCTAAGGTACAATAAGCCCACGTCAAGTTTGTTTGAATGGCTAACTTGGGCCTCGCAGTGCTCAGGGGCTGAGGGATTTTGCGCCCAGATTTTTCCAAAGTCCTTAACTTCGCCAAGCCCGCACCGCTGCGTGGCCTAACGAAGCTTGGGGGCTGGGGATTTGCGTGAATTTTTTTCCTAAATCCTTAACTTCGCCAAGCCCGCACCGTTGCGCGGCCTAACGAAGCTCGGGGGCTGGGAATTCGCGCTAATTTTTTCTAAGTCACTCTAGTCTTTAGACCGCGCCCAACTCCAAGATCGCACTTGGATTTGGCCACGGTCCGGGAGCTGGATGACTAGGCGCATCAAAGCAACCTTTCAAAGCAACCCGTTTCGTCTAAAATTCCTAAGTTCGTCTCAGAACTTCGTTACCGTTCATCTAGTTCCCCTGTTTGTGCATTACATATTCACACAGGAAAGGAGAATGAACAAGCTTCACAAGACGAACTTCTTAAAGAAACTTGCATTTCACAAGAAGATCTTATAAAGACGAAGATTTTACAAGCAAAAGGAAGCCTTGCTATCCTGGACTACCGCAAAAGAGGGCGCCGCGCCCCTTTAGCAACAGCGACGCCCAAGTCCTAAAACTACCTCGCCACACCTAGCAGCGTCGCTGGAGACGAGCCGGCGGAGCTGCAGATTCCGCCGACGGCGACGACAACGACGACGACGGCGTCAACGGGTCCGGCGCGGGCACCGATGGTCCCGGCACGCTCGGATGCCGCCTCCGCCGCCGGTGGATGCGGGCGTCCATGAGCAGCGGCGGCGGCGCCACCACGGTAGCCTCCACCACCGCCTCAGCTCCTTCCTCCACCGCGGCCTGCGGCAGACCTCCTCCTCCGCCGCCAGGGCGGCGGCGTACGCGGCGTCGGCGGCGATCTGCGCCGCCACCGCATTTTCCTCCTCCTCCGCCGCAAGCGCGACCGCTAGCGCCGCGGCCACCTCCTCGTCGGCTCGAAGTTGGGCGTGTGCCACCAGTGCGGCCGCCTGGCTAGCGACGATAGGGCCCGGCGCGTCCACCTCCGCCGCGGGCTGAATCGGCGGCGATAGGGGAGGCAGCGGCGGTAGATCCTCCGATGCCGACAGCAGGCAAGCGTGCAGGTAGTGGGAGTCGGCGTCGGAAGACATGTTTTCTCCCTCTCTCTCTCTCTGCCTTCTCTCGTTGTTTCTTCCTCTGTTCTCTCTCCCTCTGGTTGCGGGCTCTGATCCCTGCTCTAAGGTTGGAGAGGACTAAGAGTGGAGAAGCCTAAGGTGGGAGGCAGCACAGCGCGCTGCGCCTCACTTTACATAGGCCGACGGCGATGCAACGTCCCGTCGCGCTGCGGGCTACGCGAAGCGCCACTGCGCGCGAAGTAACAAGCAATTAAAACCCACTGTGCGAGCTGAAGAGACGCGCGCGCACGCGCTCCCTCGCGGAATACTGCACCAGCCGCCCCGTGACACGTGTCTTGGTCCCGCTGTCAGCGAAGGGAAAAAAGCCGCCACTTATCGGGGCCCAACGCGCAGATCTGGGCCACCAGTGTGAACGAGGCCTGACGGCGTCTCCGCGGTCTGACGCGTGGCTTGGGCCAGGTGCGTGAACCGTTGCGGGCGGTCTCGCCTCCGTATCCGCTCCTGGCAAACGTGCCCCTGCCGTTAGCGGAACACTGTGTCGCGCTGCAGAGCCCACAGTGCGCACGATTTGACGCAAAACGGAAAAGTGGCTATGTCCTACGGCCACGGTGCACTACGCATATTCATTAAACAAAAGGCACAAGCGCAAATATTTATGGCGCGGAGTTCGGGAACAAGGTAGCCCGGGTCAAAATACGGCCCGCACTGTAGCCGAAGCCTTTCCAGCTCGGTTTCTAAGTCTCGGATCCGTTTTCGCACCTGAAGCAGCTCTATGAGTTTCGAGTCCATGTCATTGCGTTCCTGGCGCAGTCTAGCCCAGGCTTCAACGAGCTCTTGCACCTGTTTCCTCAGGGATTCCGTCTCGGCCTCGGACTTCGTCCCGGCCTCCCGAAGCGCAGCAATCTCCGCCGCGAGCTTATCGTGGGCTTCCTCAAGCTCGCGTACAGTAGAGTTGCGCTCGGACAGAGTAGCCTCCAGCTCCTTAGAGGCCGCCTCCTAGCACCTGCGCTCTTCATCAAAAGCAGCCCGGACCCGGCCTGCCTCTTCACGAGCCGCCTAGGCTTGGCTCACTGCGGTTTCCTCCGTCTTCTGGGCCTGGGCGAGCTTCGCCACGGCTTCCTGCTTCTTCTCTTGCGTTGCCTGGAGCATGGCCTCTAGCTCGGCGACACGGGCGGTTCCACGGACCTCGTTCTCAGCAGCCAGCCCGTTCGCGCGCTCTATCTGAGCCCGGGCTTGCGCAAGCTCGGCGGAGAGGCGTTCGATCTTCGCCACGTCGTCGTCTGCCCGCCCGCTCGCTGCCTCCATCAGCGAGGACGTGCCAGCGATGAGGGAGTAGAACTGAAACAAGGGAAAACAAATCAAGTCGTGGGAAGGTCAACGCCTAAGTGTAATGAGCGAATTCCGGGATTTTACCTTCTTGTTGAGAACAAGCATGCTTTTCACCCTCTCCTCCACGGCATTGCGCACGGTTCCATCGAACCCGCAGGTGTGCGCCTCATGGAACAGCAAGGGTGAGCAGCCTACTGACTCCTGGCTGCTCCCCTCCAATGACGCGGGACACGATGCCGCCGCCACAGATCGTACTGGTGATGTTGCCGGAGGCAGGGCAATCGCTCCAGCTGCGGCCGCTCGCCTCTCAGCATCCTCCACCCTGGCCGCGAGCTCGGCCTTCGCCGCTGTCGCTTGCTCCACGGCCAGTTTAGCCTCGCTAAGCTGAGCCCGAACACTCGCCAGCGTGGTTTTCAGCTCGTCCACCCTCAGCTTGGTGGCCATGAGCTCGGTCTCCCCCTCCAGCCCGGGAATAGGATAAATCTTTATGGCCGGTGGGCATCTCCAAGCGGCGTCCTGCGCCCTGGCTGAGTCCTGTTGCTCTACCCATTCTAGGGTAGCAGAGCTCTAGCCCGCGGAAGCCAGTGGGGCCACGCTGGGCATCGAGACGCTTAACCCGCCTAACGGCACGAGAACGCGCACCGGCCAGACCCAACCAGCTAGCAACATGCGCCGGTCAGGCGCCGGGAGCGCTTTCCCGATCGGAGTCTTGAAGTAATCAGCAATCCCCTGGCGATCGATCGGCCACCACCCGTGCGCCCTTCAACGCGCAGGGGTGTGACCCATAAGGAATCCGTGCCGGCATCAACCTGCACCGTCTCCGCGACCTCGTCAGATGCGTCCAGCACCGCCATCGATAGGCAAGCCGATGACCCTCCGCGGACCAACTGACTCTTGCCCCGTGCGTCCGTTGGCCTCATCAACCCGGCGGCCTCCAGCTGCTGCAACAAGGATACCCCTCCTTTGGGCTCGACCGGTTCGCTCTCGGCCGCCCCGGCTTCGGCAGAGGGAGTAAGAGTCAGGGCACCTCAGCTGCCACCTTGGCGCTGCGTACTGTAATCGGAAACACACATGACAATCAGACACAGAAGCAGAATTGTAACGGGCAGCGCGGGAAACTTACGCGCTGGTTCGAGCTATGTGCCCTCGTACACCCCCGGTGCGGGGCGCAGAAAAAGCTCCGTCTCTGGCCCGCCGATGCGGTTTGTGTTGGGCACGGTTGCTTTCTTCCGGCCTGCAGGGACCTTCTTCGAGGGCCCCCACCGCGGCGTCGCTGCCGGCGACGGGCCCGCCGCTGGCCCGACATCCTCGTCGTCGCTGCCCTGAACAGGCCGATACGCCCTCCTCTTCTTCGTAGGCGCCGCGCCCTGGACGCGCGCAAAAAACAGAGCTTAAGGGCCGTTGAATGTCCGACACTGAACCTACGTCGAAGGTAGAGGACTCACCTGCGTCGGCGCCATACCCTTCCTCGCATGTGTCTCTGCGCCTGCCCGCGCCGCACTTGCCACGGTCGATGCCGGCGCCGGGCTCCCCTCGCCCAACATCACCGACAGGGCTGACGCCCCGTCAGACGCCGTCGGCGATCTCCCTGGAGGCGAGTGCGTTGTCAATGGTTGCACAACCAAAGGCTCCCCTGCGGAGCCCGTGGCTTGCGTGGCCTCCTCGGCCACCTTCCACGTCCGCTGTAAATAATCGGCGCAATCCGTCAAGGCCTCAAGGGCGCGTGCAGCCAGAAATTTAATCAAACACCTTACGAGCACATACCGCGGATAATTTATCCATCACGAGTCTCCTGGGATGGGGATTCTTGTCCATGGGCAGTAGCATGCCCGCGATCCTTGAAGCGTAGCCCGCCGGGAGCCCTGCAGGGCGTCGCAAACCGTCACAACATGCGCCGGCCTAAAATCAAACAGGACAGCGCGGCAAACGCTTACCTTGATGGAAATCCCGGTCCGGATCCTCCCAGCAGCCCATCTCGCTGACGCACCGCTCGCGGCGCCCCAGCGGGCTGATCCGGTGCCAGACGAAGCTATTGACAATATCATGGCCCGTCAAGCCCTTCTTGGCGAGCCCTTCTATCTCGTACGCCGTCACTTGATCCTTCGGCAGGGTCTCGCTGCGCGCGAAGATCGGAGTATCTGGCGCGGCCAAAGAGTACTCGAAGTTCGAGCCCCCGCGGCTCAGGTAGAACCACCGCCAGGCCCAACCGTCGACATTCGTCCTCACCTCATACTCCGAGTACGTTTGGCTCCCCCGGGCCCGGCGCGCGGTCAGGTAGAAGACCCCGCCGTTGCCCACGCGGTGGCCGACGGGCTTCAGCTCGAAGTAGTGCTGGAGAAGGCTCACCGTGGGTCGCACCCCGCAGTGCGCCTCGCACAGATGTGCAAAGATGGACAAATGGACGTTGGACTGCGGGGACAGGTTCTCCGGCCGCAGCTCCATGAAGCCGAAGAAATCAGTCACAAACTGCGACTCCGGCGGGCGGAACCCGTAGATAGCCGAACTCTCGAAGCATACTAGCTCATCGGGCTCGGGCAGTGGCTCCCGGTCTGCACCAGGGAGCCTCCAGGAACCCGGCCTCATGAAGCCGTCTCTCTCTAACTCCGCCATCCTCTCCCTCGTAAGAGCGCTGTCTCTGATGAACACCATGGTCGCCGGAAGACAAAGGCAAAGGGGATGGTTCTGCAGTGGAGAGTTCCCCCTGAAAAACATTGCCTTATCAAGGAAGCCAACGGCCAAAGCAGAGATCGTGGGAATCGTGCCCAGGGGGACGTAACTGCCCCACCTTTCCGTCAAATCAAATTCAATGCTCAGACTATTGGCTCCCGCGGTTCCAGAAAGCCCTAGGCAAATCTTCCCGCACAACACGGGAGGGGATTTTTTTTCTAAACCTCAGACCGGCTCGCCACGCGATCCGCTCGAGGCTTAGGGGCTGGCTGTTGGTGATTTGTGAGCGGCCCACCCCGAGATGTGCCTTGGGCCGATTCCGTACCGGCCCACCACACGTACAGAAGGTCCAAAAGGCCGCCCCTGGCCATACTAAAGGAAGCGTCTAGCCCGCCAGGGTCTTCCCCGGGCTTGACCAAGTCACCCGTGCCTCCTTGGGTCCTAACCAGGGGCGCGGCGCCTCCCCCGGGCTATCCTTAGCCCGGAGAAGGGGCCCACGGACAGTCCGTCTGTCCCTGGGCAGGTGGCGACAACTGTCGTGTCCCGCCACACTTTCCCTGGCCTTGACCGGGAGGAACTGTGTCTCCACGGGGATCCGCAGCCCGGGGAGAGGCACGCGGGCAGCTTGCCTTGTCGTCTGCTCCCTTGGGCAGGCGGCAGCGGTTGTTACGCTACGCGACGCCCCCAACGGGTGGCACGAAGCTGGCTCGGTCCAGTCAATGCTATATTGAGGATAAAGGGAGAGTGCTTTCTCTCTAAAGCATGTTTCTCCCCTGTATAGGCGCTCCCAGACAAACACGTGTCCAGTACTAAACTGACCAGCTTCTCCCTGCAGGCTCCAGACCAGACAGGGCCCCGGAATGAGATAAGGGCACCGCCACTAAAATAAGAACGGGTGCGGTCTCGCCGCATCAGCTCCGGGCAACCCGTCGTGCCTATAAAAGGAGGATTCTTGGACATTCGAGGGGATCCGATTCCAAGCCAATCCTTCAACACACGCACCTGAAGCTTCTTCAGCAGTAGTCTTAGCCACTTCCGTAGTGTCTGAAGCCTCCCCTGTAAGCTCAGGATCGGTGCCTTCAAGCCCGATCTCAGCACCTCTGTACTGTTCTCCACCTTATAATCAACAAGAGCTGGAGTAGGGCTATTAACCGGCAGTGGGGGCTCGAACCAGGGCAAATCGCTTGTGTCTTCACGGTTTGTGTCCCTTTCCTTCCTCCTCTTCCCCTCCTTTCTCTCACCGTACGACGGATCTGTACCCAGATCGCCAAGTCGCACCAGGCCCTGTCCGGGAAGACCGCGCGGCCTGAGCCCCCGTGAGCTCGGCCGCCGCCCCGGGCTGCTGAGAAGGGTTGTCGTTGGCCCTCACTCCAACTACAAATTCGTCTGCCGGTCCGTGGACCCGCTGCCCTTCAGGGGCGCGTTTCCTAGACACCGACACTCTCCTATCACCACAGTCTTACCGCATTTCATGATTTTGATGATCCTTCAATCTGAATCAATCTAGAACACCATCCCATCTTAATAAAAGGTCCCAAGCGAAAATCAGATTTCTCCATAGCCCCGGTACATGCTTCGCGTCTTGAAGTAGCCGGTCAACTCCGCCATATGTCATGATCTTGATGGCTCCTACTCCAATGGTATGGTATATTGTGTCACTTCCAAGTAAACCGATCCGAAATCACCAACCTTGAACGAAGAGAACCAGTTCCTATTGTGTGTCACTGCCACATGAAGAGGACAAACCAAATGTAATATCCATGTATATTTGATACTAAGAAGACTTCTTCTCGTATAACTTCGTATAATGTATGCTATACGAAGTTATTACGGCATGCATGCATGTGGGCGAGCTGCCAATGCTAAGGACTTGTTCTTTTCAGCGTATCGTTGCGTTTGCGTATTACTGTAGACTGTAGTAAATTTGAGAGCCCTCAAAATAAGGTCTAAAGATTATAAAAAAATAATGAAAAAATAGTTTTAGAATCTTTGGAAGGACTACTAAAAGTCATGAAAAAAATCGTCGCAAATTATGACAACATATAGGCCATATAAAAATGACAAAATTTGCTACAGTAATACGCAACGGTACGATACGCTGAAAAGAACAAGGCCTAAGTCCCCATCACATTTTTGCATGCACGCATGCATACTTTTTGATGCTGAAAATTTTTTATATATTAAAAAAATTGTTCTAATTGAACATATCATTGCTGACGAGTTGTAAATACATCCATAATAAATCATATTTGAATATAAAAACTTTGTTGCATAGTTTAATTTTTTTTCACTTTGTTTGTACTTTTTCTGTATCTTTTGTACGTGAAATTTCTATATATTTGGGCTGAAAAAAATCACATGCGCAAAACGTAAAACACATGCGTCTGCACTGTAGTCGGTCCCAAAGGATATTGTTATAATAGCCAAGTTTTTGTTATGTAAGGATCATTTAAAGTTATGTGGTTGCTTAATGTTTTTTTTGGCCAAACCTTGTGCTTGAATTTATATCCCTTGAATTTATATCCCGTAAGGAAAAACAAAAGAAGTAAGAGCAATTTAGTTTAGTAAGTTCATTGCAGATAGCACCTCCAACAATTGTCCCGTTTGCCCCTATTCATCATTATTCGTATATAGTGTTGAGGCATTGTCTCATCACTATTCATTGACCAATCACAATTATTTTTCCAACTCTCTATATTCATTATTCACTGTCATGTCACTATTCACTTTTCTAGTAGCATGCCTATCACCTTTCAAGTAACGTGCCTAGTGTGCCCCATATTTCACTGTTACAGTGGATAGGGAACCCCATTTGGGGCATCTGCTGGAGATGTCATAATGTCATGTTTGGAAGGAATCTCACGTATTTGACACCTACTTTAACAAACTCTACCTTAGCGAATATGACTTCACCTCTACTATGTATCTGGACTTGAGTTGATACTTCACAGCTTATGAAAAGTATTGAAAAATACATGAAAAAGAAAGGAGGTAGAAATTTTTTTGGATTTATGGTTAAAGAACTCGATGAGTCTGACTTGGCATCAAACCTGCCGCCTTCTGTAACAAACACTTCTAACCCTACATCATCTCCTTTAGTGACTCCACCAACAATAATACTCTATATACCGAAAAACTTCCTCACAACTTGTGCAGCTATGAAATCGTCCTCTCTCCTATCACCACAGTCTTACCACATTTCATGATTTTGATGGCCCTTCCATCTAAATCAATCTAGAACACCATCCCATCTTAATATAAGGTCCCGAGCGAAAATCAGATTTCTCCATAGCCCCAGTACATGCTTCGCGTCTTAAAGTAGCCGGTCAACTCCGCCATATGTCATGATCTTGATGGCTCCTACTCCAATGGTATGGTATATTGTGTCACTTCCAAGTAAACCGATCCGAAATCACCAACCTTGAACGAAGATAATCACTCCCTGTTGTGTGTCACTGTCACATGAAGATGACAAACCAAATGCAAGATCCATGTATATTTGATACTAAGAAGACTTCTTCATTGTCACTTTTATCCTTGCCACATTAGCATCGATTCCTTTCTTTGTCGATATAATTCTACCAACCACGATTTTCACAACCTGATCTGTGAGTTGTCTAGAATAGATCCTCGGTCTAACTTCACCTAATGCGCTCGACACCTCAAACAGATTTCTAGTTTGACCGCTTTATCTGTTCACCTTCTGGAACAAATCATCACGAACTTGGATTATCAGCCAATCTGACCTCTCTGGTCAAATTACCACCAACCTCCTTGAGCTTTTTTCTCTCCTTTGAAACCTGCATCCTTGTCTTGTTCTAGGACCCGCACTCAAATCGGACTTGCATGAGTTGCAAATCTGATTTCTTTTGGCCAATCCAAATAACTCTCTTCTGCCTTTTCTCTTTGGGCTCCATTGCATCTGATTATAGTGAGAAGGGACCTATTTCCGTCTCAAAATTTGAGGCCAAAAAACACCTCCTTTTCATCTCGGACTTCGTCTCTCCTTTTTTTTTAAAGAGGCACAAGCACAAAGGTATGCAAAGGCATAATGTTTGGTTACACAATTCGACATGACTAGCTACGTCTGTGGAGCTCTTACTATGTGTGCTTATTCCCAATAGCACAAGCACACTGGGCCATTCAGGTCATGGCCATAGGCCGGTCGCGCACCCTGCTCTCTCTGTGCTACAACTATGTTGTCACAAGAAGTTGCACGACAGTGCTCCCTTTATATAGAAGCTAGGCATACAAGCCCGACCCTAACTATATCCTCCCCCTGTCCATTACAACTTAAAGCCTATGCAACATATTCGTTCTCATATTTGACATTAGCTCTAACAGTTTTGGCTTTTATAAGTTTTGAGAGAAAAAGGTTGTATGTATCTATGTCAACACATTTTAGCGGAACCCTTACACTTTACGGTTGGCAAGTCACTACAAGAAAATAGGGAATCGCTACCGGTTCCAAACCGGCTAACTGTTAGTAGCCAACTGGGAGTGATACTTCTGGGGTATCCCTACCGAGTTGTGAAAAACTGGTTAGGGATACCAATGTGTTGGAAATATATCGGAAGAAGCACTCAAACTCAAGACCTCTGGCTCTAGCCTCACCCTTTTATCCAACCCATCCACTGTTCACATAGTGATATGGTTAGGATATGCGTTTCTTTTAATTTTTTCCTTTCACGAGGCATCACTACCGGTTCATGGCTCAAACCGGTAGTGATAGTGCCCCGAGGCACCACTACCAGTTTGTGACTCAAAGCCAACATCATTGTCGGTTCGTGCGTAATAACTTCGTATAGCATACATTATACGAAGTTATACGAAGTCAATGCTATATTGAGGATAAAGGGAGAGTGCTTTCTCTCTAAAGCATGTTTCTTGCAACTAAGGGTTCAACGAAGTGATTAGGGTTATTTTGCATAAAGCCAGTTTTTATGCGAGTTTCTCCTAGAGTTTTGAAATATGAGGAAAATGCATAATTAAAACAAATAGTTTCATAATCATTTTTCACCTCTGGCCACGGCCAGTTCTTTCCAAGTGGCGATCATGGTTCCCCGCCATGAACCTAAACCCTCATCGCTTACGGCTCCCTGCCGTAAGGAGAACAAAACCAAACTTTCCTTTTAAACGCTGATTTGAAAACAAAACAAAATCTACCAATGAGGCAGCTCCCCATCGTCCACCCTTGACCATAGGCATGGCTGTCATGACAGTTTTACACTCTGCAGAGCTCGCACGCTTCACCCACGAGACATGAATCATCCCAAAACAAGGTTCTCCCGACAATGCTTTTGGCAATCTTCCTCCTAATTCGAAACCCCGCTCCCAACAGCCCAGCCTTGTGGTACCAGTGCCCTCAAGAATAGTACCACAACAACCTCCTGCGGATTGTACCAGTGCCTGCAAGATAGTACAACCCAGGACCAAAGCTAAGCGAGAATAGTCCTTCCACCCACTGGGCACCGAATTAGGATTCTAAAAGATACTAAGCTGGGGCCTACCCACATAGGCACTCATGGCCACACTGTAGTACTTAGCTCGACTACCTCAAGGAATCG
>SPJY01015242.1:3335546-3357957 GCA_005191435.1 Raddia distichophylla | reverse complement strand
TGGAGGCGGCGGGGGAGGTGGTGGAGGCGCGCGGAGGCGGACGCGGCTGGGGGGATTCGGCGGTGGCGACTCGGGTTAGGTTGGGCGGGGTAGCTCCGGCGGCGGGGGGCGGGAGGCGGAGCGGCGAGGCGCCGGTGGCGGCGCCGGCCGCGGGCGGTGGAGGCGGAGGCGGGGGAGGAGGAGGAGGAGGAGGAGGAGGCGAAGCAGTCGGGAGGGGACGAGTCGGGGTCGGGGGCAGTGGAGGGGAGGGGGAGGGGAAAGTAAGAGAGAGAGAGGGGCGCGGGTGTGATCTGGACCGTTGGATTTCAATCCAACGGTCCAGAAAATCGACTGAAAGTGGAAAAAAAACAGTCGACTGTAGATTAGACAGTCCCTTTCTTTTTTGCTAGAAGCGTTCATGATGATCAAGTTAGCAACAACACCTCCGTGGCATTCTTGGTCGCAGCTCCATCTTGGCATCATCTTCAGGTTCTCTGATATCATCTCCTTCCACATATCTTCGGTGGCAAGCTCCTCGGCAGCAATGGTGAGCTCAGTGGCAGTCTCGGTGCGACGTCCAATAGCTCCACTTCCACGCCGGCTCGGTGCCATGTCCACCACCTTACGACCTCCTCGGCATCACGGCAACAGCAGTATCATCAGGGGCGTGGTTCTTCGGCTTCCTCCTTGACGTTGCAGCCTTCAGCGGGTTTGATCAATCTCATCTCCATGGCAGTGGCTCCGTGCTCGTTCTCATGCTCCGGTTTCCATGGCTAGTCATCGCCAAGCACCGACTTCAGCAATGGCTCTCTAGGTCGGCATCATGGCAGCAACGTCACGGCACCAACTTCTTCCTTCGTCACAGCGCTGGCTTCGGGTACTCTTCTCGGCAGCGGCACGCACCTCCTCCTCATCGTCTTTGGTGGCAAGTTCCACGGACTTTGTCTCGGTTCAGTGGCATCTCCTCCATTGCATTGGTGTCCTCAGGTCAGGGTATGATCCATTTCCTCCCAAGCATGGTAATGTGCTGCTGGATGGCGACGGTGTGTGCCGCGGCGGCGGCGATGGTGTGTGTGACGGCGACAGCACATGGTGTGTGCGTGCGGCGACGTGGTCTACGACATATCTAGCGTGTGGTGGTGTGGCGACGGCAATGGCAACGGCGCATGGTGTGTTTGCGGTAACAACGACGGTATGCGCGGAGACGACGGCGCATGGTGTGCTGCGGCGACATATCTAGGCGACAATAGCGTTGTTAGAGTTAATCTTGTTGCTTTAGGTGTTAAGTGCGTGTGTTAGTGATTTGTGAGAGAGGCATGGTGTGCATGCCTGTGTTAGTGTCTCTGTACGTGCAGGTAAGGCTTGTACGAGGTGGTGAGTGTCGAGCTATGCGAGTGAGTGACCACATGCAGGCTCCGAGTCTTCGGCGTGGTGCGGACTGCGGAGACAACGTCCGTGGAGCGGTGGACGCGGACGTCGTGTGGAGGCCGGGTCATGCGCGAGGACATGCTCTCATGGCCGGAAGAAGTGGAACGGCAAGGTGGAGACGTGCGCCCAGGAGGTGGCAAGACGTGTGTGCGTGTGTGTGCTTAAAAGCCAATCCTGTGCGAGTGAGCAGGTGCGAGCAGCGAGCAGAGCAGTGTGCGTGTTTGTTCAGAGTGAGCAGAGTGGCTGTGTGTGAGTGTTCTTGTTCTGTGAATTGCTGAATAAACAAAAGAGCAGTGCGTGTGTGTAATCTTCTTCTCGTGCTTGTGTTCTTGCTTGCTTCTCTCCCACGAGTGACATAGAGAGAAGTCAGTAGGGGTGCTGTGTGCGTCTTGTGCGTGGAGGAGAGGAGCTGGGCCAACAAGTGGTATCAGAGCCTCGTTCGTGAGATGCCAAAGATCATGCCGCCGGGAGACGACGACGGCAGCGGCAAGTCTTCCCCAAGTGACGTGGTGGCGGTGCAGCAAGTGAAGGAGATGGGGGTGACATTGCGTTACCCCATGCTGGCAGAGAACAACTACGGCGTGTGGGCGGTGAAGATGAAAATCTTCATGCGCGCACAAGGCGTGTGGGCGGCCGTGGAGGGCAAGCAAGCGGTGGATGACAGGATGGATCAAATGGCTCTCGCCGCCATTGTCCAGGCTGTACCGGAGCCCGTGATGATGGCCGTGTCCAAGCAAGAGACGGCGAAAGAGGTGTGGGACGCTCTCAAGGAGATGCACGTCGGTGAAGAGCGCGTCAAAAAGGCCCGAGTACAAACGCTCAAGAGGGAGCTTGACAACATGTACATGGGTGAGTGTGAAAAATTTAATGAGTTTGCTTTGAAGGTGACCACTGTCGTGAACGAGATACGCACTCTCGGCACGAAAGTGGAGGAGGCAACCGTCGTCGAGAAACTCCTGCGTTCCGTCCCCGACAAGTTCCTACCCATTGTGAGCACCATTGAGCAATGGGGGGATGTGTCGACGATGTCGGTGGCGGAAGTTGTCGGGCGCTTGCGGGCGTTCGAGGAGTCTACAAAGGGGCGACGGCGTGACAAGGAAGAGGAGAAGCTGCTGGTGGCACATGCCGAGCAGCGGCTCACGCGTGCTGAGTGGGAGGCCATAGTTGCGGAAGAGAAGCGCAACGGCGAGGCCTCCGGCAGCGGTGTCAACAAGAACGGGGACAAGAAGAAGTACCGCGGCAGGTTCGACAAGTCCAAGATCGACTGCCGCAACTGTGGTGAGTATGGGCACTTTGCTGATGAGTGCCCTGAGCCAAAGAAGGTGACCAAGGGTGTGGCGCAACTCGCAGTGGCGGACACCGACGACGAGCCCACGCTGCTGTGAAGTTGTGTGGAGGTGAAGAATAAAATCAACAAGATTAGGGGGTGATTGTTAGAGTTAATCTTGTTGCTTTAGGTGTTAAGTGCGTGTGTTAGTGATTTGTGAGAGAGGTGGTAAGACTCGGAGCCTGCATGTGGTCACTCACTCGCATAGCTCGACACTCACCACCTCGTACAAGCGTGGGGTGGTGTGGCGACGACACAACTAGATGGTGGCGGTGTGTGATGATGTCTGGTGGCGGCGCAGGCGCATGGTGTGCGGCGATGGCGCATGATGTGTGTTGGCGGCGCAGGTGTGTGTGGCGTGGCGGCGACGACGCATGGTGTGTGTGCGGCGACGACGGCCTCTGTCCTTGTTGACATTGGCTTCCCGGAACAGCGTCGTCATCCAATTAAGGCCTGGTTCTTTGGCCTCCTCGACATCCTCAGCATGTGCTCCACTGCCTCTTCGACGGCGTCGGCTTCTCGGAATAGCAACATCATCGATCGAAGGCCTACTTCTTTGGCACTGCTTCTTGGTTCCATGATAGGATGACGCAGGGGTCACACCAACGTCAGAGATCAACGTCCACAGATGCCATCACTCATTGCCCCTTTGTTCCTATTTTCAGATGGAAAGAAAGAGACGCATCGCAAAGAGCAAAAGGCAAGAAGTATAGAGATATAGAGAAGATGGATTTCCCACATGCTGTTCTTGGCTCGTAGGGTGTAAGGTAGAAGAAGCAATCAATAACAGATGGGAGGCTAGAGAGAGAAAAACATCATAGAAGAATATGTAGATGGCCAAGGAACCAGCCATGGGAAAAGATCACGGGAAGCAGCCATGGACCTTTTTTTTTAGTTTACCTTTTTCCTGCTCTTGATTGATCCCGGCGTTCAGTGAACCTTCAATCTACTAATATCCTTCTAGGTGACTAGCAGCTCTCTAATCCATCTTTAATCCGTACGCGGCTAGATGAATTTAGGGGAGGAAGACGAGACTTCTGCTGCCGTCGCTCGCGTGTGTTGTGTGTGGATTGGAAGAAGAGAGTCTGGCGCAAGGGTTTATGCCGCCAGCATCTCTTGCGTGCCGGTTATGTGTCAGTCTCCTCCCTCCTTTGGCCTAGAGAGCTTCTTATATAGAGAAAGGAGGGTGTAGATAATATGGCAAGAGGAGTTTTAGAAGAGAAGCAAGAAAGAAATGGAAGTGAATTTCTTAGGAGAGAAGAATGAAAAGAAACAAAAAGATATTAATTAGGCGAAAAGCATTAAATGGAAGGATATGATATTTCTTATAAGAGAAGAAAGGGGAAAATGGAAGAGTATTAATTAGGAGACAAGTGTTTAACGGAAGGAGATGATATTTCTTAGAAGAGAAGAAAGGGAGATACGGAAGGGTATTAATTAGGAGAGAAGAAAAAGGCTCCAGAATCTTCCAGATGAAGTATTGAATTTATTTTCATTAATCATAATTAAAATGAATCAATTATGATCAACAAAAAAAATCATGGGTTGCACATAAGTATTTTTTTCTTTTTTTTGTAATTTTTTATTCCAACAGTTTTTTTTTGTCCTTTGGAAGAAGAATAAGTTGTCCATCTTCATTGTTCAAAAATATGAGAAATAACTTTAGCCGCCTAATTCCATTAGAGTGAGAATCATGAATCCTCTATATACCAATCAAGAGTAAAATAATGATATATAACAAATATCAATTGAATTAAGAAATTAGCTCAATATGATTGGCAAAACGAATTAACGAGATACAAAGAAAAGCTAACATAGCAGGAGCGCAAACTAGAAGATCTATTAAATAGAGAAATTAGTTGAATGTCATTGGCAAAAGGAATTAATTAGTTTCACAGAAAATATAATATAGTGAAAGAAAGTCAAAACTCAAAGATCAATTGCATAGAGAAATTATGTCAATATCATTGGCAAACTGAATTAATGAGATAGAAAAGCTAATATAGCAGAAGAAACGCAAACTATATCTAACTCTAAAGCTTGATATTACACATTACAGAGCATATTGTAGTTTTCGTTGTTGGGCGCAATTATTATCTTTAGTCCTTTTGCAATGTCGATCAGCCTGTCATCAACCATGCATAATGGATGGCCAACATCTAGGAAAGCATCCATTTCTACTTGGTCGTATGGTAAACGTGAAATTGAGATGGCCAATTAGCTATTTGAAGAAAATATATTATCAATTGAATTTCTTAACCTGTAAAAAATTTTCGCCTGATCTAAAAACAATTTATTTGTAGCCCAAAATTTAAACTGAGGTCGAACATTTTAGGATGTAATGTTCTACATCTCAATTATTGTTGAGTAAAGTGCACTAGCGGTCCTTAAATTTATAGCGAGATGTCATCTAGGTCCACAAACTTGAAAACTGGACAAGTGCATCTCTAAACCTGTAACGATGTGTCATTCAGGTCCAAAACCACTTTTGTGGATGGTTTTGTACGAAAATATCATAACATAATATAGAAAATCCAAAAAATAATAATATAAAATACTAAAAAAAGTACATAAAAAATCTTAAAATTAGAAAACAAGACTAAAAATGGGGGGTCCCAAAAAAGAAAATCCACAAAACAAAAAAATATAATTGTAAAAATTAATAAAAAAATAAGAGAATTGTAAAAAACAAAAACATTTAGAAAATCCCAAAAAAAGGAAAGACGAAAAAATTGTCTATGACACAAACTGTAAATTATTAATCTAATTTTTGGGGGGTTTTAGATGTTTTTAAATTGTTTTCAGATTTTTACAATTCTCCTATTTTTGGTTTTCCCTATTTTTGGATTTTTAAAATTTTGTATGATTTTTTTCTATTTTCCAAATTTTCTTTTTTTAGTTTTTTGGATTTTCAACAAAGAACGAACTCGGAGATGTACTCAAGTGCTCAACAATCAAATCTTGCTTGGATTCACACTCTCTTCACCCGTAATAACTTCGTATAGCATACATTATACGAATATTTCTAAAAAAATTTCGGACAAAACCACCCATAAAAGTGGTTTTTGGGCCTGAATGACGCCTCGCTACAAGTTTAGAGATGTGGTTGTCCAGTTTTTAAGTTTATGGACCTAGATAACATCTCGCTACAAGTTTAAGGACCGCTGGTGCATTTTACTCTTTATTGTTTTTGTGCCTAAGGGTACTTATCTGGTGGAAAACACTTGTAGTTTATGGTTAACTAAACCTAGCTACGATGTATCAATAATTCAAAGTAAGGCTACATATAGAATATAGTTTCATTGGTTGCTATGTGCAATAGTAAACCTTTTTAAGTCGGAAAGAACTCATAGGCGGAACAAATCAATTAAAGATGAGATGAACATATATAAACAATGATTCGATGGTCGCAAAACTTCGACAACACTACCAAATTTGGCTCATGCTACGGCATATGGAGAATTCATCACACATAGTGAATCATAGGTTTGAACCTGGAGTAGTTGTGTAGAAATGACATCGTTATGACCGCATAAGCTTTTGCATCAGTAAAGGCAAGGCTACATATTGGCAAGAATGCACTATACCTTGGAGACAGAATAGGAGCATTGTCCGTTGCATGGCAAAAATCTTCGTGACGACTGCATCCTGGGGAGGCTGCTAATTGGTACCAATGGATTCCTTGACTCCCAACCTACAATATTTGTTTAAGGTCAAAACGATAAGATCAAAAGTAGAGGGAGCTTGATCGGTTGCGGCGGCGGTGGTGATCTCCAAGAAGCAAGCACCTGCGTGGAGTGAGTAAACACGCGGGTGGACGAGAGCGGGAGGAAGAAGACGACAGAGAGCCGTGGGATGGACTGCGTGGTGCGCGCGATGCTAGCCATTGATCGCCATGTTATTAACAACACGTGCGTGCGCAGGAGCAGGGACGGAGAGGGACCAGTGGGAGCCCTGGTCTCCCCTACGAGTCTACGATTCATGCGTACCAACAAGTACCCCTATATACTCTATTTTATATAAAATTGATAAAAAAATATATTTGTTTGTTAAAATTTTGAAATTTTTTCTTTGATGCTCATGAAATTGCATGTTAAATTATTCAAAATTTCTAAAGGATCCCACATATACATAAATTTGCATGTTAAATTATTGAAAAATGTCTAAATATTTTCAACAACATGCGAATTTGTATGTTAAAATAGTAAAAAATCAAAAATGTACATGGATTCACAAGATAAATTAGTGAAAAGGTTCTAAAAAATCTTGAGTATATATGCATTTAGAAATTAAAATTATACAAATTTTCTATTTGATCTTTCTGATACAAAAGTTAAGTCTTATTGCCTCCCTAATATGTTTTTCTAGTTCCGTCCTTGAGCAGGAGCATTCGAGCTAGGTTGGGTTGTGTCATTGACAGGCGGGGCCCAGGTGTGGCGCAACGAATTGATCGTTGACGCATTGCTTTGGGAAAGGTGTTTGAAAGGACCTAAGGCCGAGAGGGACTGAATCGGCTCCTAATTCAAATTTTATCTCTTCCATGGTTGTTATCTTTTTATCAAATTAGGGAACCAACTAGCGAACGAGCCGCAATTCTAGTAGCTAAAGCACAAGTGATCATGCTTGCAAAGGGACGGGAACAAATAGGTGACTCGAAGGCTCACACAGGCAGGCAATTCACAAGTGCAAGAAGTAAAGGAGACAGAGGGGCACAAACCGGTTTTTCCCAATGTTCGGTGCCCATGATTGGTCACCTACTCACAGTTGAGGAAATTTGCAATGTCAAGTGCAAGTCGGGACCCCCTCGTCCCTAACCCTCAATCAATCAATCCACTAGCTAGCTCATTGGCGACGAATGTTGGGTGAACTAGAACTCTCACACGTTCCGTGAGTTCTCCCACACGCTTGGAAGCTCCTCGCGACCCGTTACCACAACATCGGCGGCATAAACACATTTGAAGAACGGTGCACCACAGCCCCGAGTTGTGACCTCCAAGCATCGAGGGTTTGCAGCTCCAACGGATGGATATATATGATGCACTCCGGCGCATGGAGTGGCCCCTGAAGCACGGAGGGTTTCCGACATCCCAGCACACGGTGGGATGTAGACGAAGTAGTGGTAGATGATGTCGGTGAAGCGGATGAAGCACGATTTTGTGAAGACTGTGGCAAGCAAGGAAACCCAAGAGCACAAAGAACCGGACTCTCACCAAGACCGAATCCTCTCAACCTTGGAGCTCCCGAGGACCAAGACTCCAAGTGGGGAGGTGACACACCTTGGGGTGGAGAAGAGGTAGGGGCCCTTCTTCTTCCTCCTCTCTTCTTCTTCCTTGTCCTTCCTCTAGCAAACACACATAAAGGCACCTAGGATGCCCACCTCCATGGGAGAGACCTCTTGGGGATGAGGGTGGCTTTGGGTGGCTCAAAATGAAGCTCCTTCTCAGCTCTCCCCAAAAGAAATGACCGATATTTATAGCCCTCACTCGAAAACCCTAGATCAAGAGTAGATGGACGAATCATATCAGCTCTCAGGATTTCAGGCCGCAGGAGATAGGGCCACCGGATGCGTCCGGTGCCTCCTAACCCTAGCGGCCCAATGCTGCCTAGCAAGTGTTCGACGATATGTGTAGGTGGGCATCGAGACTTAGGAAAAAGGGCTCTCCACTCACCGGATGCGTCCGGTAGTGGGCCAGACGTGTGCGGGCCCGCTCCTTATAGTAGCCAAGCCAAAATGGTGTATATGGGACGAAATAAAAGTGTGCCGCTGAACCAGGGATCAGGTATGCGACCAACTTAATTCCATCCACTGGACGCGTCCGGTGAGCACGCACAGGGGCGGAGCCAGGATTGAAGTATGGGGGGGGCGACGGCGACGTTTCATGCACCTCAGCACCTGCCACCTGGGCTCGTCAGCTCGTGGGTCGTGGGCCCGTGGTTGCACGCCTGCACTGGGCCGTTGTGCTGTACAGCTGGGCCCAAGCTAATTATACAATTAGCTAGCTAATTAGTCAAATATTTAATTGAGATATATATAGGGGTAATTGCAGGTTCGCTTTTTCGTTGGGGGGGGGGGTTTCGCCCCTGCTCGTCCCCCCTCTCTCCGCCTCTGAGCACGCAATAGCTCCCCCCACACCTTCTCTCTTCTCTCTCCTCCGGCTACGCCTAGGACTTCGGATTTTGGACTTTGTCGCTTTGTGGACTCGTCGCGGACTTTGGAAGACTTAGGTGGGCAGTCTCGTTCCTCAGGAAATATCTGGCCTTGACAAGACTTAGCCGTTACGAAACCTCAATGCCTGTTCCCCCAAACTCTCTTGAACCTCGACAACTGTACTAACTCTGGAACCCTCTCAAACACACTCGAAGTAGATAAGAACGAGAGACTCAACGAATGTGCTCAATGGGACTTTGCTGCCAGATCGAAACTGATCTGCAGGCGATTTTCTTATAGCTAGACTCACGCAAAGAAACAAAATAAATAGGAAATAAAGATCCTTAATCTTGTGCGGTTGCCCTCCTCGGGGCATCAATTACCAAAACCAAAGGAGGCCAGGAGTGTGCACTTACAATATTTCTACGGGGAAAACAGAAAAGGGTTTTTCAGTTGAACTAGAATTCCAAAAATTTTGTACTAGGTCTTAAAAACAATAGAAAATTCATTAAAAATGCAGGAAAATTCCTATGGGCTCAGAAAATTGTAAGGGATTTTTCTAGAGCATAAAATCATATAAGTTATATTGAGAATCTAGGGTGTGTCATGTTATGCATGTGTTTATTTTAGTATCTTTCTAGGGTGTATATTATTTTTAATTAGACAAAGGGCACCTTTATGCATAGAAATTTGGTGAAATATTTATATGCATTTTTATGCTAAAATTTCCATTGTTACATGTGTGTTATGTGCTGAAGGGTTTTTCTCTCTATTTAAGAAGGAGGAGGAGAAGTATATCAGAGGAATAAAGTTTGGTTGCAATGGTATCTAGATTAATCATATATATCTTTTTGCGGATGACTCTATTATATTCCTTGAAGCTACACGACAAGGTTTATCGGATTTGGATGATGTTTCGGAGACTTATGCGTTGGGTCCTCGACAACGCATAAATAGGCAAAAGTCCAATTTCTTGGTTACAAATAGTTCCTCGACATCTATAAAAGAGATGATACATGATATTTTACATATAGAAAGTGACGCCCTAAAAAAGACTTACTAGGGGCATGCCAACTTTTGTGGGGTCAAGGAGAAAGAAGTGCTTCAAATCCATAATTGAAAAGGTGAGAAAGAGGTTGAGTGGATGGAATGAAATATTTATTTCGAAAGCTGGTAAAGAAGTTTTGGTTAAATCAGTTATTCAAGCTTTGCCGACTTATTTCATGAGTCGTTTAAAATTGCCAGTCAAATCTATTATTTATATATATTTGGACCTCACACCATACAATTCCTGTTTTCACCACGAGGGGGTCCTGAAGTGGGATATGTACACCCCTCGTGTCCTCCTTCGTGAAAGTGATGTTTACTTTGTGGTACGACGGCTCTGTTGTACCTGACGAAGCATGAGTTACTTGTTGCGCGTACAACTTGCGTTGTTTCTTGAAATCAAGCTGTAGCGATGAGCCCCTAATGATCGTGTTGAGTACCCTACTTTCGTCCGGGGCACCTTCTATATGAAGCTGCCCTGAGTGTGGCTCTTCAATCGCTTTGCCCTTTCGTTTGTCATCCTTGGATAAATTTTGCTTGAACTCTGTAATGTTTCTGCATTCCTCCGAGGTATGATTACACTGTCCGCGCCATTCGCAATGCTTCCATGGGCCCAAGTTACCCCTATCTCGGCCCTAGTTGTGGCCTTGGCCTCTTCCTCTTCTGCGGCCTTGGTCGCAATCGCCTTGGCCATCTCCCCTGCGGCCTCATCCTCCATCTCCTCCGCCAATCTTATGTGCTTGATGTGGGACAGAAAGGGCTGGGATGGCTTCTAGAGGGGGTGAATAGGCGTGACAACAAATTCCAACTTCAAAGCACTTTGTTGAAGCAGATTTCGGACTGTCCGGGATTCTGTCCGGACAGTCCGAGATTGGTTGAACAGAAGTTGGCTCATAATCCCCACCTGTGAAACCTGCAACTCAAATACACAAAATATACCAAGAGCAGTAGCAGGAAAACAAGTACAAGCTCTCCTCAAGCTTACCAAGAGAAATCAAGTAGATCTAGCAAGAGTGAGAGTATGCAAACCAAAATGTGAAGATGAATGCTCGGAGATTTGTTTCCCGAAGTTCGGATCTTTGAGGAGATCCTACTCTCCGTTGGGAAGGCTCAACACCGTAGAGCCCGAGACCCACTTGTCTCTATTCCCCTCGGATTTGTGCCAAAGCACTCACCGACTCTCGCTTGGTTCCTTCCCTTGCGGAGGTGGAATTGAACCTTCACAAACTTGCGGTGGCCAACCACACCTCGTCGGTGGCTCACCGGTGACGCCTAGCTGTCTAGGAGTCCCAGCCTCCAAGAGTAATAGATGCTCAACAAAGAACGAACTCGGAGATGTACTCAAGTGCTCAACAATCAAATCTTGCTTGGATTCACACTCTCTTCACCAATCTTCTCCCCATTGGATATACCCCCAAAGATTCAACCTTCTCCCAACACTCCTCACAAGGGGAATCACCTAGATTCAACCCTAATCCCTTCCCAACTCTTCTCTCAAAGAGGATCACTAAGATCTGGGGTAGAGGGTGTGTGGGAGGCTCAAGAACAAGAGGATATGTCAATTAGTTCATGGGATGACCGTTGTAAACAAGTGGAGAGAGATGAGGCTTTAAATAGGTGGCTTTGGAAACTAGCCGTTTGGTTCAGATCTCGCAGATCCCGGACTGTCCGGGATTCTACCCGGACAGTCCGGGATGGAGATGGGTTCTAGTCGGAAAGGGACATGTGGCAATGATCTAGAACATGTCAGGAGCACGTGTGTGAAATTTCAGCTATGGCTATGTGGAGGTCATCCCGGACTATCCGGAATATTCCAGACAGTCCGGAATAATTATTAATTCCAATAGAGCGCACTTTAGAACGACCTACTGGATAGTCCGAAAATCCCGGACTGTCTGGGGAAAATCCCGGACTGTCCGAGACTGCAGCACAGCCCCAACGAAAACAAGCATAACTTTTAACTACGAACTCCGTTTTAGGTGAACTTGGGCTTTCCGGAAAGCTAAGAACAAGAGCCACATAAACAACAAGGTTTCACTCATCAACTCTCAAAGGATAAATCCAGATTTAACTAAGAAGGCGAGGGACACCTACAACTCTCACTTTCCGACACCCACCAACACCTCTCTCTCGGTCTCTTCACAAGGATTGATCAATTGAGCACTTGAAGCATGTCAAAGCCATTCTTCTGCATGGTATCCCCCTTAATAGTAAGGCAATCCTTAGACTCAATAAAAGCAAGATAGTATAAGTCTAGGAATAACACTTGCCGTCTTTTCTTAATGTCGTCGCAACCTCGAAGCAATGTGCATGGTGACCTTCACCAAAATGATTGATCATGCCTTCACCTTGTCAACCTCAACTTGGTTCACCTCATGAGACTCTCGTCTCATCAATTTTGACTTGATCATCCCCCGACAATTTTCACGTCAAATCAATCTTGACTTGATCCTCAACTCTTGGTGATACCGTCATCTTGTTGACTTCGGCTTAGCCGTCATCCTCTTGACACACCTTAGTAATCACACACATGCATAGGACCCAATTCTTTCCAAATCACTCATTAAAGCCATTAGTCCCGAAAGCTCAGTATATATGGATAAGTTTATGTTTGTGAGCAATTAAGTGCATCAAGTGTTTCATATAAGGAGGCACGATATGGATGGAAACACATAACAAAATATTATTTACTAAGTGCAACATGATATATGTAATTAATCTATATGCACAAGAGAGTGATTGCCAACATAATGAATCAATTAAATCATGGCAAGTTCACAATCTTCACTCAAATGAAGCACATAAAAGGATATACAATAATTGTACATGTGCAAACAACAATTAGAACAAGAGTGAAGTTGTGAACTAATCTAAATTAAACTTCACTAAGTGAAATGTATGGGAAGATATACGAGGAAGACATGCATGCACCAAGTTTATTTATAACAATGTGAAGTTTAACTCTAGGTAAGATATAGAGCACTTGTACATAAGGAATGCAATAACAAATGTAGATCAAGGATACCGAGATTGCATACCTCAATTAGTCATCCATCCTATTTGCATATATGAGGCTAAGGAAAATCTGCAATCAAGTGTGTTAGTCTCAACATAAAACATGAGCATATCTTTCTAGGATGGAGAGCTTGTCCACTTGGTATATTTGATTCTCCTCTAAATGGCTGAGACTAATATTCAACTTGGCAATAAACATGTTAGTCTCATTGCAATATAATCAAACACTAAACTAAGCATTGTTATTAAATGTGTTTGTCATTAATCACCAAAATTACACAAGGTGTATCTTGAACTTACAGGGACTACCTGCTCTTCCTTCGCAGGGTCGAGGCTCTTATCATTCTCATTCGATTGGGCATGCTGTTTTTGTTCAGCCTCCACCTGCTTGCTATCCTCCTCGGAGAGCGCATACTCATCGATCTTTTGGAACAACTTCTCGATGGTTTTGATAGGCTTCATGTTCATTCTTTCCCTCAAAGGTCCTGCCCGAAGGCCGTATTTAGCTGTCGTGGTTATGGTGCTGTCACTAGACCTGATCACGGGAAGCCCGGCCCGCGAGCCCGGCCCGGCCCGACCGGTGCATCGGGCCGGGCTCGGGCCTCGTTTCCGAAGCCCGGCGGTCGGGCCGGGCCGGGCCCGGGCCCGGGTTTTTCCCAATTTAAGCCGTGGTCGGGCCGGGCTTTCGGGCTTCGGGCCGGGCTCGGGCCCGGTTTTCGGGCCCGACGCCCCGGGCCGGGCCGGGCTCGGGCCTGGTTTTTCGGGACCGGGCTTTTCCAGGCCCGGCCCGAAGCCCGTCCCGGCCCGGCTTTTGAACAGGTCTAGCTGTCACTGACCCCTCGCAGCTGGCACTTCACCTCGGCAAACCTTCGGAAATAATCCCGAAGGGTCTCCCCTTCCATATGCTTTGTCGTGAAGAGGTCTGATTCTTCCTTAGGTGGTACGAAGTTTCTTTGAAAATTGCACATCATCATAGACCGAAGATGGTCCCATGTATTCACTGATTCTCCTTTGATGGAAAGATACCATGACAACGCCTTCCCTTCGAGCGCAAGGGTAAGGGGCTTCACCTTTGTGTTATCATCTCCTCATGTGACATCTATGGTTGTTTCATGTACCTCGAGAAACTTTAAGGGGTCTGTCCCCTCCCCCCCTGAATCTTACAATCGGGGCCAGCTTGAATTCTTTTGGCTAGAGCGCACTTTGGATTTCCTAGGACAATTGGTTCTTGCTCTTCAACGCTAGCGCCCTCCACATCGGTGGCAAGGCCACCTCAACCCGGTTGTCAATTGGAATTGTCGCCGCGAGGGGCCACGGGGGGTTTTCTTGTTGAAGCCCCTGCAATAACTGTTGTTGATGGCCTTGTTCCAACCCTTGCCAAGGCCTTGGAGCTGGCACCGGCAGGACCTCGAAGCTCCTCCTTGCTGGTAACATGTTGATTCTGCGACTGCTCCCACCTGCTTCAATGCCTGGCCGATTGCTTCTTGCTGCATTCATGCACGAAGCACTTCGTTTTCTTTCCGGAGGGCCTCCAGCATCTCTATCAATGCCCTTCGGTCCTCCGCCACTCCTCTAGAGAGCTCCTCGAGGGCCTGAGCACCACATCCCCCCGGCGTCTTGCGCTCCTACTGCAGATCCGTCCCTCGGCGCAATGAAGCGAAGGAGAAGTTTGTTGACGTTTGATCTACGAACTCTTGAGTGTTGGTCCCGGCTCCTCCGAGGGTCTGGGTTGCACCGAGGGTCTGGTTCAGTACGAGGTTTCGATCCTCTTGTAGGGTGTGGTTGGCTCCGAGGCTTCGATTCTGGCTATCAACTGCATCTTTAGGTTGGGTATTCTGGGGAGGGTTAAGGATAGTGTTATGGGGTGGGTTTAAATGAGTGTTCTGAGGAGGGATAGCCTCGGGTGGCCCCTATGACACTCCTTGCAACCACGAGGCTCATGTTCTCTTGGCTCTGGTTTGTCAGCTACTGAACCACCAATCTTTTTGGGAGGCATTCTTGGCTTTTCATGCTGTTCCCCACAGATGGCGCCAAATGTCGTTGCACATATACAAGAGTATGCACAGGGAATGACACAGGTTGCTTGGTATAAATGCTCTTAATTGCTTGCTTTATTTAAGAGGTCGCGCCCCTTATGTATAGTCGTTGGGCTTACAAGGCGACAAATCAGTACATGGGAAGGTACAACAATGCCCTTAGGTGCTTATTACAACTCGAGGGTGTTGCGGTAATTTCTCGCACGCGAGCCCCGGCCGACAGGTGTCCTATGCCTTCACGAGGCTCCCTCTTCCAGAGCGCCTTCGTTCCATTCAGACACGGCCGAGGTCGCACCTTAGCCCTGCTTCATGGTTGAGTTCGTCCTTCCCCTTCTCTGAAGGTCTTCGCCTTGTGGTCTCGGCTTTGAGCTTCGACCCAAAGCTGGCCCCGCCTTCTTCCTTCCTTGAAAGCCGGATTGTCGGCTAGCGAAGCGGTGGTGCATGAAGTGTTACCCTCGTACAACTACAAGGGTCAAGCGCCGCCAGAGACCCTCGTGCCTTACGTGGTTGTTGCATCTTTTTGGATAGCCCTGCACGCAAGCATTAAATTAATTGGGTCTTCGCGGAGGCGGGGTTCGGTGTTAGCAACAACAGTTGTCGAACTCCACTCGATTAAAAATGCATACCCCAACTATAAAAGTTCAGAACATGCCTAGAAATGGTATCACATTTGTTTTCGATGCTGCTTTTAATCCTGAGAATGATCGATCAGTCGGGGTTGTAGTATTTTTAAATGAACAATGTTAGATAGTGGCGGTCAAAATCTCTTATTTAGGGGATAGCCAAGATGCAGAAGAAGCTGAAACAGAGGCTCTAGAGGTAGCTATATATAAAGTTTTCTTGCCAATTTCAAATTCCAACTTGTCGTTTTAGAACGTACGGATTGTGCTACCCTATTTAATCGATTTGAGGAGAATCAGCAAGATCGGCAAATACTGATGCAACTTGTGAAAGTTGTACTCCGTACTAAGCAGCATACTGATGTGTGGACAGTTGGAGCACTGGCATCGAGCTGGTGTGGAGCTCACTCGTCGTTTGGTGAAATGGAGATCAAGGCCTTGTTCTTTTCAGCGTATCGTTGCGTTTGCGTATTACTGTAGCAAATTTGAGAGCCCTCAAAATGAGGTCTAAAGATTATAAAAAAATAATTAAAAAATAGTTTTAGAATCTTTGGAACAACTACTATAAGTCACGAAAAAATCGTCGCAAATTATGACAACATATGGGCTATATAAAAATAACAAAATTTGCTACAGTAATACGCAACGGTACGATACGCTGAAAAGAACAAGGCCCAAGAGCTCGCAGGTGGCATGCATGAATGGAGCTGGAGCCAAGATACGAGCTCCATTAGAGTGGAAGAAGATGCTCGAAGAGGGGTTGAGCAACGCGTGGGGTAGGCGGAAAAGGGCTAAAATGAGCTTGTTTTTGCAGTTTCCAACCGGGCTCTACTCCCAATGGAACTTTGTAACAATGACCTTAATTTATACTTTGTCTGCCATTATCTAATAAAGTTTTCGATGCTTGCTCTAAAAAAAGGAGCAACGACGACGATAGACGTGTGTCGCTCGTTGGAGCCCCTGGATCCAAATGTCAGTAGAGGGGCCATGGATGGCACGTACGCGGGGGACAAGCGTAGACCGTGGCGTGCATGCACACGGAGTGTTCGGTTTATATGCCAAATATATGTTTACAGGAAGGGTTACCGTAGTAATATGTGTTATACTATCTCCGTTCCAGTTATAAGTCACAGTTAATTTTTGGACAATCATTTTAACCATTCGTTTTATTCAAAAAATTATGTAGATATTATTTATTTTATTGTGATATGACTTATATTTTTTTCATGTTTGCACTAATTTTTGAATAAGACGAATGGTCAAAAGATATGTCAAGAAGGCAAACATTTACTTATAATTTCAAACTCATTTGTTTTATCATTAAAAGTTTTTAATCATGACTTATGTTTATTCATGTTTGCACTATTTTTTGAATCAGACGAATGGTCAAAAGACATGTCAAGAAGGCAAACATTTACTTATAATTTGGAACTCATTTGTTTTATCATTAAAAGTTTTTAATCATGACATGTTTATTCATGTTTGCACTATTTTTTGAATAAGACAAATGGTCAAAAGACGAATGGTCAAAAGACATGTCCAAAAGGCAACGGTGACTTATAATTTGGAACTCATTTGTTTTATCATTAAAAGTTCTTTAAGCATGACTTATATTTTTTTGTATGCTTGCACTAATTTTTTTAATAAGACGAATGGTCAAAAGACATGTCCAAAAGGCAACGGTGACTTATAATTTGGAACTCATTCGTTTTATCATTAAAAGTTCTTTAAGCATGACTTATATATTTCTTGCATGTTTGCATTATTTTTTAATAAGACGAATGGTCAAAAGACATGTCGATGACTTATAATTTGGAACAGAGGGAGTAATAGGCAGAAACGGTTTATAGTATGAGTTGGGCTCTAGCCATGCCTACACTATATAAAAAGAGATGATTGTAACCGAAAAAAGATGGAGCGGTAGGAACGATTGGGTCTCGTCAGGCATGTGGTCGGGATCCCGATTGCTAGTACATTATAGGATTTTTTTCATGGGGAGGAGCGTCAATAGGCATGCTCACAAAGTAGGCAACATGGGGCGAACCGTGATACCAAATATTGTGTCGTCTTTGTCGTTCAGTTCTTGCATAGCGGTCAGATTTCTAACAAGTGGTATTAAAGCGAAGATTGGCAATGCGGAGGATCTTCGTGGAGACGCGAGAATCATGTAGACACGTAACGTCGAGGAAAGCGCTCAGTTTGGCGTCGATCAAAGGGAGCTACTGTTCGAAGGGCATCGTCCAGGCGTGGTGATTAGACCAACAAGATAGTTGTAGGAGTCGACTCGACGACAACGGAGACTTTGATTTGTGATTAGACCGGCGAGCGGTGAGACATGGTGCACAGCCGGAGAGACCGAATGTGGGATGCTGCATGGTAAGCACATCACAAGACTTAAGAATTAATGTAATATGGATTTACATACATCCCAAAATTAAGAAGAACGCACCGGAGACGCGTTTACGTTGCTAGTAGATGCGATATACTCCGTAGGTTTCATCCGGTTGCGACATGATCGTTCGTATGTCGGACGTTGTCGCCACTGCGACGGAGTGTTGTGCCTATACGGTGGCTGTGCATGCGACAGGCGTGGGCCCGGAGGTCCCACCCGGCCGGGTCGTGACCTAGGAGTGTGCTGCGCTGCGCGCGCACGACGTTGTCACTTTGGGCTGTGGACTCTTGCCTGTTGCCTGTTGCATGCGGCTGTTGGTGACGTGAGGTGCTAGCTACTGTGCCAGGCGTGAGCGTTGGCTACTGCTACTGTTAGTGTTGCGTCGCCAATCATCTGATTTTGCAGGAGCACGGAAGCCGCGCCGCGTGTGTGGACTGTGGAGGCATGCACATGCATGGGCACGTTGGATATTGCATGCCTGTCGTGTCGTGTCGTGTAGGAGTATATGGCCAGTGCTGCAGACCTGCAGTGCATGTATTGGCAAGGTTTATCTGGCTGGATGTTTGTGGCCTTGCATGGCGTGTTCGAACTTTAATTCGAACTGCGAAGAAAGAAAGAAAGAAATTAAAGAATAAAAAATAAAGAAAACCCAGACGAGACGAAAAAGAATCATCATGTAGGGACTTGAATTTGAGACACCAAGGTTTTAGATCCATAACAAGTTAAAAATATTAATTCAGAAGATCAAAAGAACGTACTCATACATGTAGCTCAAGTTCAAAATGGTTTTGACCGCGGATCTTGGAAGAACAAGCCATGCTGACACATGTTTTGGAAGTAGTTCAGTAGGCATGAAAATTGGGATGCACGTAACGAAGATCCGATCCTCCACTAGGTCCTCGCGTCCCCAGGGACACCTTGGCCACGGTGGTTTCATGACCTCTATGACAACAATCCCGGATCGAAGAGACCTACGGGATGCGCATCACCTAGACACCCTGACCTGGAGTTCTCTCTTGAGGCTGCTACCACTGTTCCGGGCATCCACGGCGGTCAAGCTAGGCGATGGTGAGTTCACATCCTTCTGGCCCGACCATTGGATCGGACCAGCCCCCTTGTGGCGGTCCTGCCCAATCTCTTCTCAGATGCAACTGGACCCAACCTCTCTGTCTATGCAGCTTTTGGCCCGCACGGTTGGGCGTCCCCGCTCCAGGCCTCCAGCCGCGTCTGAGCTCCACCACCGAAGCGGAGCTAGCTGGCTGTCCTCATGGAAGCACTATCCCGTGTTCGGGTACGCCCTGGTGTGCCTGACCAGTGGGGGATGACCAAGCGGCTCTTGCCTCTCACAACCGACAGCCTCTACGCGGCTTGCTCCCCACCGATGCCTCATGACGGCTTTGTCTCCCTTATTTGGTCGAGTTACGCCGCCCCGCATGGGAAGCAATTTCTTTGGCTTGTCTATCGAGAGCGTCTGCCTACGCGCTCCCTCCTTCACCACCGAGGCGTTGTTGATAATGCAAGCTGTGTTTCATGCGGGGAGACGGAAACACTTGAACACCTGCTTCTCGGCCGGTGTCATCATACTACGATCGTCTGGAGGTCTGTGGACCCGGTCTCGTCAACCCCCTCGACGATCCGTGACCTGTGGTCGTGGTCACCCCTTCTCGGCTTGGCTCCTATTCTCCACTCCACTGTTTTAACATGTGTGATGTGGAACATCTGGAAGACGAGGAATGGTGCGGTATTGAACGACAACATGCGCACAACGCGTGGTATCCTCCGTAACGCGGTGCTCGACCTTTCATTCTGGGCTCACCGCGCAAAAGGATTCCCTCCACCGGCTCACCCTAGCCCTTTGGGTCGATAGACTTAACACCCCCGTGTAATAACAACCCTGTGCCCCACCCCCTTCTCCCCCACCCTCTGTAATCTCCTACTGACCATTGTACAAACTTCTTCAGCATGCAATACAAAAATAGTTCAGGCGAGAGTAATCCTGTCGTAGTTTCCTAAAAAAAGAGAGGTGCTCAAAAAGTTGTTTTGATTTGATCGGAGGGGTCAACCGATGACGAGGAAGTTGACAATAATCTATCTAGGTGATATATGGAGAGAGCAAGAGTTAACAAGACAATGGCTAAAGGTGACTCAAAAACCGGCGGTAAAGGGGTTACGGTTGTAGGTAGAGTTATTGAGTGGGATATGGCATGGTTAACTGTGTTTGTTTTTAATACTGGTGAGTTTGACGGCGGGTCAAATTCGTTGGGTGACTCGAGTTGAGCTGTAAAGGAAGATGCAGCCAGAGTTCATGTACAAGTAGTTCGCACGAGACGTTGGGACAACTTCAAGGTGATGAAGTACATATTCGTCAAGATAGAACTTGTTACGTTTTGTGTTAAATAAGTGTACAAGGAGGGTTACCATAGAACTCTATGTTGTAATAGGAAGGCTTGATTAAGTAGGAGTTGGATTCTAGACGTGTCTCCACTATATGACACGTTGGACATCCCTGATGTAACAAAAAAGAGGGAACATCAGGAACAGTTGTAATTTAGACTCGCAAGGGGTCTCGACTGGTATGTGGTTAGGATTCTAATGCGTTGCAACCTTAGGATCCTCCGACAACGCTGTAGGTCTATAGTTTGTGTCTCCGTCTTTGCCTCGACAACTCCCTATGTAAGACGATATTATGATACTCGATGATACCATCGACCTAATACCTTGATACTACGACCTAACAACGCAAGATGATGATACCCTCACGATACTCAACCTGATACCCTATGAAACTCATTCCTTGACTCGATACCTCCAATGATCCTGATACTATTGACTTGCGATCCTCCAACATGACACCAAACCTAATACTCTCGACCCGATACTATGACATGATCACCTGATATGATTCCCCCAAACCCGATGCCAAATCCGATATTCTTGACCCAATACCCACGACATGACACTACAATCGATGATAAACCCAATAATAATGACCCGATACCCTCAACTTGATACCTCAATGATACCATGAAACTGGAGATATCACCAATTCGATACCACCGATACGGGACACCCCAGACCTGATACCTCAAGGTCCAATGATATCTGATTCTCAAACCTAGCATGCGCAGCTCGATATCTGATATTTGATAGATATACTATGACGACACTCTACCCTATACATGATGATACCTCTGATTTGATACTTGCATGGTACGTAGTTTGCTTCGATACTCTTTTTTTTATAAAAAAAAGATTTTAGATGATACCTTTACTCCAATACTTTCGTTCTAATGTCTGTTTTTTTTTCCAAATTGCTAACAAGTTGAAACTTGATGGAAAATCTGAGTATTTGTAAACTTGTTTTTGCTGTGAAAAAAATAAAAAAAATACAATACGCATGGTAATTTTTAACTCATAATACCCCTAGCTCCATAAGATACACAAGCGAGAAAGGGAGAGCGATCGAAGGAGATCCACGGGGGCTGGGCGGCTGCAATTTTCCCAGGGTAAATGGGTTGGGACGGCCCAAAAAAACCTCACTTACAATGTTCCCAAATGCAACACACCCCCGAGCCTTGCTATGAAACTTTTTTTAAAAAAATAAAACATAAACCATAACAAGATATAAATTTATAGATGGCAATTTACAAAACAAATTACAGTAATAACCCGGGGCACTCAAACCGAGTAAAAGCAAGAGCCCTTTTAATGTAGCACTATAGTAGGGAAAAAATATGGAAGTAAACAACATATTGACCAGCATTTGAGAAGGAACATCGTATCTCCAATTTCTCCATGCATGAAGAGACCAGCTGAGGTCTTACCACCTTGTATAAGACTAGAGGTGAAAGCGCGCTTGCGCGCGCTAGACTATTTTTTATAACAGTGGAAAACTGTTTTTTATAACAGCGGAAAACTGAATGAAGGAAAGATACAAAGAATTCATTTTTTTTAGGTCTTTAGCCTATCGATTCAGAGTTCCTGCGATGGCACAACTGTGGCTATGTGTAATAACAAAAACAGATGTACATCAGGTCATCCAAAAGGAAGAAAGGTAAAACAATGGACCGAAAAACAGTGCACACATTCTTATGCTTTTGTGCTGCCTTATATGTAAACATGGGTAACACAAATTGGTTTTGTTGTACGAAGTTGGCTCAAAGACTGGCTCATCTTCAAAAACATTCCAAACACCCAGTCGATACATCATCACATATATCTTGTATTTTTGCAAGTATCTACAAAAGGGGCACGAAAAATCAGGTGAACCCTCGAGGAGATCAAAATCCTCTTTCAAACTGCATTGTGCAAATTGATATAATCAGAATAACACTTGCTTTTAGGCGCAATAGCACAAGGATAAACTGGAAGAAACGGTGAAACTAAAACTAAATTAATTTAGAAGCTGAAACGGTAAAA